>CM046666.1:29986763-30319263 GCA_025594165.1 Tamias sibiricus | reverse complement strand
TCATCCTGAGACGGATGCTACAGAAAGAACAGAACGCTGGGCCTGGTGGCACACGCCTGTAATCCCAGCACTTGGGAGGCTGAGGCAGAAGGATCATGAGTTCAAAGCCAGCCTCAGCAATGGCAAGGCACTTAGCAACTCAGTGAGACCCTGTCTCTAATAAAATACAAAAAAGGGCTGGGGACGTGGCCCAGTGGTCCAGTGCCCCTGAGTTCAATTCCTGGTACCAAAAAAAAAGAACACAGCAGACTGCTGGTGAGCCACAGCTTTACTCCATGAGGAAAGGAAATACAACACCTCAATGGGATGTTAAGAGCGTCCAGAGGGGGCTGGGAGTGTAGTCAGTAGAAGCCAAAACCCAGGGTTCAATTCCCAGCACCATAAATAAAAATAATTAAAACAATATTAAGAGACTGGAGCCAGGCATGGTGGCGCACGCCTGTAATCCCAGCACTTGGGAGGCTGAGGCAGGAGGATCACGAAGTTCAAAGCCAGCCTTAGCAATAGTGAGGCACTTAGCAACTCAGTGAGACCCTGTCTCTAATAAAATACAAAAAAGGGCTGGGGATGTGGCCCAGTGGTTGAGTGCCCCTGAGTTCAATCCCCGGTACCAAAAAAAAAAAAAAAGCTGGGAATTTAGTTCAGTGGCAGAGCACTTGATTAGCATGCATGAGGTCCTGAGTTGGATATTAAGATTTTTAAAAATTCATAGGCATTTTCAAAACAAAAGTGGGGTTGGAGGTGGAGTGGAAATAGTTCCCATGTCACCAACATCCAGTTTTGTTTGTTTTGAGACAGATTTTTTTTTTTTTTTTTTTTTTTGCTGAGGCTGGCTTTGAACTCGCGATCCTCCTGCCTCAGCCTCCCAAAGTGCTGGGATTACAGGCGTGCGCCACCGCGCCCGGCTAGACAGATTTTTATGTTGCCCAGTCATGTCTTAAACTCTTAGGATCAAGTGATCCTCCTGCCTCAGCCTCCTGGGTAGCTAGAATTATGGGCATGTGCCACCATGCCTGACCAATATCTAGCTTTACCACTTATCAAGATGTTGCCACATTTGCTTCCATGTTTCTGCTTCTTGTGTTCCTATTTTCTTTTCCTTTGTTGAAGTATTTTAAAACAAATCCTGGACTTCACGACATTCACCCCTGTATTACTAGGTATTCTTTTCATTCTTTGGAAATGAAAATTTCACTACACAATCATAATGCCATTTCATACCCCAAAATTAACAATAACTGGTATCATCTAATACCCAGAAAATATTCAAATCTCATCGAATGTCTCAAAGTGTGTGTTTATTTTTGGTGGGGGGGTGGGGGTACTGGGGTTTGAACTCATGGACACTCAACCACTGAGGCACATCCCCTGCCCTATTTAGTATTTTATTTAGAGACAGGGCCTCACTGAGTTGCTTAGCGCTTTGCTTTTGCTGAGGCTGGCTTTGAACTCATGATCCTCCTGCCTCAGCCTCCCAAGCCGCTGGGATTACAGGTATAAGCCACTGAGCCCAGATAGACATTATATTTTGATGTTAAGTCGTAAGTCTCTCTTAAATCTACAGCAGTCCACTTCCTCTCCTCTTTTTTCCTTATTAATTTATTTTAAATGCCATTTAGACATACAGTTATTTCTCCTATAGAAAATTCCATTCAGGTTGAGGGTGTAGCTCAGCGGTAAAACTCTTGCCTCACATGTGTGAGGTACTACTGTGTTTGATCCTCAGCACCACATTAAAAAAAAAAAAAAAAAAAAAAAGGGCGAGGCACTTAGCAACTCAGTGAGACCCTGTCTCTAATAAAAATACAAAAAAGGGATGAGGACGTGGCCCAGTGTTCGAGTGCCCCTGAATTCACTCCCTGGTACAAAAAAAAAAAAAAAAAAAAAATCATTAATAAAGCTATTGTGTCCACCTGCAACTAAAAAATATTTTCTTTTGTATATTTCTTTATTTATGTGTTTGTTTTGCCTCCTGCATGTCTTTTATTTATTTATTTATTATTTAAGGGTTTGTTTTCTTTTCCCTTTTGTACCAGGGATTGAACCCAGGGGGCTTCTTTTGCTGAGGCTGGCTTTGAACTCCTGATCCTCCTGCATTAGCCTCCCAAGTTGCTGGGATTATAGGCGTGTGCCATCGTGCCCAGCTAATTTGTCTGTTTTTTTGTCATTTAACTTCTTCCTCTGTGCTGTGTATTTCCAACTATCAAACCTCTGAAGATTTGGTTGGTTTCAGATTCTATTTTAGAGGAGCAAGATGACTTTCCCAGGACTGTGTGCTTCCTACTGTGGCCCATGGGATATTCACTCTCTGCTTGTCCCTCTCTGAATAAACTGAAATTGAGCAGTGGATTCAGATGTCTATTGCCTGACCCCCTCCCTTAAAAGTTTTCACCATCAACGTTCCACCTGACAGTTTCATGCTCGGATGAGTGTTGCCTAATTCAGTTATTTCAAAAGGAGTTGCAAAATGGTGATTTTTTTTTTTTTTTGGTATCGGGGTTGAACTCAGCGGCACTCGACCACTGGGCCACATCCCTAGCCCTTTTTTGTATTTTATTAGAGACAGAGTCTCACTGAGTTGCTAAGTGCCTCGCCATTGCTGAGGCTGGCTTTGAACTCACGATCCTGCTTCAGCCTCCCAAAGTGCTGGGATTACAGGCGTGCGCCACCGCGCCCGGCTGCAAAATGGTGATTTTAAAATTCTATTGTTTCTTCCTCATTTATTAGCTGGAATTTTCAGCAAAAAAAGCTTTCTTTCATCAAAGCACTTTGGTTCCTATAATATAGTCTGTATAGGAAAGGCAGGATACATGCTTAAGTTTCCCCTTAAATTACCATTCTCAAAGTAAAGTGATGTAATATGTTGACTTGTTCAGTAAACCACATAGTTGCCCCACAGGACACATACAGAGGCCTATCTATGGGCCTGTGGGAAGTAGGGAGAGTATCTGAGGGAATATGAATGGGAGATCAACACACCGAAGGTGGAGTACTGCAGATGTATGTAGCTCAGTGGTAGATTGCATGAGGCTGGGGTTCAAGCCAGAAAAAAGAAAAAAGAGAAGAGGATAATTAAAAAAGATCACTGAATAGATGAAAAGCAAGGAAGAATAAAGGACTGTATCTGCAGCAATCAGATATCTGCTGCGTGTCTAATACCACTAAAAGTTCCATACCTGACACTCTTGCTAATAATTTTATTTATCAGAAAGAGTGGAAGGAAGAGGGGAGATTGCATTATGAATGTCCTACCCACGAGCTACTGCCTGCTGAAACAGAAGGGGCAATAGACTTGTGAGGGAGCAAAGTGACAATCAGCTGTTTTTTTCTTTTCTTTTTAAATCTTTTTAGTTGTAGATGGACACATTACCTTTTTTTTATTTATTTATTTTTATGCAGTACTGAGGATCAAACCCAGTACTTCACATGTGCCAGGCAAGCACTCCACCACTGAGCCACAGCCCTGCCCCTCAGCTTCCTTTTTCATAGCCAGGGGCCCTCAGCTTAGGGATATGATCCTCTATGATCCTCCCTGGGGCATGGGACCCTAACCCAGACCTGCAAGTTCAGTAACTCTGGAATCAAAGCACCAGAGTTTGCTCTCCACTACCTCTGCTGTGCTGAGGATCAAACTCAGGGTTCAGAATGCTAGGCAAAGTGGTGGCACATGCCTGTCTGTAATCCCAGTGGCTCAGGAGGTTGAGGCAGGAGGATCACAAATTCAAAGCCAGCCTCAGCAATGGCAAGGCACTAAGCAATTCAGTGAGACCCTGTTTCTAACTAAAATACAAAATAGGGCTGGGTGTGTGGCTCTGTGGTTAAGTACCCCTAAGTTCAATTCCTGGTACCAGGAAAAAAAAAAAAAAAAAAGGTAGGCAAGTGCTCTACTGCTGAGCTATATCCCTAGCCCTATTTTTTTTTTTAACTACTTTTGAGACAGGGTCTCACTAAGTTGCTGAGGCTCAAACTTGTGATTCTCCTGTCTCAGCTTCTGGAGTTGCTGAAATTACAGGTGTGTGCCACTGAGACCAGCTGATATGTTTTTTAAAAAATACATTTCTTGTGGGCACAGTGGCAAACGCCTGTAATCCCAGCAGCTCAGGAGGCTGAGGCAAGAGAATTGTGAATTCAAAGCCAGCCTCAGCAAAAGTGAGGGGCTAAGCAACTCAGTGAGACCCTGTCTCTAACTAAGATACAAAACAGGGCTGGGGATATGGCTCAGCAGTCGAGTACCCCTGAATTCAATCCCCGGTACAAATATATATATATATATATATATATATATATATATATATATATATATATATATATATATATATATATATACATTTCTTGTCCCAACTACTTGGGAGGCTGAGGCAAAAGGATTGAGACTTCAAGGATGGCCTGGGCAACATAGCATGACCCATTCTCAAACAATAGAAACACATTTCTAATGCAAGGCTTAGCTGGCAGAAAAATAAGGGAAATCCTCAAAAACCATAAACAACAGAATCCAGAAAATCAGGTAAGCCCCAGAGCAGCCAGTAGCATTTGCTCTGTGGGAATCAGACAAGCTGAGACACCTATAATAAGGACTGCAGACATGAGCAATGGAAACATGATGTTACGGGAATAATTCTATAAAATGGACCCATTGGAGCTGGGTGTGGTGGCACACGCCTGTAATCCCAGCACTTGGGAGGCTGAGGCAGGAGGATCACGAGTTCAAAGCCAGCCTCAGCAATGGCGAGGTGCTTAGCAACTCAGTGAGACCCTGTCTCTAATAAAATACAAAAAAGGGCTGGGGATGTGGCCCAGTGGTCAAGTGCCCCTGAGTGCAATCCCAGGTACCAAAAAAAAAAAAAATGGACCCATTGGAGTGACCCTCACATGCTTTCTCTTTTAAAACGCAATATACCAATCTGGACGTGGTGATGCATGCCTATAATCCCAGTATCTCACAAGGTTGAGACCAGCCTTAGCAACTTAGTGAAGACCCAAAAACTTTAGTGACACCCTGTCTTAAAAAATAAAAGAGCAGGGATGTAGCTCAGTGGTAAAGTGCCCAGTACCCGCCCCCAAGAAAAGAAAAAGAAAAATTTTTTGCCGCAACCCTACCCGACTTATGTTGACAAGATAGATTACATTCCTCAGTAAACTACCTGTCATCTGAAGGAGAAAAATAGGCACCAAAGTGCCGATAAGAACAAAAGTTACCTTAAAGGGGACACTTTTGTGACAATTACATAGACCAGATTCCAGAACTTGGGGAGATGAGTGTAATTCCCTCTAACCATAAAATCCATAAGAACAGGTTCCAGGTAGAACTTGTCAGCATGAGCCAAAGTGACCTAGAGTTGTCATGGCAGTGAGGACTTGAGAGTCTGATGTCATCCTGCTGTCAGTGAAAAGTCAAGAGATGGACCTGGGTGGGACTCTCTAGAAACTTTCCTGGGGCCCCCAATAAAAGGGAAGGCCAGGAGAGGCATGCCATCCCTCCTCCCTCTGAGATGACCCACTCTCTTCCTTGAGAATGTTCCCCTTTCCCCTTTCCAGTCCCTTCTAATAAACTTTTGCCTATTAGTCCAAGTGATGTCTGAAATCTTTCTGGCATGCTTACAAGAATCGGGGTCCAAAGGGGGGCATTTGTACTGCCTCAGGTCCACAGAATGCCCCAGCTCTGTGACTGCTAGGTCAGGGTTTCAGTAGATCACATTTGCAGTCATGCCACAGAGCCAGGGGACTGAGATAAGTTTGACGATAAAGAAGAGGGACCCCTTCTTTATCTTCAGGACTGAGGAAGAAGCCTGCCTCACATGCAGAATTTAAGAAGATAACAAAAAACTCAGGAACCAAGATAAATAATGTTTTAATGCAATGTTTTTAAAACTTTAAATGGCAAACTATGACCCACGGGCTGACTATTTATGTAAATAAAATCAGAAGGCCAAATCCTCAGTGGGTGAACTAGACTCAGTCTTTGTTCTGGATGAAGCAGATAAAACAGAGGGGCTGGGGGTTGTGTGACTCAGTGGTAGAGTGCTCACCTAGCATGCATGAGGCACTGGGTTCGATCCTCGGCACCACATGAAAATAAAATTAAGGGGCTGAGTTGTGGCTCAGTGGTAAGAGCACTTGCCTAGCATGTGTGAGGCCCTTGATTCAATTCTCAGCACCACATATAAATAAATGAATAAAATAAAGGTCCATCAACATCTAAAAAAAATAAAAATAATAAAATAATTTTTTTTTTTTTTTTTTTTTTTTTTTTTTTTGGTACTGAGGATTGAACTCAGGGGCACTTGACCACTGGGTCACATCCCCAGCCCTTTTTTGTATTTTATTTAGAGACAGGGTCTTACTGAGTTGCTAAGTGCCTCGCCATTGCTGAGGCTGGCTTTGAACTGACAATCCTCCTGCCTCAGCCTCCCAAAGTGCTGGGATTACAGGCGTGCGCCACCGCGCCCAGCTAAAATTTTTTTTTTAATTTAAAAAAATAAAATAAAGATATTGTGTTCATCTAAAACAAAGAAAAGTGTCTGGAAAATTCTTAGGCCAAGTTCACACTTCTGTGGGATAAGGGCCAGAAATCACATTCCTTGTAGGTTTGTGCTCAAATCTACAAGCTAAAAGCTTAGTGGTATTGTCACTGGATGGGGTCCAAGAAGGTCCCCAGAAGAGAGGAGAGGACCTAAACTTGACCCTGGTAAATTCACAGAAAGGAATTTCAGGCTAGGCTCATGCCTGTAATCCCAGCACTTTGGGAGGCTGAGGCAGGAGGATCGCGAGTTCAAAGCCAGCCTCAGCAATGGCGAGGCACTTAGTAACTCAGTGAGACCCTGTCTCTAAATAAAATACAAAAAAGGTCTGGGGATGTGACCCAGTGGTCGAGTGCCCCTGAGTTCAATCCCCGGTACCACAAAAAAAAAAAAAAAAAAAAAAGAGGCACAGAGGCACGTGCAGAAGGTTATTTAGGAAAAAAGGAGATTTATTCAGGAGAGCAAGCAATAGAACAGGATACACACTCAAAGGAAGAGGGAGTGCATGTGTTCCAGAGGGAGAAGCATTTTTGTGGTCTTAGTCTCCTGCTTTTAAAGGAAACTTTGTAAATGCTGAGCATGAGAGGTATGTGGGGTGGCATCTAGTTTAATGAGCTCACTCTTTTTGGTCGTGGAGTACAAAGCAGGTCACAGTTTTCTGATTCTTTTCAGTCTTCATGATGATGCTATCTACTTAATAACATTGGACTGGGCCCAGATAGCAATCTCTCCTGATGTCTGGAGGAAAACAGTCCTGTGGAGTAAAGGTGAGGATGTTCATGGAATTTTTAGATTTAAAGTTACAGTCCTTTCCTTCCCTGTCTGTCTCCTTTCTGCCTATCATTTCTTCTATCTTACTTCATTGCCACCCACTTCCACATTGATCTCTTATTCTTCTTTTAAATATTTGTTTTTTAGTTATAAGTGGACACAATATCTCTATTTTATTTTTATGTGGTGCTGAGGATTGAACCCAGTGCCTCACACATGCTAGGGGAACTCTTTACCTCTGAGCCATAACCCCAGGTCCTGATCTCTTATTCTTTTTTTTTTTTTATTTGCTTTAGTTGTGCACAATGTGTTTATTTATACATAGTGCTGATAATCAAACCTGGGCCGCGCACGTGCAAGGCGAGTGCTCTACCGCTGAGCCACAACCCCAGCCCCTTATTCTTTTCTTTTATATTTATTTATTTGCTTTAGTTGTACACAATGTGTTTATTTTTATGTGGTGCTGAGTGGCAGAGCGCTTGCCTAGCATGTGTAAGGCACTGGGTTCGATCCTCAGCACCACAATAAAAAAAAAAGTCAATAAAAAATAAAATAAAGGTATTGTGTCCACCTACAACTAAAAAATATTAAAAAAAAAAAAAAAAAAAAAGATGACAGGGGATATTGATCCTGCCTAGCCAGGAATCAAAGGCCTTCACCTGACTCAAGGAGTTAAAGGAAGCTCAGATTCAATTGTTGAGATGGGTTGGAATCATTACATTGTCATCATCTTAACATGTAATTGTTGTAATCTGGAAGACACAAATTTTTTTAAAAATATTTATTTATTTGCTTTAGTTGTACACAATGCGCTTGTTTTTACATGGTGCTGAGGATCGAACCCGGGCCACGCACGTGCTAGGTGAGTGCTCTACCGCTGAGCCACAATCCCAGCCCAGAAGACACAAATTTTATCAGAAGATTAAGAAGGCATCTAGGGGCTACTCTTGGATATACATTTCTTTACAGTAGTTTCAGGGAGCATGCATAAAAAGTTAAGTAAGAGGATGATGATTGCCAAGCAGATCCCCAGCAAAGGGATGGGTTCCTGATGGAGTAGAGTAACCACCATAGCCAAAAGAAAAATCTCCACAAGAGTCGAAAAGAGAAAGATATTTGGAATATAGTATATAGAAGAACTTAGGCCAGGTGCAGTGGTGTCTGCCTAAAATCCCAGTGGCTCACAAGGCTGAGGAAGGAGGATTGTGAGTTCAAAGCCAGCCTCAGCAACTTAGTGAGGCCCTAAGCAACTCAGCAAGACCCTGTCTTTAAACAAAATACAAAAAAGAAAGCCAGGGGCAGTGGCACACACCTGTAACCCCAGCACTTGGGAGGCTAAGACAGGAGGATCGGAGTTCAAAGCCAGTCTCAGCAATGGCGAGGCACTTAGCAACTCAGTGAGACCCTGTCTCTAATAAAATACAAAAAAAGGGCTGGGGATGTGGCCCAGTGGTCCAGTGCCCCTGAGTTCAATCCCTGGTACAAAAAAAAAAAAAAAAAAAGAACTTGCTAAGCACTGCTTCAATTTGGAAGGAGCTAATCAAGGAGAAGTCCTTTTTTTTTAGATTTTAAGTAGGACATTATCACCAGTTTGAACTTTTGTTGTATGAGCTGGCTTATAAGGAGTCAAAAGGACCCTGTTACCATGTTCAATCCACACTACCAATAAATAAACAAACAAACAAAATAAAGATATTGTGTCCAACTACAACAACAAAAAAAGAATTACCCGGGCTGGGGTTGTGGCTCAGCAGTAGAGCGCTCACCTAGCACATGCGCAGCCTGGGTTCGATCCTCAGCACCACATAAACATAAATGCATTGCATTGTGTACAACTAAAGCAAATAAATAAATATTAAAAAAAAAGAATTACCCAAGGCTGGCCGGGTGCAGTGACACATGCCTGTGATCCCACCAATCCCAGCAGCAGCTCGGGAGACTGAGGCAGGAGGATCACGAGTTCAAAGCCAGCCTCAGCAAAAGCAAGGAGTTAAGCAAATCAATGAGACCCTGTCTCTAAATCAGATACAAAATAGGGCTGGGGATGTGGCTCAGTGGTCAAATGCCCCTGAGTTCAATCACCAGTACCCCACCCCCCAAAAAAAAGAATTACCCAAGCCTCTTCTGAGGTGATAATCAGTTTATCAAATGGGGCTTTGAGAAACCTCAAGCATTTTAAATCTTTCAGGACAGCCATAATATGAGCAGACAGCCCATCATGTCTCCAATGGTTTCTTTTTATGCAGAGAGGCCATAAGTGTGGGTGAACTCTGTTTGGGACAGGCCTTTATCAAGTGCTCAGGCTCTCTGAAATGGTATCTGCCTCAAGGTCTTGAGTTATTTCCCCCTTTTTCATATGGAGCTTTTGGAAATCTCTGAAGGAGCAGAGGCCTGTTGCCCAATGCTAAGGCAAATATTTGGAGTTGTTCCCAAGCCTGCATTTTCACCTCTTTGGGGTCTTCATGTTTTTCCAATCTAATTTTTAAAAATTTGTTTGGTGCTAGGGATTGAACCCAGGGGCACTTTACCAGTGGCTACATCCCCAGCCCTTTTCATTTTTTAATTTTTGAGACAGGGTCTTGCTAATTTCTTAGGGCCTTGCTAAATTGTTGAGGCTGGCCATGAACTTGAATTCCTGCCTCAGCATCCTAAGGCTACTGGGTTTATAGGCATGCACCACCACATCTGGCCCACAGCCCTTGTTTTATTTATTTTTTTATTATTTTATTTTTTAGTTGTCAATGGATCTTTTTTATTTATTTATATGCAGTGCTGAGAATTGAATCTAGTGCCTCACACATGCTAGGCAAGTGCTGTACCTACCACTCAATGTACAACCCCAGCCCCAACTTTTTTTGTTTTTATTTTATTTTTTTGGTACCGGGGATTGAACTCAGAGGCACTTGACCACTGGGCCACATCCCCAGCCCTTTTTTGACTTTGAGTTCAATCCAGGTACAAAAAAAAAAAAAAAAACTGTGAATGACAAAACACTTAAAACTGCAATGATTAGGATTGTTATGAGAGTTTACAAATTGAAAAGATAAGTTTGTTATTTTCCTTTCCTTTATACTACCTTTGTGTGTGTGTGTGTGTGTGTGTGTGTGTGTGTGATACTGGGGATTGAACTCAGGGGCACTCAACCACTGGGCCACACCCCCAGCCCTTTTTTGTATTTTATTAGAGACAGGGTCTCACTGAGTTGCTAAGTGCCTCGCAATTGCTGAGGCTGGCTTTGAACTCACGATCCTCCTGCCTCAGCCTCCCAAGTGCTGGGATTACAGGTGTGTGCCACTGCACCAGGCTCCTTTTCATTTCTTATTTTGAGGCAGAGTCTCACTAAGTTGCTGAAGGCCTTGCTAAATTGCTGAGGCTGACCTCAAACTTGTGTTACTCATGCCTCAGCCTCCTGAGTCCCTGGGATTACAGGTGTGCACCACCACACCTGGCTATAGTTGGCTTTTATTTGCAATTCTATATTAGGGCAATATCTCATTCTATAAAATAGAACCAGTGTTCTGAGAAGCTGAACAAAGAACTTTGGTTTTATGGGCTATAAAATGAGAAAGGATAGAAGAAATGAGGATAGGTAAAAAGGAGAAAACAGGGAAGGAAAGAAGAACTGTAACTTTTTTTTTTTTTTTTTTTGGTACTGGGGACTTGAACTCAGGGGCACTCGACCACTGGGCCACATCCCCAGCCCTTTTTTCGTTTTTTATTAGAGACAGGGTCTCACTGAGTTGCTAAGTGCCTCGCCATAGCTGAGGCTGGCTTTGAACTCGTGATCCTCCTGCCTCAGCCTCCCAAGTGCTAGGATTACAGGCGTGCGCCACCACACCCGGCTAAGAACTGTAACTTTTAATCTAAAAACTCATGAACACTCTCACCTTCACTCCCCTAGGCCTGTTTTCCTCCATGCCTAAATTCTTAAAAGGTCCAATACACTTAGGGTATTATTGTGGAAGGCCGGCTTCCGCGGAGATGTCAAGGTGAGTCAGACCGATGCTGGAAGGGAATGATGCTGGAGAGGAATGTCGGCGAAATGGGAATAATGCACAGGAGTCAGGTTGCAGAAATACTTCTCTCATTTTACTTTTCTCAGCATGGTTTTCATACATCCCAACAAACACAGTAATTCAACTATAGAAGGTTACATAAAAGAATTCCAGCCGGGCGCGGTGGCGCACGCCTGTAATCCCAGCACTTGGGAGGCTGAGGCAGGAGGATCGCAAGTTCAAAGCCAGCCTCAGCAATGGCGAGGCACTTAGCAACTCAGTGAGACCTTGTCTCTAATAAAATACAAAAAAGGTCTGGGGGGCTGGGGCTGGGGCTCAGCGGCAGAGCGCTTGACTCTCACGTGCGCAGCCCGGGTTCGATCCTCAGCGCCACGTAAACATAAATGCATTGCATTGTGTACAACTAAAGTAAATAAATAAATATTAAAAAAAAAAAAAAAAAAAGGTCTGGGGATGTGGCCCAGTGGTCAATGGCCCCTGAGCTCCATCCCCAGTACCAAAAAAAAAAAAAAAAAAAAGAGGGCTGGGGTTGTGGCTCAGCGGTAGAGCGCTTGCCTAGCACGGGCGCAGCTCAGGTTCGATCCTCAGCACCACGTAAAAACGGATTGTGTACAACTAAAGCAAATAAATAAATATTAAAAAAAAAAAAAAAAGAATTCCAGTAAAGGAGGTCACATAAAAGAATTCCAGTAAAGGAGGTTACATTAAAGAATTCTGGTAAAGGATGTTACAATAAAGGATTCCAGGAATTAACTATAGGAGTTTATTTTAAAGAATTTCAGGAATTTCCAGGATCGTATCATCAGGGCAAAATCAAATATTTCTCCTAAGTATATACTACTGATTAATCTTATTTATAGGCAGAGAAAAACATTCTAAAAATCTTAAAGCTTGTATTATTTAAACTAATGTTAAAAAATTCCTCAAGGGGCTGGGGTTGTGGCTCAGCGGTGGAGCGCTGGCCTAGCACGTGCGCAGCCTGGGTTCAATCCTTAGCACCACGTAAACATAAATGCATTGCATTGTGTACAACTAAAGCAAATAAATAAATACTTTAAAAAAAATTCCTCAACTCTAGGCATGCCTGCTCATAAAGTTATATTGCCCTAGTATCTTCTTTAAACTTCAACTGGGCCTAGACTTTAGCTGAAAAAACCTATTTTGCTGGTTTAGCTAGCTTCTGGCTAGATTCCACAGGGCCATAGAACTGGTTTTATTTTTGATAATTAAATGTATTTAAACCTGGTGGCCATGCAGCAGAAATACATCAAGAGCATATACAGACAAAGTTAATTCCTCTGAAGTCGCATAAAGGTGGCATCTCATCAGCAAAGAGGAGCCAAGTTCAAACTTCCAGGCATTTAACTGGAAGGAGCTGGGGCTCAAACTCATTTGCGTAAACGAGGAAGAACTCAGATTCAGACTGCCCCGAATTAATGGAGTGGAACCCATCTCGATTCTTGGTTGAGAGATGTCACATATTATAAGTCCAGTTAGTGCTTATATCACTTGTTAACTTACAGAATGTATTTTTAGACTGATTAAAAGAAGCCTAGATGGGGCTGGGGCTGTAGTTCAGTGGCAGAGCATTTGCCTAGCATGTGTGAGGCACTTGGTTTGATCCTTAGCACCACATAAAAATAAACAAATAAAATAAAGGCATTCTGTCCATATACAACTACAAAAAAAGAAAAAGAAAAAGAAAAAGCCTAGAGGAAGATTATCAGAGACCTATGGTATTTTTCCAGTCCAAGCACTAATTAATAACTACATAGCCTCACCCCAAAGATTCTAAGGACCAGGCCACTGTGACCTCCTGTGTGCTCCACCCCAAGAAGACTTAAACTCAGTAAACTGATGCCACCCCACATACCTCTCATGCTCACCATTTACAAAGTTTCCTTTAAAAACAGAAGCCTAGCTAGGCATGGTGGCAAATGCCTAAAATCCCAGTGATTTGGAAGCCTAAGGCAGGAGGATTCCAAGTTCAAAGCCAGTCTCAACAACTTAGTGAGGCTCTAAGTAATTTAGCAAGACTTTCTCAAAAAATAAAAAGGACTGGGGATGTGGCCTAGTGGTTAAGGGCCCCAAGATCAATCCCCAGTAACAATAAATAAATAAAAGCAGAAGCCTGAGATCCCCAAAGTGCATGTCACTGTGTTGCTCACACACTTATTCTCCCTTTGAGTGCACGTCATGCTCTATTGCTTGCTTTCCTAAGTAAATCTTCTAATTTCCTAAATAAACCTCTGCTTGTGTCTCTTTTGACTCATGCTGAAATTCCTTCCTATGAACTTACCAGGGGCAAATTGAGGTCCCCTTTTCTCTTTTAGGGACCTCCCTGGATCCCATCTGGTGACAAAAAGGGCAGAAGAAGCCGGGCACAATGGTGCATGCCTGTAATCCCAGGGGCACAGGAGGCTGAGACAGGAGGATCGCAAGTTCAAAGCCAACCTCAGCAAAAGTAAGGCAATAAGCAACTCAGTGAGACCCTGCCTCTAAATAAAATACAAAATAGGGTTGGGGAGCCTGGCGCAATGGCACACACCTGTAATCCAAGCACTTGGGAGGCTGAGGCAGGAGGATCATGAGTTCAAAGCCAGCCTCAGCAATGGCGAGGCACTTAGCAACTCAGTGAGACCCTGTCTCTAATAAAATACAAAAAAGGGCTGGTGGGGGGGTTGCTGGGGTTGTGGCTCAGGGGTAAAGCGCTCGCCTATCACGTGCAGGGCCTGGTTTGATCCTCAGCACCACGTAAAAACAAAGGCATTGTGTACAACTAAAAACAAATAAATAAATATTAAAAAAAAAAGAGGGGGGCTGGAGATGTGGCCTAGTGGTCGAGTGCCCCTGAGTTCAATCCCTGGAACGAAAAAAAAAAAAAAAAAAAAAAAGGTTGTTTAAAAAAAAAAGTAACAAGGGAAATTTCCTGGACCCATGGATATAAAAAAGATGGGGAAATTCACTTGCCATCATTAGAGGACATTCAAATAACTCCTTACACACACATTGTAAAAACTGGAAAAGTATGAATTACTTATTTTGCCTTTGCAATATAAAGAAAGAGATTAAACAAAGGCCAGGTAATGACTTATTTATTCTAAAGAAGTCAGCTAATAAGTGTAGGAAGAATAATTAAAGGAGAAAGTCATCATTTTGCAAACTCAACTAATGGGCAACGATGATCAAGAGATGCTAAAATAATTAGGTAAAATAAAGTTGGAGCTGGTGGTAGAGCACTTACTTGCCTAGCATGCATGAGGTCCTAGGTTCCATCCCAGCACCACACAAAAAAAGTCAATGGAGAACTGGATATTCATTCACACAGTGCCAAAGAATTACCCCAATTGTTATATTCTGAATATGGATTAAATATGTCCCCTCAAAGTTTCATGTGTTCAAAATAGGTAAATAGGAAATAGAATGCTCCCTGAACCAAGGTGATATCTACCTTGTTGCAAGGCCCTTTGGAGATAGCTTCCCTTGACCAGTTTATTACCTGCTATCATCATAACTAGAGATTAGTGAATGACATCTTTATCTTTTCTGTCTCTCTCTCTATATATACATATATATATGTATATATATATTTTAAGAATTTTATGGTATAATGACAGCAATAACCAGCCTAGAATGTGACCCACTTCCACCTGAGATTCACCTGACTAAACACAACAAAATTTAACCCATTAAATTCCATTTTAAATTCTGCATTTTTTTTTTTTTTTTTTTTTTTTTTGGTACCGGGGATTGAACTCAGGGGCACTCGACCACTGGGCCACATCCCCAGCCCTTTTTTGTATTTTATTAGAGACAGGGTCTCACTGAGTTGCTAAGTGCCTCGCCATTGCTCAGGCTGGCTTTAAACTCGCGATCCTCCTGCCTCAGCCTCCCAAGTGCTGGGATTACAGGTGTGCACCACCGCGCCCCACAATGCCTTTTATTTTTATGTGGTGCTGAGGATCGAACACGGGTAGCGCACATGCTAGGCAAGCACTCTACCACTGAGCCACAATCCCAGCCCCAATTCTGCATATTTAATTAATTTATTTATTTGCTTATTTATTTATTTATTTTTAGTTGTAGGTGGACACGATCTTTTTTTTTTAATATTTATTTGTTTGTTTTAGTTGTACACAATGCCTTTATTTTTACATGGTGCTGAGGATCGAACCTGGGCCACACATGTACTAGGCAAGTGCTCTACCACTGAGTCACAACCCCAGTCCCCCGGACACAATCTTTTTTTTTTTTTTTTTTTTTTTTTGTGGTACCGGGGATTGAACTCAGGGGCACTCGACCACTGGGTCACATCCCCAGCCCTTTTTTGTATTTTATTTAGAGACAGGGTCTCACTGAGTTACTAAGTGCCTCGCCATTGCTGAGGCTGGCTTTGAACTCGCGATCCTCCTGCCTCAGCCTCCCAAAGTGCAGGGATTACAGGCGTGCGCCACCGCGCCCGGCTTCCGGACACAATCTTTATTTCATTTAAAAAAAAATTTTTTTAGGGGCCGGGGTTGTGGCTTAGTGGTAGAGCACTTGCGTACATGCGTGAGGCACTGGGTTCAATCCCCAGCACCACATAAAAAATAAAAATAAAAACGAATAAAATAAAAGTATTGTGGACACAATACCTTTATTTTACTTATGTGGTGCTGAGGATTGAACCCAGGTCCCCACACATGCTAGACGAGCACACTACCGATGAGCCACAGCCCCATCCCCTATTTATTTAATTTTTATGTGGTGCTGAGGATCGCACCCAGTGCCTCACTCATGCTAAGAGAGCACTCTACCACTAAGCTACAACCCCAGCACTCTACAAATATTTTAATGAAATTGACACACATGCATTAAAAAGGTTGGAAATCATAATCTTGAACTTATATATGTATACATATCAATTAATATAGTTATTATAATTATACCCTTGTTATTATGTAATTACATATTACAAACTATATTTAAGTTTTTTGAATTTTTTTGGTTGTAGATGGACACAATACCTTCATTTTATTTATTTTTATGTGGAGGATCAAACCCAGTGCCTCACATGCTAGGCAAGCACTCTATCACTGAGCCACAATTGCAGCCCCTATTTTTAAGTTTTTATAGGTATTCCACATCTGGGATGATGGGACAAAATGGGTTAATATTTTAAGAGTCAGAAGGTACTTTAAGCCTTGGGATAATGTATTTCCTTATTGAGAAATAACACAACAATGAAAGGACATCATAGGGGGCAGTGGATGTAGTTCAGTGGTAAAATGCTTTTTGAGTGCCTAGGTTCTTTCCCCAGTACTGTAAAAAGAAAAGAGTCATGCATACCTGTAATCCCAGTAGCTTGGGAGGTTTTGACATGAGCATTACAAGATCAAAGCTAGCCTCAGCAATTTAGCACGGCCCTAAACCAATTTAAGGAGACCCTGTCTCAAAATAAAAGGAGCTGGGGATGTGGCTTAGTGGTTAAGTGTACCTGGGTTCAATCTCTGGTACCAAAAAATAAAAAAATAAAGAAAAAGCCGGGTGCGGTGGCGCACACCTGTAATCCCAGCACTTTGGGAGGCTGAGGCAGGAGGATCGCGAGTTCAAAGCCAGCCTCAGCAACGGCTGAGGTACTTAACAACTCAGTGAGACCCTGTCTCTAATTAAAAACACAAAAAATGGCTGGGGATGTGGCCCAGTGGTCAAGTGCTCCTGAGTTCAATCCCTGGTATTAAAAAAAAAAGAAAGAAAAAGAAAAAAGAAAAAAGGCGACAATCATGGGAAATCACATGTTATGGAAAAGTACAATAAACAAACTATGCTGGGTGTGGTGGTACGGCTCCTGGAATCCCAGCAATTTGGGTGGAGGAAGTAGGATTGCAAGTTTGAGGTCAGCCTGGACAATTTAGCAAGCTGCTATCTAAAAAAATAAAAATAAAAAGGGTGGGGAGGGTGGGGGGTTGTAACTCGGAGGTAGAGTGCCTCCCAGTTAAATCCACAGTACCACCAAAACAAAAACAACTTTACATGGGCCTAAGCTGCTGAAAGCAAGATGCTCTTATGTCATTGGTCAAAGCTAAATTTGGCACCTGTGGTTATTCATGCAGCATTAAAATAAACCAGCATGGGCTGGGGTTTGGCTCAGTGGTAGAGCGCTTGCCTAGCACGTGCGCGGCCCGGGTTCGATCCTCAGCACCATGTAAAAACACATTGTGTACAACTAAAAGCAAATAAATAAATATTTTAAAAAAATAAATAAACCAGCATGTTGAGAGCAGCACCAAACAAACCATGCCAGGAGTGGAGCATCTCATTCCATCCTATGTTTGAAAACTTCCTTTTCATATCATCTCTGATTTCTCTGCCTCACAATTTGATTTCTTTTTCTATTTCAGTAACACACTATTCAATTGGCCTGTTGTTTGATCGGTTTACTGTGCTTATGTATTTATTTCTACTCTAAAATTTCTATTTCTTTTCTCCTCTCTTGCCCCCAGGCTGAAGATTGAAACCAGGACCTCCCTTATGCTAAACACATGCTCTATCAAAGAGTTACACCCTTAGTCGTTTTAATTTTTTTCCCCAAATCTATCCATTTTCTTTATAAAGTTCTGTTCATGCAAATGGATTAAGTTCTTTCCTTTATCTCTTTGAACATCTTTAGCCTCTCTACTCTATTGTATGCTGTTCTGTGAGTTTCTCAGCTACAATGTCACCTGTTATTGTACCTGCTGGCTGGTTCCCATGGTATTGGACTTCCCTGCCCATCCCCCCCACCCCCACCACCACCAATGGGAACTGAACCCAGAAGGACTTAACCACTGAATCACATCAAGGATTTTTTGTTTCCTAATTCTGAGATAGGGTCTCACTAAATTGCTGAGGTTGGCCTTGAATTTGCAATATTTCCTGCCTCAGCCCTGGAGCAGCTGGGATTACGAGTGTGCACCACCATACCAGGAAACCTGTGATTTTTTGTTGTTTACAAAGTATTGGGGATCGAACCCAGCACTCTAACACCACATTTTCAGACTTTTTCATTTATTTTAATACTTGAGATTGAGTTTTCCTAAACAGCACAGGCTGGCCTCAAACTAGAGATCCTGCTGCTTTAGCCTCCTGAGTAGCTTGGATTACAGGAGAGGGCCACTGCACCTGGCTTTTGTTTTTAATATTTTTTTAGTTGTAGATGGACACAACATCTTTATTTATTTTTATGTGGTGCTGAGGATCGAACCCAGGGTGAACCCAGGGCCTTACGCGTGAGAGGCAAGTGTTCTACCACTGAGCTACAACCCAAACCCCTGGTTTTTTATTATGGCTCATTTCAGAGTAGTTGTCCTCCAAGGGAGCACCACCACATGTGAGCTCCCTCTGGAGGTGTCCCTGTGGGTGGTTGGGTGGTTCAGCTTTTGCTCTTGCTCTGCCCTTTGGGAATTACAGTGCCAAATGAGGGCTTTTTTTTTTTTTTTTTTTTTACTTTTCAGTTATAGGTGGACCCAATATCTTTATTTTATTTGTATGTGGTGCTGAGCATGGAACCCAGTGACTCACGCATGGTAGGCGAGTGCTTTACCTCTGAGCCACAACCACAGCTTTAAATGAGGTTTCTAAGGTATTAAGAAACACTCCAGACACATAAAAACACGGAAAAATAAACAATATACTCCCATGGAGCTGGGTGCACTGGCACATACCTGAAATCCCAGCTACTTGGGAGGCTGAAGTAGCAGGATCCTGAGTTCAAGGCCAACCTGGGCAATTTAGAAACAGTCTCAAAATAGAAAAAAGTTATTCTGCAGCTCAGTGATAGGCACCCTTGGGTTCAATTCCCAGTACCATGTTTTTTTTTTTTTTTTTTTTTTAAAGAAAGGTAGTCCTGGGGATGGAGCTCAGAGGCAGAACATCCCTGGTTTAAATCCCTAGTACCAGGGCTGGGGGGATATAGATCAGTTGTTAAAGAGTGTTTGCCTTGCATGCACAAGGCCCTGGGTTCAATCCCCAGCACCACACACCACACACACACACACACACACACACACACACACACACACACAGAGGAATTCATCCCTAAAATCCCTAGTACCTGCCAGACACAGTTACTAAGACTACATGGTTACATAGACTCAGGAGGCTGAGGCAGGACAACTGCAAGTTCAAGGACAGCCTCAGAAATTTAGCAAGATTCTTTGTCTCAAAATAAAAAGGGCTGGGGGTCTGGGGCTATGGCTCAGCGCTAGAGTGCTTGTCTCGCATGTGTGAGGCCCTGGCTTCGATCCTCAGCACCACATAAATAAAATAAAGATGTGTGTCCACCTACAACTAAAAAAAAAAAAAAATAAAAAAAATAAATAAAAATAAAAATAAAAAGGGCTGGGGATATGGTTCAGTGGTTAAGCCTCCCTAGGTTCAATCTCCAGTGCCAAGTGTGGTAGTATACCCTTGTAATCCCAGCAACTTGTAGGGTGAAGCAGGATTTCAGGTTCAAAGCCAGCCTCAACAATTTAGCAAGGAGGGAAGAAAAAAAAAAAAAAATTTAGCAAGGATCAACATGAAATATAGGATAAAAAACACCAGGGATGTGGATCAGTGGTTAAAGGTCTCTGGGTTCAATCCACAGAATCCCAGCCCCCACACCAATAAAAGGCCAAGGACTATAGACTGTGAGGTACCAACTAGGCTGTTCCTATTTGGAGTAATAGAATTGCTGATCATACCTATATAGGGTTTGCTATGTGCTAGGCATTTTTTTTTTTTTTTAAAGCAATGTACATCTTTCAACTTGAGGGCATAAGTGTCCAGGGTGGTTCCAGAATCTTTTTGCAATACTAGGAATTGAACCCAGGGGTATACTATCATTGAGGGAGCCCTTTTTGAGACAGGGTCTCATTTGCTCATGGCCTGTAACTTTTCCATCTAGTCACTGGTTGTTAGGTGTGTGCCAAACCCAGCTCAGTGTCTTATTTTTTTTTTTTTGTGGTACTAGGGATTGAACTCGGGGGCACTTAACCACTGGGCCACAACAACCCCAGCCCTTTTTTGTATTTTATTTTAGAGACCGGGTCTCACTAAGTTGCAAAGTCTTTTTATTTTTTTATGGACACAATATCTTTATTTTTATGTGGTGCTAAGGATTGAACCCAGTGCCTCACACATGCTAGGCGAGCGCTTTACCTCTGAGCCACAAACTCAGCCCCTCAATGTTTTATTCTTAGGGAATACAAACACGATCAAGTGTTATACAAATTTAAATCTTAATATGTATCAGACACACTCATCAGCTTTTTAAAAATGTTTTGTTTAAAAATAAGGTAAAGCCAGGCATGGTAGCACATGCATGTAATTCCAGTGGCTCAGGAGGCTGAGGCAGGATTACAAGTTCAAAACCAGCCCCAGCAACTCAGTGAGAACCTGTCTCTAAAGCCTGGCACACACAAGGCCCTGGGTTCAATCCCAAGCAACACATACACAAAAAGGTGGAATGGAGTTTTGGCTCAGTGGTAAAGCATTCCTGGGTTCAAAGCCCCCCCCTCCCCCGGAAAGTTAACAGAAATGTATATGGAAAAGTCAGATCTAAATTATACAGGATTGGGAGGCTGAGGCAAGAGGTTCATGAGTTCAAAGCCAGCCTCAGCAATGGCGAGGCACTTAGCAACTCAGTGAGACCCTGTCTCTAAATAAAATACAAAAAAGGGCTGGGGGGCTGGGGTTGTGGCTCAGCGGCGGAGGCTCGCCTCGCACGTGTGCGGCCCGGGTTCGATCCTCAGCACCACGTAAACATAAATTCATTGCATTGTGTACAACTAAAGCAAATAAATAAATCTTAAAAAAAAAAATTTAAAAAAAAAAAAAAAAAAAAAAAAAAAAAGGGCTGGGGATGTGGCCCAGTGGTCAAGTGCCCCTGAGTTCAAACCCCAGTACCAAAAAATAATAAATAAATTATACAGGAAAATACACGGACAATAAAGGAAATTGAAGCCTTGGGTTCAATTCCCAGCACACACACACAAAGGGCAGTAAACCACGAAACGAAACTACATTGTATATGTTGGTAAGGATCTCAGACAATGATAAAGAAAAACATCCCATTTTCACTTATTTACTAAAAGGCAAATAAGGTATGTTGATTTATCATCAGATGTCAATAACATCAATGCCATGGCAGTCAACTTCAAAAAATCCTTAACATCACTGTTAATATGCAGTACACTAATTGTAGTATTTTTTATCTAGCTATTACAAAGTATGCCTAGATTTTAACAGGGATGATTACTTGAGTAGGACATTACCTTTCACTTCCTAAAACCATCTGGTTTCCATCCAGAGACCAAATAATCCATTCATTATTTGATTTAAAATATTTTATTGAAATTTTTCTAATAAAATCATGTATTTGTAGAAGACAAAACAGTATTTGCTTAAATACTGTCTACTTAATGTTAGGGTCCTAGAAATTCTAGCCAGTTTTTTTGCCCTTGGTAGCTGCTCGGTTTAATACAGGAAAGGTGTTCCGTTCATAGGAACTGTCCAACATCAGAGGCCATCCATTTTGTCAGCAAAATCCTGAAATTTCACAAAAGGAACACATTAGAACCATGCAGGCAACTGGCAATAAAATCATTAAGCTGGGTTGGAAGTTGCTACAAGGGATGGAGGGGAAGAATGAAGTGGATCAGGTGGTTTTAAAGATCCTCAGAGACTCTAGTTCAACCAGGTCATTATTATCACTCAGGGTGAGAGCGAACATGAATGACTCACCACAGCAACCAAGGAGAAAGGGTCGCTTCTCCACTTGTCACGACAGCCTGAAGATGCAACAGCAGGAAACTAAGTATCCCAACAGTGTTCAGTCTTCAGGTTAGCATACTCTCTGGGTAGGGGCACTGCCCCTAGCTGGGCTCAAAGAACTCTCATGCTAGAAAGACAGGACAACCATTAAGAATAAGCAGAGTGCAATGGTGAGGCACTTAGCAACTCAGTGAGACCCTGTCTTTGAAAAGTGGGAAGCTAAGGCAGGATTCAAAGTAATTTGGCAAGATCCTGTCTTGCCAGAAAGGGGCTGGGACTGTAGTTCAGGGGCAGAGCACTTGCTAGCATATGTGAGGCACTAGGTTCAATCCTTAGCACTGCATTAAAAAAAAAGGGGGGGGCTGGGGTTGTAGCTCAGTGGTAAAGCACTTGCCTTGCACATGTAAAGCACTGGGTTTGATCCTCAGCAACACATTAAAAAAAGATATTGTGTACATTTACAACTAAAAATATTTTTAAATGAATAAACACAGGCATGCTGTCCATATACAACTACAAAAAAAAAAAAAAAAAAAAAAAACTCCAGAGACCCAAGTATCCAGTTCCCTAAATGAGTCAGAACTTATTTTTGACATCAGGACCAGTATCAGAGACTCTAGTCTGTGAATTCATCATTCCCAATTAAGGAAGGCCTGGATCAAGGGAAGCCATTCTGTGAAGGGACACAGTACATTCAAAGACAACAGTCCCAATATACAAGGTTTTAAAGAGAAGTCCTAGGATGAAGAGTTGAGACAGCAGAATACTTAGCTCCATTTGGAGGCCCCACATGAGCTCAAGTTTATACCACAGAAATATTTTAGAATAGGTGTTAACTGTACTTAAAAACAGAAGGGGGGGGGGGGCGGGCACGGGTACACGCTTGTAATCCCAGCACTTGGGAGGCTGAGGCAGGAGGATCACGAGTTCAAAGCCAGCCTCAGCAATGGACAGGCACTTAGCAACTCAGTGAGACCCTGTCTCTAATAAAATACAAAAAAGGGCTGGGGATATGGCCCAGTGATCAAGTGCCCCTGAGTTCAATCCCTGGTACCAAAAAAACAAAACAAAAAAACCCCAAAAAACAAGAAGGGATCACAAAGGATCAATAGCCACAAGAGAAATGTAAACCAAAAGTGGTCCCTGGAAAGCCACCACATGAAACATGGGCACTGTTGTACATGCTCATTAGGAAACTAACGGATGCCAACGCCCATGAAAGACAGCTTGGGAACAAAAAGGTTTGAGGCATTTAGAACTCTTATATTTCTCAGTAAATGAGTGGATTAAGAAAATGTGGTATATACGCACAATGGAATTTTACTCAGCAATAAAAGAAAATAAATTAATGGCATTTGCAGGTAAATGGATGAAGTTGGAAGACATAATGCTAAGTGAAGTTAGTCAGTCTCAAAAATCCAAGTACCAAATGTTCTCTCTTATATAAGGAGGCTATTTCAAAGTATTGTTGGATGGGGTACATAGGAGGATTAGAGGAACACTAGAATGGTCAAGGGAAGGGAGGGTAAGGGAGGGAGCAAGAGGGGAGGGAGGGGGGGGAAAAAAAAAGGTGGTTGAATGAGACGGATATCATTTTCCTTAATGCATGATTGAAGACCTAAATTGTAAGAATATACTTTGTATACAAACAGTTGTATGTAAAAAGATACTAAATATATGCACTATGAGTTGTACATATTAAAAATTATAAAAATAAAAAAATTAAAAAAAAAAAATAAAATAAAATACAATGAAAAAAAAAAAAAAAAACTCTTATATTTAATACTAACCTGGTTTAAGGATTACACATCAATGGACGTCTTAAAACCCCTAAAAATGGAAATGAAACACAAAAGTTAAAGATTATTAAGGGTTCTTGGCCACATCCGAGCCCAGACAATGGGGATTCTGGCACGAGGGGTGTCAGCGCGCTGCGGTGATGGCATCAGCGACACGCTAAGAGTCACCTGGAATCATCATCACCCCCGTCCTCCCCCAAGGTCGACCGCCAGCGACTCCAAATCTCGCAATTAGTCGTATAACCCACTTACCATCGCTGCGCTGCGCACCCTCCTGCGAGGACCAGAGACCTGGGAAGAAATCAATGAGTTAGCAGAGAGCAGGGGTAATCCAGTCGAGCCCCCCCTGCCCAAGGCTGGGTCAGTTCTAAATTGTGGCGTCACGGAGACATCAGAAACTCTAGTCTGTAATGGTAATTCATCCTGCCCAGCCCAAGCCTACGGTCCCCTCCCCCAGCAGGGGCCCCAAAATACCTGCACGCGGGTTGCTACACCTAAGGTGGGCCCAGCGCCATCCCGAAACTGAACTGCAGGCTCCGCAGAACGCTCCAGGAGGACCGAAAGGTCCCATGACTACTGCGGACCCGTCCACAGCACAAAGAGGCAGAAAACCGGAAGCTGGAGCTATTTATGCCTGCGCCGGGTCGGGGGCCTAACGGGCATAGCTGTCTTCTTCCATGCCTGGCTCGAAGAGCGGCATTTTACCCATCGTCCCAGTAGGAATAAAACAAAGTGAAAGACAGCCCTTGAAAGTAGGATTCATAATCTTCGGAGCAATCTCCAAGGGATGTGTTACAAATTTTGATAAACAGTAACAAAATGAGCAGGTGATCTGGCTGGCCAGGCGGGAGAAAGTCCCTGACCAGCCGGAACCCCATGAGTTAGGCGGTCTTTTTAATTCTATAATTTTTTTTTTTTTTTTTTTTGTGCCGGTGATTGAACTCAGGAGCACTCGACCACTGGGCCACATCCCCAGCCCTTTTTTGTATTTTATTAGAGACAGAGTCTCACTGAGTTGCTAAGTGCCTCGCCATGGCTGAGGCTGGCTTTGAACTCGTGATCCTCCTGCCTCAGCCTCCCAAGTGCTGGGATTACAGGCGTGCGCCACTACGCCCGGCTAATTTTATTATCTTTTTATTAAATCTTTTTCTTTTTTCTGAGCAGGGTATCGCTGTTGTTGCCTAGGCTGTTTAGACTCGAACTCACGTTCCTTCTCTGCCTCAGCCTCTGGAGTGGTTGTAATTACAGGTGTACGCCACCATTTCCAGCGAAACGGTCTTCAAGACGCTGCTTGGACGCTCTGGACCCATTAATGACCCTGGGACTTCTCCCTCTCCCAGCTTTGGGTAGTTTCCACTCCACTCTAGAAGACTCATTCGTTCCAGCCAGCGAAATCTGAATTTGCTCAGGCATATTAAGCTGCTTTTTTTTTTTTTTTTCTTTTAATCAACTTTGTTAAGATAGAATGGTGATTTAAAAAAAAGAAGATAACAGTCATGCAATAAACTACACGTTTAAAACAATTTTTTTTACCATCTGTACAGTTGAGTAGTTGTAAGTATATTAACGTTATTGTGCAGAGACTCTCCAGAACTTTTTCATCTTCCCAAAAGTAAAACACTTTACCACTCAACAACTATTCCTCATTCCCTACTGCTATATGTTCGGTCTTTCTTTTTCCCCCCCTGTACTTACGATTGAACCCAGAGGTGCTTTACCACTGAGCCACATGCCCAGCCCTTATTTTCTAATTATTAATATTATTATTATTTTGGTAATGGGGATTGAACTCAGGGGCACTCGATCACTGAGCCACATCCCCAGCCCTATTTTGTATTTTATTTAGAGACAAAAGTCTCACTGAGTTGCCTGGCGCCTCACCATTTCTTTGTTTTGTTTTGTTAATACTTATTTGCTTTAGTTGAAAACAATGCGTTTATTTTTAGGTGGTGCTGAGGATCAAACCCGGGCCCGCATGTGCTAGGCCAGCACTCTACCGCTGAGCCACAACCCCAACCCACGCCTCATCATTTCTTTTTTTTTTTTTTTTTTTTTTTTTTTTTTTGGTACCGGGGACTTGAACTCAGGGGCACTCAACCACTGGGCCACATCCCCAGCCCTTTTTTTGTATTTTATTAGAGACAGGGTCTCACTGAGTTGCTAAGTGCCCCATCATTTCTGAGGCTGCCTTTGAACTTGCACTCCTCCTTTCTCAGCCTCCTGAGCTGCTGGGATTACTGGCGTGCCTGGCTACATGTTCTTTTTATAAGCAATGTTTGAATGAGAGTTCCCCAAAGTTGGTGGAAGTGTTCAGCACCCTCTGAGTAGCGCCTTAGGTTAAGAGCTGGCCTGGGGGTAGGGGAAATTGGAAGCAAACCGAATTGCCGATTCAGCGGCAGAGTGCTCGCCTTGCACGTGTGCGGCCCGGGTTCCTTCCTCAGCACCACCTAAACATAAATGCATTACATTGTGTATAACTAAAGTAAATAAATAAATATTAAAAAAAAAAAAAAAAGATGGCAACAGCAGGGACAGTTTTCTCCCCTCTTAGTGTTTTTCTCCCTCACAAATCTTTAGGGAGCCACAAAGGCAGGAGGATCACAAGTTGCACGCCAGCCTAAAATAAAAAGGGCTGGGGTTGTAGCTCGGTGATAGAGTATACTCTAGTTCAATCCCCAGTACCACAAACAAAACAACAAAAATAGAAATCTTCCTTAGGTATTTGCTCTTGGTCCTTAATCCCCCGACTCATATGTGTCATTGCAAATCCCACCTTCTAGAACCCCTCATTCCTCTTTTATAAATGCAGATAATGTTTGGTGTGGTGTTTTGGCACCTAAATTGCCCAGGCTGGCCTTGAACTTGGTTCAACCTCAGCTTTCTGAGTAGTTGAAAAATTCTATTTGTTGGCCCAATAAACTTGCTGGTGATTTCCCTAATTTATATCATTTCTGTTGCTGCCAGTGAATTGCCTCTTTAAGGCCTTTCAAGCCTTCTGACTCCAATTTACAGCAAAAAGCCTCTTACTAACAGCTGCTGCTCTTGGAAGCACTGACACCTTGCTGTCCTCCCTATTGATGCCCCTATTCTCCTAAAATAAAAATCAGGAACAGCCTCTGGTTTTCAGTGTTTTTTGTTTGTTTGTTTTTGTTTTTGTTTTGTCAGCTTTGGCTGCACATTAGAAAAACCTGAACAACTTGAAATACATACTCTGCGCCTTGGCCCACTCTTATATTCTCAATTGGCCTGAGAAGCCTGCAATGTTTCTTTTCTTTTCTTTTTTTTTTTTTTTTTGGTACCGGGGATTGAACTCAGCGGCACTAGACCACTGGGCCACATCCCCAGCCCTTTTTTGTATTTTATTAGAGACAGGGTCTCACTGAGTTGCTAAGTGCCTCGCCATTGCTGAGGCTGGCTTTGAACTCTCGATCCTCCTGACTCAGCCTCCCAAAGTGCTGGGATTACAGGCGTGCGCCACCGCGCCCGGCTTCTTTTTCTTTCTTTTTAAAGTTTTTGGTACTGAGGATTGAACTCAGGGTGCCTTACCTGAGTACATACCAGGCCCTTTCAATTTTTTTTTTATTTTAAATGAGACAGAGTCTTGCTAAGTGACGGAGGATGGTGCTGAACCTGTGATTCTCCTGCCTCAGTCTCCCAAATAGCTGGGATTACAGCACTGTGTCTTTTTCTTTTTTTTTCATTCTCCCCAATTTGATTCCCTTTTTTTTTTTTTGTACTGGGGATTGAACTCAGGGGCACTTGACCACTTCCATATCCCCAGCCCTATTTTGTATTTGATTTAGAGAAAGGGTCTGGCTTTGAACTCAAGATCCTCCTATCTCAGCCTCCCCAGACACTGGGATTATAGGCCTATGACACCAGATTCGGCTTATTCTATTTTTATGATGCTAGGAATTGATTGAAGGGCCTTGTACATGCCAGACAAGCACTCTACCATTAAGCTATATCCTAAGCCCCCAAATGATTTTATCATACCACTAGGGTGAAGACCGATGGTTCTAATGGCTTGAAGATAAAGGATTTTCCCCTCTACTGCCTGTTAAAAAAAGAAGGGTGTGTAGAAAGCCCCAATTCCTGCTGTTGCAAGGTGACACTGCATTTCCCATATGCTGAGTCAGTGGTTATTGTTATTATAGCCCACCTTTCTCACAAGCCTTTGAGAATTGGTCCAGGGCTGGGAATATAGCTCAGTTGGTAAAGTGCTTCCCTCACACACACCAAGGCCCTGGGTTCAATCCCTAGCACCACACCCACACAAAATAGTTGGTCCAGAAACCAAATTTTATTTTCCTTTTCATTGACAAGCTTCCAAGGAGGCCTTCCTATATTGATATTTCTAGAACATTTTATTTTCCCACAGGGTAAGGACTGCAAGAGAAGTTTATCAAGGAATGCCAATCTGTTGCTGAATGTGGTGGTATACACCTGTAATCCAATGATTTGAAAGGCTGAGAAAGAAGGATCCCACGTTCAAAGCTAGCCTTCACAACTTAGGGAGGCCTGAAATAATTTGAGACCCTGTCTCCAGGGGAAAAAAGAAAGTGCTGGTGATGTGACTCAGTAGTTAAGCACCCCTTAGTTGAATCCCCCATACCAAAAAAAAAAAAAAAAAAGTAATGCTAATCTTGCTAATCTGTTTAATTTAGGAGTAGGCAGGGATTCTCAAGGTTAAAGGAGGTGTTAAGGACACCTGTTACAGCCTGAAGAATCCTAAGGGAAGAGCATAAGGAGGAGGAAAGCCCACTACCATCTTGGTTTTCACAGATCTACACTGTGCAGCATTACACAAAATATATTTTTAGTTGTAGATGAACAAAATATCTTTATGTGGTGCTGAGAATCGAACTAAGCAAGTGCTCTATCACTGAGCTACAAAGCCCCCTATGCACCATTTTTCTTCATCTCCTTCCTCATAATTAAATCTATTTTACACTGCTATTGCTTAAGACTACTGATTGTGAGGGGTTGGAGTTGTGGCTCAGAGGTACAGTGCTTGCCTAGCACGTGTAAGGCACTGGGTTTGATCCCCAGCACCACATTAAAAAAAAAGAAGAAGAAGAAGAAAGAAAAAAGAAACTAAATTAAGGGTATTGGGGTATTGAGGTTGTTAAATCTGGGGTAAAACCATCACCAAAAAGGAATAAACAGGGGCTGGGGTTATGGCTCAGCGGTAGAGCGCTTGCCTAGCATGTGCTCGGACAGAGTTCAATCCTCAGCACCACATAAAAATAAACACATTGTGGGCTGGGGTTGTGGCTCAGCGGTAGAGCACGTGCGCGACCCGGTTCGATCCTCAGCACCACGTACAAATAAACGAAATTGTGTACAAATAAATAAACATTTTTTTAAAAAATAAAATAAACACATTATGTACAACTAAAGCAAAAAATAAATATTTTTAAAAAGGAGGGGGGAATAAGCAGCTGGGCGTGGTGGCACATGCCTGTAATCCCAGCACTTGGGAGGCTGAAAAAAAAAAAAAAAAAAAAAAGGAATAAGCAAATGCAAGGAGGTCCAGGAAGTAGAAGGAAATTTTAGCTCTAAAACCATCACTCTCGAGCCAGGCGCAGTGGCACACGCCTGTAATCCCAGCACTTTGGGAGGCTGAGGCAGGAGGATCGCGAGTTCAAAGCCAGCCTCAGCAATGGCGAGGCACTTAGCAACTCAGTGAGACCCTGTCTCTAAATAAAATACAAAAAAGGGCTGGGGATGTGACCCAGTGGACAAGTGCCCCTGAGTTCAATCCCCAGTACCACCAAAAAAAAAAAAAAAAAAAAAATCACTCTCTGATCATGACCTGGATTCAGCTAAAGTGACTAGATCCACATACTAAACTGTGAAAAAATAGCTTTAAAATACCTAATATAGATAGTGGTGGTAGGAAGAGCAGAGGGTGAACACAAATGATCTAGGTAGGTATTCCTGTTATATTGCCATATCCCGGATACAGTTATCTTTCTCCTCCATAATACAACTTGGTTAATTTGCACATTTTCATGGCTGAAAATGTTGTTTGTCTACTTTGCATTTCTGTGCAAAATGATGTTAAAACTTTTTTTTTTTTTTTTTTTTTTTTTGGTACCAGGGATTGAACTCAGGGGCACTGGACCACTGGGCCACATCCCCAGCCCTTTTTTGTATTTTATTAGAGACAGGGTCTCACTGAGTTGCCAAGTGCCTTGCCATTGCTGAGGCTGGCTTTGAACTCGCAATCCTCCTACCTCAGCTTTCCAAGTGCTGGGATTACAGGCGTGCGCCACCAAGCCCGGCAGAACTTTTGAATTGAGGCCATTTAGACAAAATAGTTCAGAATAAAGTTACCAATGCTAACGGGCTACAGAAATGGTGCTTAGTTATCCAGTTGGATTCACAGAGCCAGAGTTGAACTTGAAAAAACTCACTGTTGATGTTTGTCTACCCTACAGCTGTCACCTACATCCAAGTCTGGATAGCAGGTAAGACAGCAATGAGATGTGAAGCTTAGGATTCAGAATTATCACACATGAGCCCCTTTAACAGTGGCTTTCCCCATTTCCAGCATTAATCCATACCTACCTTTCAGCCCACAAAACCCTACTTTATCCCTAAAATAAGTCCCACTTGCATGGAAATGAGTATCTGATATGTTTTATTCTCCCCACATTTAAATTCTAACAAAAGTGTCCAGAACCATGACTCCTGTGTGTCCCTCTCCTCCAGCACTACTCTTGTACTGGTCTTCACAGATCTATAGAATTGACACATACGAAGAATTCATTATTCCTCCAAATACAAAGAGACAAGAAAAGTTCTTAATATTTTATTTTTTTTCATCCTTAAGTTATAAAAACAATATTTCCCCGATTTTGTAGTGTTGCAAGGCAAAAACTATAACACAGGGTGGCAGTGTTGATATGGAGACAAGAAAAGAGGAAAGGCATCCTCACAGTACTAACTTACATTAAACCTAAAGAACACACGCCTTACACCTCAAACATATAATGAAGACATTCAGCTATGGTTACCATCAAGATACAACAGTCACTTTAGAACGAACTCAGCAGCAGAAAACTGAAGTTAGATAACAACAGAGGGCAAACAGCAAAGCCCTGGAGTCCCAACAGTGGGTTTCAACGAAAAGCATGGAGGGAGAAAGGAAGGGCCTCTAATCCACCTCCTCGATGGTGGGGCCCGACCCAGAGCTCCCTCTGGGGGCCTGAGCCCCAAAGCCTCCAGCCCCAGGGCCACCCGCACCCTGGTACAGTCCACTGATGATGGGGTTACACACCTGCTCCAGCTCCTTCCTCTTGTGCTCAAACTCGTCCTTCTCGGCCAGGGTGTTGGCGTCCAGCCAGAAAGGACTTCCTGGCACTTGTCCAGCACCTTCTTCTTGTCGGCCTCGCTGATCTTGCCCTTGAGCCCCTCATCCTCCACAGCGCTCTTCATGTTGAAGGCATAGGACTCCAGGGCGTTCTTGGCAGACACCCTCTCGCGCTGCACCTCGTCCTCGGCCTTGTACTTCTCTGCCTCCTGCACCATGCGCTCGATCTCCTCCTTGCTCAGGCGGCCCTTGTCGTTGGTGATGGTGATCTTGTTGGCCTTGCCCGTGCTCTTGTCGGTGGCCGTGACGTTCAGGATGCCGTTGGCGTCGATGTCAAAGGTCACCTCGATCTGGGGCACGCCCCTGGGGGGCAGGGGGGATGCCGCTCAGCTCGAAGCGCCCCAGCAGGTTGTTGTCGCGCGTCATGGCCCGCTCGCCCTCGTACACCTGGATCAGCACCCCGGGCTGGTTGTCCGAGTACGTGGTGAAGATCTGCGTCTGCTTGGTGGGGATGGTGGAGTTGCGCTTGATCAGGGCGGTCATCACGCCCCCGGCCGTCTCCAGCCCCAGCGACAGGGGCGCCACGTCCAGCAGCAGCAGGTCCTGCACGTTCTCTGACTTGTCCCCCATCAGGATGGCAGCCTGCACCGCCGCCCCGTAGGCCACCGCCTCGTCCGGGTTGATGCTCTTGTTGAGGTCGCGCCCGTTGAAGAAGTCCTGCAGCAGCTTCTGCACCTTGGGGATGCGGGTGGAGCCGCCCACCAGCACCAGGTCGTGGATCTGCGCCTTGTCCAGCTTGGCGTCGCGCAGGGCCTTCTCCACAGGCTCCAGGGTGCCGCGGAACAAGTCGGAGCACAGCTCCTCGAACCTCGCCCTGGTGATGGACGTGTAGAAGTCGATGCCCTCGAACAGGGAGTCGATCTCCAGGCTGGCCTGCGTGCTGGACGACAGGGTCCTCTTGGCCCTCTCGCAGGCGGTGCGCAGCCGCCTCACCGCTCGCTTGTTCTGGCTGATGTCCTTCTTGTGTTTCCTCTTGAACTCCTCCACGAAGTGGTTCACCAGCCGGTTGTCGAAGTCCTCCCCGCCCAGGTGCGTGTCGCCGGCAGTGGCCTTCACCTCGAAGATGCCGTCGTCGATCGTCAGGATGGACACGTCGAAGGTGCCCCCGCCCAGGTCAAAGATGAGCACGTTGCGCTCCCCCTTGCCGGTGCGGTCCAGCCCGTAGGCGATGGCGGCCGCCGTGGGCTCGTTGATGATCCTCAGCACGTTGAGCCCGGCGATCACGCCCGCGTCCTTGGTGGCCTGGCGCTGCGAGTCGTTGAAGTAGGCCGGCACGGTGATCACCGCGTTGGTCACCGGGTAGCCCAGGTACGCCTCGGCGATCTCCTTCATCTTGGTCAGCACCATGGACGAGATCTCCTCCGGGTAGAAAGCTTTGGTCTCGCCCTTGTAGCTCACCTGCACCTTGGGCTTGTCTCCGTCGCTGATCACCTGGAAGGGCCAGTGCTTCATGTCCGACTGCACCACCGGGTCGCCGAACTTGCGGCCGATCAGCCGCTTCGCGTCGAACACCGTGTTCTGCGGGTTCAGCGCCACCTGGTTCTTGGCCGCGTCGCCGATGAGCCGCTCCGTGTCCGTGAAGGCCACGTAGCTGGGGGTGGTGCGGTTGCCCTGGTCGTTGGCGATGATCTCCACCTTGCCGTGCTGGAACACCCCCACGCAAGAGTAGGTGGTGCCCAGGTCGATGCCGATCGCCGTGGCTTTGGCCATGTCGGTGCCCCGCTCTCTGGGATCCGCGCTGAGATTCTGGCTGCGGTGGGCGGACGCGACCCGCGACGAGAAGCTCGGTCCTGGATGAGAGTGTGAAGCCGACCGCTCCGGTGTGCGCTCAGGGAACGCAGAACCTGCGCCCGTGTCTGCAGCTGCGGAGGCTCGCTGTTCCTCACCCCGCGGCCCGCTCGGGCTTTATACGTCTCCATGGAGCCCCGCCCGCTCCCTCCTCGGCCAATCGCCGTGCCGGATGGCGCTGTCGGGACCGGAATGTTCCAGGGGTTTCTCCTGGCGTTCTGTCCCTGGCCTCCCGGCACCAATCAGAGGCCAGGGTGCCGCCCCTCCCCAGAACTCTCCAGACGCTTCTGGGGTTCAGTGGAGGGGATAGGGAGCCCCGAGGGGAGGGCGAGTGCGGAGGCGGGTGTGGGGTGGGGTGGGGAGGTGATTGTCGCCTCCGTCTCCATGGCTTTGCTGGCGGACAGCCCCGTAGTGTGAAGTGACCGCAAGGGCCAGCTTTAGGCTTGTGTTGTAGGGCTGTGAGCGGCTGGTGGCAGTCAGAAAGAGTTCTGGTGTTTAAGGGAGGAATAAAGCCTGTCAGCGGGACGCAAAAGTGGCGGAGGGTTTTTTAAGGAGGCGGGGTAAAGGTGGGCCAGAGGGCCTGCACTGCCTGAGGAATGTTTGTTTGCCCTCCGTGTCCTTGTTCCCATCTTGGGTTTAAAGTGGAAAAGAAATACTGTAATACTGCTGCTTCTGCTTCTTCTTCTTCTTCTTCTTCTTTTTTTTTTTTTTTTTTTTTTTTTTTTTTTTTTTTTGTATTTTATTAGAGACAGGGTCTACGCTGAGTTTGTAAGTGCCTCGCCATTGCTGAGGCTGGCTTTGAACTCTCGATCCTCCTGTCTCAGCCTCCCAAATGCTGGGATTAGAGGCGTGCGCCACGGGCCTGGCCAGCTTTTAGTTTTTACCTCATTTTTTACTTACACGAATGAAATATCTGGGAGTTGGGCGGGAAGCTTTGGGTTTTGAAAAGCAATAGTGTAAGCTGGGCCCAGCACTTGGGAGGCTGAGGCAGGAGGATTGCGAGTTCAAAGCCAGCCTCAGCAATGGTGAGGCACTTACCAACTCAGTGAGACCCTGTCTCTAAATAAAATACAAAAAAGGGCTGGGGATGTGGCCCAGTGGTCAAGTGCCCCTGAGTTCAATCCCCAGTACCAAAAAAAAAAAAAAAAAAAAAAAAAAAAAAAAAAAAAAAAAAAAAACAACACAACAACAACAACAATAGTAGAAACAAGCAGTGTTAGAATTAAGGTCTCCGCAGGGCGCGGTGGTGCACGCCTGTAATATCAGCACTTGGGAGGCTGAGGCAGGAGGATCACGAGTTCAAAGCCAGCCTCAGCAATGGCGAGGCACTTAGCAACTCAGTGAGACCCTGTCTCTAATAACATGCAAAAAAAAAAAAGGGCTGGGGATGAGGCCCAGTGGTCGAGTGCCCCTGAGTTTAATCCCCGGTATAAAAAAAAAAAAAAAAAAAAAAAAGGAAAAAGAAAAAAAGAATTGAGGTCTCCGTCCTCTGATGAGGGAACGTGGGCCGCGGGAGGGCATAGTTGGATCATTTGCGCCTTGGTATTGCCCGCAGCTGCCCTCCGTTGAGAGGGAAGTTCAGCGATGGGCTTGTCTTTGTAGGGCTGTGAGCGGCTGGTGGGAGTCAAAGAGTTCTGGGTGTTTACGGGAGGAATAAAGCCTGTCAGCGGGACGTGGAGGTTTTAAGGAAATGGTGGACCAAAGGGACTGACTTGGCCGAGGTTTGTAATGATGGATGGGCCAGAGGGCCTGCACTACCTGAGGAATGCTTGGCTCCCCGCGCCAATCTTAGGTTTAAAATGGGAGGGATTGAAGTAGCTCTCGGTGTTTCTCTCTCTCTCATCATTTTTTACCTATAGGAATGGAGTATCTTCTGATGGGGTGGGCAACTTTTGATTCGAAGAGAAAAGTAGTGGTGTAAAGGAGAATGAGACCGTTCTAATCTGAGGAAGGAACATGCTGTGAGGACCTAGGTGGGACTGTGGTGCAGGCAGAGCTGGATTGGCCTCACCCAGGGACCAGGGACGCATTCTCTCCATTTTGCCTCAGATTGTAACCCTGCTTTAGTAAGAAAATATTTTTTTCAGTAGAATGTGGACTGGCTTTAAGGACTCTTGGTTTTCTCTTTTCCTCACGTTTCCCAGTCTGGAGTCCCAGCCACTCTGGCCCTCTTTTCTGCCTTGTCCTTAATTCCTGATTCAGTCCCTGATGGTGGAGGTTAAGCTCCAAGCCCTGAGTTTGATATTCTGCCTGTACCCACAACCCCTAGGCTGTTCACCACTTTTAGAGTAAATGCAACAGGGTGGTGACCCTTCAAGAAAAGGGTAGGGATGTTCTCTCTTCTTTAAAGTCATCACACAGCAATGTTGGGGTGATACTGTAAGGTGATAGTGATTGGAACCCCCACATCCTAATTTTTTAAAATGTTTTATTAGGCATGCATTATTTTTAAAAATTTATTTATTTGTTTTTAAGTTGTACACAATGCCCTTATTTTTACATGGTGCAGAGGATCGAACCCGGGCTGCGCACGTGCAAGGCGAGCACTCTACCACTGAGCCACAAACCCAGCCTCCCCACATTCTAATTTATCCAGTTTTTTTTTGTCTTAGATACCAACTTCCTGCACCTCCTGTTTTGAGTACAATTATATTTGACAATGTCTGTGTGTGTGTGTGTGTGTGTGTGTGTGTGTGTGTGTTTACTGGGGATTGAATGCAGGGGCATTCTTACCACTGATATATTGCCCCAGCCCTTTATAATTTTTTAAAAATTTTTAATTTTTATTTATTTGTTTGTTTAGTGGTGCTTGGGATTGAACCCAGGGCCTTGTGCATGGCAGGCAAGCACTCTGCCAACTGAGCTATATCCCCCCGTCCCTATTTTTTTTTTTTTTTTTTAATTTTTGTGACAGAGTCTCCCTAGGTTGCCCAAGAGTGGCCTCGACTTTCAGTCCTCCTCCTGCAGCCTCCCAAATTGCTGGGATTACAGGCATGCCCCACCACACAGGCTACATTTGTTAATTTACTTTATTAATTTTTTCTTCATCCTTTTTAGGGAGGCAAGACCCCTCAATAGTGCCTGAAATGAAAATGTGAGGGCCATTTAAATACTGAATTAACCCATGGATGAAAATACTTAATTGCAATACTCATATGTCCTGAGCATAAGTGGGAAGACACAGTTTTTTTTTTTTTGGTTTTTTTTTTTTTTTGTGTGTGGTACCGGGGATTGAACTCAGGGGCACTCGTCCACTGGGTCACATCCCCAGCCCTTTTTTTGTATTTTTATTTAGAGACGGGGTCTCACTGAGTTGCTAAGTGCCTGGCCACTGCTGAGGCTGGCTTTGAACTCGCGATCCTCCTGCCTCAGCCTCCCAAAGTGCTGGGATTACAGGCGTGCGCCACCGCGCCCGGCTGGAAGACACAGTTTTTTTGTTTGTTTGATGCCAGGGATTGAACTCAGGGTGCTTAACCATCTGCCTTTTTAAAAAATTTTGATAGAAGGTCTCACTGAGTTGCTAAGGTCCTGGCTACATTGCTGAGGCTGGCCTCAAATTTGCAATCCCGTGTCTCAGCCTCCCAAATTACTGGAATTACAGGCATCTGCCCCTGCACCCAAGTCAGAGGAGGCAATTTTAATGAAGGATTTTGAACAGTGCTTCACATGGATATGCATACAAACACACATACCTATCCACTGTCAAAACATCTTCCTGGAATCCAAGCATAGTCAGTTGTTTTTTTTTTCTTCAATTTGCTGATCTAAACTGATGTTGCAAAGAGATTGCTTCTGTGTGTGTGTGTGTGTGTGTTTGATGTATAGGTAGACAAAAACTACTTTTACATTCAAAAGCAGTTCTCTAATGAATCACCTCCTTAATCCAGTCAAACTGGTCAAACTTCAGGGATTTTCCATTACTCTCTGCAACTCTGGCAGGAGTTCCATTTTAGCTGCACAAAGTGTATGAACATGTCCAGAGATACTCAAGACTGGCTCCCACCCTCTGGGAAGCCTCATTGCCATCAGTTGTTACCATGGCAATTCTGGATTCACTTCTTCCTTCCCTCCAAATTTGCAATTTAGAATACTCTCTAGATGGGGTGTGGTGGTAGATTCCTGTAATCCCAGTGATTTGGGAGGCCAAAACTAGAGATCACCAAGTTTGAGGCCAGCCTCAGCAAGTTAGTGAGACCCTGTGTCAAAAAAATAAAAAGGACTGGGGATGTAGCTCAGGGATAAAGTATCCCTGGGTTCAATCCCCAGTACTGCAAAATAGAATACTTCTCTATTGGCTTTAAGCAAAGAACATCACTCCACTGCCTGGCAGGTGGACATGGTGATAAGGCCCCTAATCTGGCTTCTGAAGGGGTAGCACAAACAGATCCATTGGAAGTACTGTCTTCCATGAATCTTAGACAATCAACCTACACACTATGGTCAGAGCAGAGTCTACTGTATTTAATTGACCTACTTTTTTTTTTTTTTTGGTTCTAGGGATTGAATCCTGGGGTGCTTTTACGACAGCAACACCCTCAGTCCTTTTAAAATTTAATCTTGAGACAGAGTCTTTCTAAGTTGTAGTCAACCTACCTTTTGTGTCATGTTTCTCTGTGGACTGGTCTGGAAACCAACTATTTATTTTTGGTGCTGGAGATGGAACAATGGCCTTGTGCATACTAAACACACACTCTACTACTGAGCCATACCCTCAGCTCTTCCTTGTCCATTTACTGACAAAGTGTCTTCTGAAATTTGTTTTTCCTTTTAGAATTAGTCCTTCCCAAGGCAGAAAACCCAGTAACAGGTTTAATTGCTGTCTAGGATAACTATAAGAAGACTGGGGCGGTATGGCACCAAAAAACAAAAATAACATACACATGTACAAACAATAGAAGCTTTGGACTGGGGTTGTGGCTCAGTGGTAGAGCGCTCGCCTAGCATGTGCGCGGCCCAGGTTCGATCCTCAGCACCACATAAAAATAAACGCATTGTGTACAACTAAAAGCAAATAAATAAATATTTTAAAAAATAGAAGCTTCGTTAATTTTGGAATCAGGTTTTTATTGGTTTCCATGTTTGGAAGGAACAGGGCTCAGTTTTCCAAAGTTGGAAGGCTTTTAGGTGCTTTTTTGGGGGGAGGGGTGATACTGGAGATTGAACTCAGGGCACTTGACCAATGATCCATATTCCCAGCCCTATTTTGTATTTTATTTAGATACAGGGTCTCACTGAGTTGCTTAGCACTTCGTGTTTGCTGAGGCTGGCTTTGAACTCACAATCCTCCTGCCTCAGCCTCCTGAACTGCTGGGATTATGGGCATGTGTCACCACACCCAGCTTGTTAGGTGCTTTTTAAGGGGGGAGATTAAGAATCCTGGCTGGGGCTGGGGTTGTAGCTCAGTGATAGAGTGCTTGCCTAGCATGTGTGAGGTACTGGTTTCAATTCTAAGCACCACATGTAAATAAATTAATTAAGGTCCATGAAGAAATGAAAAAAAAAAAAAAAAAAAAAAAGAATTGCTGGCTGCCACAGCATTAAATGAGGGGGGAGAGAGTGTTCCTCAGCCTGATGCTACAAAATCTTTTTTCTTTCTCTTTCCTTTTTCTTATAGTTTCTCAAACTACACTGTTCTCTCCTCAGTGCTATTGATTTTTAAAGATGGTATAATTCTACCTATATCCAGAGAGACAACTGATAATGAAATCTAAAGTTAGGCATTCTTTTTTTTATATTTATTTTTTAGTTATAGGTGGACACAATATTTTTATTTTATTTTTATGTGGTGCTGATGATTGAACTCAGTGTCTCATGCATGCTAGGCAAGTGCTGCACCTCTGAGCTACAACCCCAGCCCCAGCCAGGATTCTTAATCTCCCCCCTTAAAAGGCATTCTTAACATCAAATTGCAAAGGCTTCAATAATATGGAAAGAAGACTTTTAGCATCATGGGGGCGGGGGAGGGGTACAAAACATCTGGGAAGGGAAAGACTGGGCTTGTGTCTGGATTCAACTTTTGTTCGGGTTTCCTTTTCTTTTAAAAAAAATACTTGTGGGGCTGGGATTGTGGCTCAGCAGTAGAGTGCAGGCCTAGTATGTGCGGGGGCCCAGGTTCGATCCTCAGCACGGTAAAAATAAATAAAGGCATTGTGTACAACTAAAATAAATAAATATTTAAAAAATACTTGTAAGTTGACTAAATTACATAATTTGCTCTATGCTCATCTCTAAAACAAAATATCTATTTCATAGGATGGTGGTATCGAGTAATAGGACCACATTTTAGTGCCTGTTACATAGTAGATGCTCAGAAGTTTGCTCCCTTCTCCCTTATTTTTTGTTGGGGGCTCCATATCTCTAGGTCAGACTTCCTAGTCATTTTTTTTTTTTTTTTAAGTTTCTAGTTTTAGGTGGACACAAGATCTTTATTTTATTTATTTATTTTTATGTGGTGCTGAAGTTTGAACCTCACAAATTTTTTTGTACTGAGGATTGAACCCAGGGATGCTCAACCACTGAGACACATCCCCAGCCCTTTTTTATAATTTTTTTAGAGACAGAGTCTCACTGAATTTCTAAGTGCCTCACTAAATTGCTGAGGCTGGCTTTGAACTCGAAATCCTCCTGCCTTGGCCTCCCCAGCCGCTGGAATTACAGGCTTGGGCTGTTGGGCCCAGCTGTCTCAAGCTCTTTAGTCACAAGCCATTCAGTTAAACCTTTCATTTTCAAAAATGGGCACAAAAGATCAAAGCAGGTCAATGACTTGATCTATTCGCCCAGATGGTAATTGGATCTCACTATCATTTTGTACTCTTTTCTTTTACTGGCTCACTGACCTGATCTTTTTGTTTTCCAAAAAAGAGGAAAAAAATGGACACAGAGCCCAAAAAAAAAAAAAAAACGAGGAGTAGATGCCAGGCCTGTGCGAGCATTAGGGACACCATGGGGGGTATGTGACCAGCCTGAAACTCCCCTCCTGCCTGCCGTATGCCTTTTTGGGCCATTCCCCACCCCACCAGTTCAAGTCTTCTGGACCTTCCAGCTTCTCCCAGCCCCTCCTCCCTGTTTCTCTAGAACTGACTGCTTAGTCAGAAACAGAGACAAGGAGGGGGAGCCTTATTGCCATGCCAAGCCTGGCACATAGCTCATGGAATCTTCTGGATATTAAGTGTAGAGTTCTGACTAAGCTTGATGTTCTAGGGCGGGGTTGAGGGGTAGGGAGCAGTTTGTTTGTTGAGGAGTGTTCCTAAGAATAACAACAGGGCGGTCCCCGCTTTGAGACCAGAAAACTCGACACAGGTCTGGGCATAGCCAGCGAAAGGGCAAAAGGCGCCCACGCCTGACCTCCAGAGGAAAAAAACGGGAGGAGCGGGCGGGGCGGTCGCCGCGGGTGACGCGGGTCGCTGGGCCTCCTGGCCAGTGCCTGCAATTTCCGATCCCCACCCCCACCTCAACAGGGTTAAGGGAGAGAACTTAAAGAGTTTTTCTCAAACTACTACAGAACTTTTTGTTTGTTTTGAGACGAGGTCTCGCTACGTTGCCCAGGTGGGCTGGGAACTCCCAGGCTCGAGCCATCCTTCCTCCCTCAGCCTCCTGAGTGGCTGGGACCACAGGCGCGCGCCGCCGAGCCGGCCTGGCTAATTTATCAGGCAGAAACATGGGAAAGTTTCCTAACTTTTACACTACTGAAATCAGATGAATTAGGTAGCCAGAGGCGAGAAGACAACGTCCCCACTGCCAGAGTAAAGCGCGCACCGGGGTGGGCGAGGACCGGCAACCAATGGCTGCTGCGAGGATGGGATCTGGGGGGCTGCGAGTGCCGCCACCGCACCGTAGGGCTCGAGTCGCTCGTCCCCATGGGGTCGAAGACTCTAGGGAGAGATTCCGGGTGTCCGGGCTCCTGGACTGTCCCACACTATGCCCCTGCTCCACCCCCTCCCTAGCCCTGTCTTGCAGAACTCGATCTGGCCGATGTGGGGCGGGCTTGCCTCTGCGTCCTGAATCGCCGGCTGCCAGACCCCTTAAGGTCCACTTAAATACCAAGTGCTAGGAGAGGGAGAGGGTCTGGAGGGCTTGCTCTTTCAGACTGGTGGGCTGATGTGGAGAGTTTCTTTCTTTCTTTCTTTCTTTCTTTCTTTCTTTCTTTCTTTCTTTCTTTCTTCCTTCCTTCCTTCCTTCTTTCCTTCCTTCCTTCCTTTCTTTTTAATATTTAAAAAAAAAATTTTTTAATTGTAGATGGACACAATTTCTTTATTTACTTTATGTGGTGCTGAACCCTGTGCCTCAGGCATGCGAGGCAAGCGCTCTACCACTGAGCTACAACCCCAGCCCCAGAGCTAATTTCTTACTCCTATGTAAGGCTTGCTTGCTCACTTAAAATGGGCAACATTGGTTCCTAGCCCTGAATAACTCCATCTCCTCTTTTAGTTAAAAGCCGTGTACCTGCCCACTTTTTTCACATTTGTAAAAAAAAAAAAAAAAAAAAAAAAAAAAAAAAAAAAACTGTTTATTTTGGTATCCTTTCTTCATCTGAAGCTGGGTGACAGAACTTGGTTAAAGACCAGGAATAACAGCAAATGTATGTTGTCAATAAAGCATATCCTGGGTTCAAAAGCCAGGGTGTTTTCTGAGGCCCATAGGAAAGCATGAAGTGATTGTAATCAGGGAAGGTACTTGATTTTTAAAATTCTTTCCATACCTACAGTTATTTTTCCTGATAAACCTCTTCTCCATCAAAGTACCTTTGATGCCCCAAATATCACTTCTTCCATCTATACTACTGCATTCTCTTTACTAATTCTACAATTCCTCCAGCCTGATTTCCTTGAGGTTATAAAGTGAATATTTCGAAGTATTCATTACTAGAGTATGCAGGCAGGCAATAACTTATTGTTTTATTTATTTATTTTTTAAATATTTATTTATTTATTTTAGTTGTACACAATGCAATGCATTTATGTTTATGAGGGTCGAACCCGGGCCGCGCACGTGCGAGGCGAGCGCTCTGCCGCTGAGCCACAACCCCAGCCCATAACTTATTGTTTTAATTAAGCATCTGCCAATAATCTTGACTGATTTGGCCATTGGAAACTCTTATTTTCTCTATTCAAGTTGTTTCTGAAGATTTCCCTAATTTCTCTTATCAAACTGAAATTGATAGGTAGGTCCTTCCCCCATTTCACTTTTTTCCCCACCATCCTGTTCACCCTTACCCCAAAATAGGGATACTGGTTTAGAGGGCCACTTGTCTAGAGATGATGGTCATAAATGCTACTCCAGGTCTAGTGAGGAAAGATTATCCTAGAGTAAACCATGTTCCCATGAAGATTTTGCTACAGTTCAGTTATCATGAGGTTTAAATGTGTCTCTATTGGCTGGCTGGAAACCTAAGCATCTCTGAAAGATTCCTTCTCCATTTACAGTGCAAGGTCTTCCTGCATATGCCATTTTCATAATTCTGGATTTTCTTCAAAGCCACTGTTTAGTAAAAGGTTTAATGGGCCTTGAGGTACATATCAGCTCACAAAATGCTTTTATGTAATACCAATAGTTCTACAGTACTGGAGATTACATGCTAGTAGGCAAGCACTCTATCACTGAGTTATACCCCCATGTGGTGTTAGAAATTACAAGAGACAGAGACAGAAAGATTAAAGAATTTTTTCGTCTCCATCCTGTCTCCGGACTCCTTCCCACGGCGCTGCCGTTCCAGGCTGCAATCCCTTTCCGGCGAAAACAGTTGGTGGCCCATACGGGGAATTCAGCACAGCAGGTAAGAACTGAGAAACCTCGCAGGAGTCTCTAGTCAGAGCGGTTAAAATGGGTTCGAAAATAACTAAGACCCAAGTGTACGAGGCTCTTGATGAATTCTTTGATATAGATGAGTCTGCCGTTAGTGAGGAGGATTTAGAAAACAGTGAAGGCGATCACGAAAGCGTAGATTCCGCTGAGTCAACTAAGACCAGCAAGGAGAGTATTAGAAGCGTCCCCAAAATGATAAAGATCCAAGCTGCTAAAGCTATTCAAGATTTATTAGAGATACTTCAAGGATACATGGTCTCAATTGAACCTGGGACTCAGGATGTTACTGAGTCAGTTAGGACCAATGAGAGTAGTAGTGAGGAGGAATTAACTAAAGGTGATTTTGAGAAAATGAACAAAAGGAAATTAAGGAAGACCAAGATAAGGGATCATCAAGTGGAGGAACTTGTGTCCTCTACTCCCCCATGGGTGAAATCGATTACAGAAAATATGAAGGGTATCACTAGACGTTTGCATACCCTAGAAATAGAAATAAAAAGTCTTTCTGAGCGCTTATGTGTTCTCGAGGGTAACTCACAGATACATTGGGAACTGCCAGTATTTGAATATGAAAATGGACAGAGGGGCCACCAGCCAGTAGATTTCAAAACAATAAAAAATCTCAAAGAGGCAGTAATGACTTATGGACCCCAAGCTCCTTTCACGTTGAGTATACTGGAGTCCCTTAACACCTTTAGCTTAACCCCCGCAGACTGGAAATGTCTATGTAAAGCAACATTAAGTGGGGGACAATACTTGGTTTGGCGATCACAATTTCAAGAACTTTGTATAGAAACAGCTAAAAGAAACGCAGATGCAGGGTTTGGAGACCATATTATAGAAATGCTCACAGGAGAAGGGCAATTCGCAGACGTACAGGATCAAAAATATTATACCCCAGGAGTATATGCTCAGATAAACGCAGCTGCCTTAAAGGCATGGAAAACTGTACAAGGACCTGGGGATCTACAAGGTAGCTTGTCCAAAGTAATTCAAGGAGCTAATGAACCATATGCTGAATTTGCTGATCGACTTTTGAGAACTGCAGGTAGAGTTTTTGGAGACATGGATCAAGTTATGCCATTAGTTGTTCAATTAGTGTACGAAAATGCTAATAAGTATTGCCAGGAAGCCATCAGGCCATGGAAAAATAAAAAGGATCTTTCCATATATATACAATTATGTAAAGATATAAATGATGCCTTTGTCACAGGGAATATGATTGCAGCAGCTGTGAGAGATGCTGCCCCTCAAAATTTTACAAGAGCTCAACATAGACATTATAATCAATCAGGCTATTCTAGGCAAAATCCCAAAAGAGAAATAAGACCAAATTCATACCGTGCTCCAGGTTGCTGCCCCGGTGTAAGAAAGGAAATCATTGGGCCAATAAATGCTATTCACAATTTGACATCCATGGAAATCCTTTGTTCAGGAATTCAAAAAATGGGGCACAGGGCCCAATGCCCCAGGGCCCACAAATGTACGAGGCATTGGAGGAGGAGTATCCTCAAGCATCCACTCAGATGCTTCCCCGACACAATCCCTATTACCCATCCACTCCCTCGCCAGAGGAACAGGAGGAAATGCAGGATTAGACCTCTGTTCCACCGCCCGAATAGTGTTAACACCTGAAATGGGGGTTCAACTGATTCCCACAGGAGTCAGGGGACCTCTTCCCTCGGGGACTGTAGAACTTATTATCGGGCGAAGTCCTGAGAGCTTATTAGGTTTGCAAGTGACCCCAGGCGTAATAAACTCAGACTATAAAGGGGAAATAAAAATAATGCTTAGCTCACCCCAAAGTATAAGTTCTATTAATCAGGGAGATAGAATTGCTCAGCTGCTCCTCCTTCCAAATTTACATAAGTCATTTAAAATGAATATGCCTCTAAATAGGAACAATAGAGGATTTTGTTCCACTGATTCGAAACCCATGGTTTGCTGGGTTTGGGACTGTACAAGGAGGCCTATGTGTAAAATAAGAATCCAAGGAATAGAAATGGAGGGTCTTATAGATACTGGAGCTGATTCTTCCATCATTAATTTACGTCAATGGCCCAAACACTGGCCTCTGCAAAAAGCTTCAACCAGTTTAAGAGGCTTGGGATATAATAACCTCCCAGAAAAAAGTGCGGTAATTTTAAAATGGGAGGATGATGAAGGACATAAAGGCACGTTTCAGCCTTATGTTTTACCTAATCTACCGGTTACTTTATGGGGAAGAGATATTTTACAACAAATGGGAATACACCTTGCAACCAAACCTGCAGGTGTTAGATGTAAAAATCTACAGGGTAATCTTAACCCTATAAGAAATCATCAAAAAGTACAGGGTAAGCTTAACCCTAAAAGAAATCATTATCATATAGGAAAAAGACATTTTTCTTCGGGGCCACTGAGAAAATAATTTTGAAAATAGCATGGCTTTCTGATAAGCCAGTGTGGGTCCCTCAGTGGCCCCTATCTAAAGAGAAATTACAAGCGGCCTACCTACTAGTTCAGGAACAATTAGAAGCAGGACATATAGAACCTTCCACCTCTCCCTGGAATTCCCCCCATATTTGTGATCAAGAAAAAATCAGGAAAATGGCGATTATTACATGATCTTAGACAAATTAATAAAACCATGCAAGTCATGGGCCCTACTCAACCTGGACTTCCGAATCCTATAGTGATTCCAAAAAATTTCCATGTTATTAGTCTATTAGTTATTAGATATAAAGGATTGTTTCTTTTCTATTCCCCTACATCCTCTGGATGCCCCCAGGTTTGCTTTTTCAGTTCCTTCTATTAACAATAATGGCCCTGATCAGAGATATCAATGGAAGGTTTTGCCGCAGGGAATGGCTAATAGCCCCACCATATGCCAAATATATGTGGACAAGGCCATCCAACCCATTAAAAATAAATATCCAAACCTCATGTGTCTACATTACATGGATGATATTTTACTGGCCCACCCTAATCAAAAAATCTTATTTAATATATTCAGTGATGTGGTAGAAAATTTTAAAAAATATGGATTATATATAGCAGAAGAAAAAGTTCAAACCAGATCTCCCATATTATATTTAGGATTTAAAATCATGGATACTTTTGTTAGACCCCCCAAAACTTTAATAAATAAAGAACATTTAACCACCCTCAATGATTTCCAAAAACTACTGGGAGACATTAATTGGCTTCGCCCTACACTAAACCTCACTACTGGCCAATTAAAACCTTTATTTGATATCCTTCGAGGGGACCCTGATCCATCCTCACCACGAACATTGACTCCTGATGCTAGGAAAGCTTTAAAGGTAGTAGAAAAAGCCATCGAAGGAGCTCATTGTGACAGATTTGATTTAACTCAACCGCTGATATTGATTATTATTTCTTCACAATATACACCCACAGGATATTTTGGAAACAAGGGCTTTTATTATGGATACATTTGCCTGTCTCTCCTAAAAGCATAATTGAGTCTTATACCTCCATGGTGGCTAAACTTATTCTTCAAGGACTCAAAACTTCTACTAAAATATTTGGCATTCACCCTGCTACTATTATTACTCCCTGTTCATCGTCACAGATTGAATATTTATGCTTCAACGATAATGACTGGGCTATAGCTAGATGCTCTACCTCTGCAAATTTTGATAATCACCTTCCTAAGTCTCCTATATTATCTTTTTGTATTAATCATCCTATTATATTTCCACAGGTAATAAAAAATCAACCTATTCCTAAGGCATTTAATGTATTTACAGATGGGTCCTCAAATGGTACTGCTACAGTAGTCACTACAAAAGAAAATATGACTTACATAACTGCACACAAATCAGCTCAACTAGTGGAATTGGAAGCTGTGGTAAGAGCTCTGGAAAATTTTAGAGACCAGCCCATAAACATTTTTTCAGATAGCCACTATATTGTACAAGCCGTCCCAAAATTAGAGTTAGCAGGACCAATAGCACCTCATACTCCAGCTTTTAAATTGTTTTATCAAATACAAAAACTTTTGTGGCCGGGCGCGGTGGCGCACGCCTGTAATCCCAGCACTTTGGGAGGCTGAGGCAGGAGGATCGCGAGTTCAAAGCCAGCCTCAGCAGTGGTGAGGCACTTAGCAACTCAGTGAGACCCTGTCTCTAAATAAAATACAAAAAAGGGCTGGGGATGTGACCCAGTGGACGAGTGCCCCTGAGTTCAATCCCTGGTACCACAAAAAAAAAAAAAAAAAAAATAAAAAAAAAAACTTTTGTGGGCAAGAAAAGAACCTCTATTCGTAGGCCATATTAGAGCACATACTAATTTGCCTGGCCCCCTCCATGAAGGTAATCAAAAGGCTGATGAACTTACAAAAACAATATTTATACGTTCAGCGCTACAACAAGCTACTTTATTTCATTCCCAGTTTCACATCAACAGCACCACCTTGCAACGTAGGTTTAAAATCACAAAAGAGCAAGCCAGAACAATTGTAAAAGATTGTAAATCTTGTATGACACATTTGCCCAATCCTCATTTTGGTGTTAACCCTAGAGGATTAATGCCCAATCATTTGTGGCAGATGGATGTTACTCATGAGCCAAGCTTTGGAAAATTGCGATTTATTCATGTAACCATAGATACATGCTCAGGCATGATTTTTGCTTCCTTACATTCTGGAGAAAAAGTTAAAGATGTCACATCTCATTGTTTACAAGCTTTTGCTGCATTGGGCATCCCCAAAATGCTTAAAACAGATAATGGCCCCGCATATACGTCCTCATCTTTCAAACAGTTTTGTGCAAAATTCAACATATCCCATAAAACAGGCATCCCATACAATCCTCAGGGTCAGGACATTATTGAAAGAGCAAACTGCACACTGAAAGTTATGTTGTTAAAACAGAAAGAAGGAAACTGGAAAAATCCTAAGGACAGATTGGCAGTTGCCCTGTTTACTTTAAATTTTTTAACTTTAGACTCTGATGGTTATTCTGCTGGAGACAGACATTGGAACCACATCAACAACATAAACCTTTGGTTTACTGGAAGGATGTTCTTTCAAGTACATGGAAGGGTCCAGATCCAGTATTAATTTGGGGGAGAGGATCTGTTTGTGTTTTTCCAAAGCATGAATCCTCTCCAATATGGATACCATCTAGATTAATAAAGCAGGTACCAAATCAAAAGGATCAAGATGAAGTTGTTGAGGAATCAAGATTAATAAAAAAGGTACAAAATCAAGAGGACCATGATGAAGATATGGAATGATTCCCTTAAAAGAGTCCTTCAAAATATGTCACAACTTAAGTGTCATTCCTCCCAGCTGGGACGAAGAGATCTCTCTATAGTGTGCACACAATTGTATTTTTTTTTCTTTTTATATATATGTTTATGTCTGTGTATTTGTCTGAATTTCATGTTAATGTGACGTCACAAATATATGTTTGTATGTGCGTCTGTCTGTCCAGTGTGACATCAAAAATAACAAAACGCTTGTGACTATATATATATATATATATATATATATATATATATAGATCCAAATAACTCTAATTCATTTAAGTTTAAGAGTATTCAAATTGGGTAAATAATTTAATAAGTGAAGGTACCTTCAATTTTGTTTTATAGGTGTCCCAGGGACTTCTCTTTAGCAAAAAAATATGACTAGTGCTGTATAACCTGATATTTTGGTGTTTTGACATGAGGTTGCTTATTTGTTATTAACTTCATTTGTTTAATAAATGATTAATTTCAATTATTTCAACAGGTAAAGGACTGCTGTGTATGCAGAAACTCGAGAGTTCCAGCTAACAAATTATTTCTCCAAAATGCTTTTAGTTTTTCTTTAATCTATCTTTAATGCAGTAAATACCCTCAGTCTTTCTTTGTTTTGTTCTAAATATGATGTTTTGCCAGCTTATGTTTGTGGGAGCTGAGGCTGCAATGTGTGTGAGCAGAAATCAACTTTAATTTTCTAATCTAATAATTCTATTTTTTAGTTTGACAATTCGCCTCTTGACTCAGTGCTGGAATAGCACTGCCTTTCCTTTAATAATTGATGCTTGAGTCTCTAGGTAGCGGGCCCTGAAGATTTGCCGGTGGCATTGTCTAGACATAAAAAAGATGTCTGCTGCTACAGCTGCAGGGATCGCGGTCGCTGCAAGCATCCCTGCTGCTCAAATGTCAAACAACCTCACCAGCAGTGTGGCCTCTGCTCTGCATGCATGGGGCCTCCTAGATCTACATGTTATAACAAGTGGACATTTTGATCTTTCATTGTTTGGGACTTCATGGGACAGTACCTTGTGGGTATTTGTTTAGAGAACTCACTGTGTTACTTGATAGAACTTAGGGCAGCTGATTTGTTTAAAGAATTTGATATGCTATGCAATTTGGCTCGTCACCAAAAGGATTGTTGCCTTAAAGCCACAGCATCTCCTCACAATTGGACGGCTGTTAGTCATCTTACACAGTCGATCCTAAAGGGCTCCATTGGATGGCTGGTTAGCCAATGACGGGTAAGATCCCCAGAGGGGGACAACCTAAGACAGGCACAGTCGCACGGGACAGTCTCATGTGGCCGACATATCAACCTAAGACAGGAGTCAAGGGCACAGCCCTGATTATCCGATGACGGGTAAGAATGTTGGTTGCACATAGACGTCCTAGAGCATCCCCTCTTTTAAAACAAAAGGGGGTAAATGCAGGAGCCCTGTTTGGGGAGATAGCTAAGATTCCGGTTGACTATGGGCCATAGACATTTTTGGGCATTTCCGCCTTCCGTAGTCTCACGGGACTTGGCCTGGGATCTCGAGAGATTTGAGCTGTGACTCAGCAGATCGAGCTAGCGCCATTCCTGCTCGGGCGCATGGGATGAGACCAGAGAGAGAAAGGACAGGGTTATCGCTATTGTATAGATATATTGTAGTTTCTTTCTTTCTTTTTTCTTTTTTTTTTTGTGGTACCGGGGATTGAACTCAGGGGCACTCGACCACTGGGTCACATCCCCAGCCCTTTTTTGTATTTTATTTAGAGACAGGGTCTCACTGAGTTGCTAAGTGCCTCGCCATTGCTGAGGCTGGCTTTGAACTCGCGATCCTCCTGCCTCAGCCTCCCAAAGTGCTGGGATTACAGGCGTGCGCCACCGCGCCCGGCTATATTGTAGTTTCTTGTAAGAGTAGGTGCATTGGTTTTTTGTGAGAGTGTGTATGTGGTGTTAGAAATTACAAGAGACAGAGACAGAAAGATTAAAGAATTTTTTCGTCTCCATCCTGTCTCCGGACTCCTTCCCGCGGAGCTGCCGTTCCAGGCTGCAATCCCTTTCCGGCGACAACACCCCCAGCCCTTTTTTTTTGTACCAGGGATTGAACTCAGGGGCACTCGACCACTGGGCCACATCCCCAGCCCTTTTTTGTATTTTATTAGAGACAGGGTCTCAGTTGCTAAGTGCCTCGCCATTGCTGAGGCTGGCTTTGAACTCAAGATCCTTCTTCCTCAGTCTCCCAAGTGCTGGGATTACGGACGTGCACCACGACACCTGGCTCCCAGCCCCTTTTTTATAATGAGACAGACTCTTGCTAAATTTCCCAGGCTGGCCTGAAACTTCAGATGCTTCTGCCTCCACTTCCCCAGTAGCTGTGATTATAGGTATGTGCCATTATGCCCAGCTCAATTTAACTTTTTAATTATCTTTTCTTGTTGAAACATTCACTAACAGGCTGGGCACAGTGGCTCATGCCTATAATACAAACAAGGATTGGAAATTTGAGGCCTGCCTCAGGAACTTACCAAGGCCCTAAAGCAATTTAGTGAGACCCTATCTCAAAATTTAAAAAATGGACTGGTGTGGTGGCACACACCTATAATCCCAGCAACTCAGGAGGATTGCAAGTTCAAGACTACCTTTAGCAATTTAGCAAGGCCCTAAGCAATTTAGTGAGACCCTGTCCCAAAATAAGTTTTTTAAAAGGGCTAGAAATGGCCGGGTGCGGTGTCGCGCGCCTATAATCCCAGCACTTGGGAGGCTGAGGCAGGAGCATCATGAGTTCAAAGCCAGCCTCAGCAATGGTGAGGCACTTAGCAACTCAGTGAGACCCTGTCTCTAAATAAAACACAAAACGGGCTGCGGATGTGGCCCAGTGGTTGAGTGCCTCTGAATTCAATCCCTGGTACCAAAAAAAAAAAAAAAAAAAAAAAAAGAGCTGGAAATGTGGTTCAGTGGTTAAATGCCCCTGGGTTCAATCCCTGGTACCAGAGGGGGGAAAAAGGGTAAAAAAAGGGCTGGGGATGTAGCTCAGTGGCAAAGTCCCCCTAGGTTAATCTTCAGTACCAAAAATAGAAGAAAAAATTCACCAACAGTTTGGGGTATAGCTCAGTGGTAGAGTGCTTGCCTGGCATGTACAAGGCCCTGGCTTGGGTTTGATCACTAGTACTATAAATAATTCACTTATTTAAAATTAACAATTTTTTTTTTTTTGGTACTGGGGATTGAACTCAGGGGCACTCAACCACTGAGCCACATCCCCAGCCATATTTTGTATTTCATTAGAGACAGGGTCTCACTGAGTTGCTTAGCCCCTCACCTTTGCTGAGGCTGGCTTTGACCTCGAAATCCTCATATCTCAGCCTCCAGAGCCGAGCTACTGGGATTATAAGGCATGCACCAGGGCGCCCAGCTATTTTAAAAGAATTTTTTGAGTAACCATTTTTTAAAAATTTATTTATTTGTTTTAGTTGTACACAATGCCTTTATTTTATATGTGGTGCTGAGGATCGAACCCGGGCTGTGCACATGTTAGGCGAGCATTCTACCACTGAGCCACAATCCCAGCCCCTGAGTAACCAATTTGAAGTGTGAAATTCAGTGGTATCTTCAGTGTTTTGCATTCCAAAATACATATATTTTTATCTGGTGCTGGGGTTTAAACCCAGGACCTTACCCATGCTAAGCATGTGTTCTATCACTGAGCTATGTGCCAGGACCTAGTTCCAAAATATTTTCATCACTCTTGGAACTGATTTTTGTTTGTTTTTGAGGCAGTTCTCACTTCGTCCAGACTGGCCTCAAACACCTGGGCTTAGTGATTCTTTAGCCTCAGCCTCCCAAATAGCAGGGATAATAGGTGTACCCTACCATGCCCAGCTCTACAGCCTCTTGTTTGTGGTACTGGGGATTGAACCCAGGGGCACTCTACCACTGAGTTATATATACCGGCTCTTTTTAAGACAGGGTCTTGCTAAGTTTTTGAGGCTGACGTAGAACTTGTGTTCCTCCTGCCTCAGCCTCTGGGGTTGCTGTGATTACAGGATGCACCACCGCGCCTGGCCAGCCAGGCCTTCTGGAACTATTTTTAAAGAGCCTCACTACCCAATCCTTGGGGATTATGGCAGGTGTTTTCCCACAAGAAAACTCAGGGGGCTGTTAATTCTAGGATGCTATCAGCAAGGACATGAGTATCTCAAAAGGAAAAATGGGCAGGAGAAGGGGAAAGTTTGCAACTATGTGTTAGGGCTTCAGTTCCCACCACTTCCCACTTTTCTAATTTAACAAGTACTAAACATTTATCATCATTCCAATTGTATATTTGGCATAATTATTTAGGCGTACACAGAGTAAAGATAAAAGGAGTAACTGTAAAACCTAGGGTAGTTCCGGGCATGGTGGCGCATGGTGGCATAATCCTATTGGATTGCGAGTTCAAAGCTAGCCTCAGAAACTTAGCAAGGCCCTAGGCAACTCAGTGAGACCCTGTCTCTAAATCAAATACAAAATAGGGCTGGGGATGTGGCTCAGTGGTGGAGTGCCCCCGAGTTAAATCCCTGGTACAAACAACAACAACAACAACAACAACAACAAAAACCCTAGGGTAGAAATAATAAAAGCTCAAACCAGATATGCATAAACAAAGTCTGGTGGACTTGCAATGGTATGGAAAAAAGTTCTGAGTTAGAAACCATCAACATCTTTGCTGAACCAATGATTTCTCCCCCTTCCATTTAAGCAGCTATAGTTAATTTAGTAACTTATTAGTCTCCCCAGATGTACATCAGTGAATGTCAGCAATACCTAAGTAAGTGTGGTAAAGTTACACACAAAAGGTCCCAGTGTAGTGTCTGCTACATCACAGTACTTGAGATCTTTCTGCTACTGAGGCATATATTCTCAGGTGTCATCTACCTAATGTGCTATCTGGGGTAGTTAAATGACAACTATTTTGGCATCCATTCAAAAATAACTTTAGACCAAAGCATCAATCAAAACTTCCACTTTAAAAGATGACAGCCAAGGATGAAGGTAGTTAAGCACATGTGCATAATTCAGGAGCCATAGCTTGTACCCTCACCTGCTGTTAATTCTTACTTTTGCAGAAACATACCCTCATTTCTGTTTCCATAATTATAGAATTATAAAAAAAATGCAGACCTTCTGACCTCAAAAAAGGAAAAAGGAAGACAGACATCAGTAAAAATTATTTATTTATTTTTAAGTAACCAATACAAAATTAGCTTGAGTTCAGTATGAGTACATAAAAAAGGAAATAGACAAAAAGTGACAGTATAAATTCATCTCTACATATAAAAAGCAGAGACATATCAAGTTACACAAAATATATTTACTTAAAGTTTGCAAACACAAGATACAAAAAAAAGTAAGGTCTTGATACTCAACCATCAACAATACAAACATGGCCTATGAAAGAAAGGGTCTTTAATCTTCCTCCTGAATGGAGGAGCCAGATCCAGACACCCCTTGTGTGCAAGAGGCACAAAGACAACAATTCCGGGGCCACCCATAACCTGGCAGGATAGGCGATTATTAAATTTTTCATCATTCAGTTATAAAAACAAAATAAGCACTTGTCTTCTTGCAAACACAAACAATCATACATAGGATGAGAGTGTTGATTTATATTAAAAAACAATAAAAAGAGGAAAGGCATCCTCACAGTACTAACTTACATTAAACCTAAAGAACACATGCCTTACACCTCAAACATATAATGAAGACATTCAGCTATGGTTACCACCAAGATACAACAGTCACTTTAGAACGAACTCAGCAGCAGAAAACTGAAGTTAGATAACAACAGAGGGCAAACAGCAAAGCCCTGGAGTCCCAACAGTGGGTTTCAACGAAAAGCATGGAGGGAGAAAGGAAGGGCCTCTAATCCACCTCCTCGATGGTGGGGCCCGACCCAGAGCTCCCTCTGGGGGCCTGAGCCCCAAAGCCTCCAGCCCCGGGGCCACCCGCACCCTGGTAGAGTCCACTGATGATGGGGTTACACACCTGCTCCAGCTCCTTCCTCTTGTGCTCAAACTCGTCCTTCTCGGCCAGGGTGTTGGCGTCCAGCCAGGAAAGGACCTCCTGGCACTTGTCCAGCACCTTCTTCTTGTCGGCCTCGCTGATCTTGCCCTTGAGCCCCTCATCCTCCACAGCGCTCTTCATGTTGAAGGCATAGGACTCCAGGGCGTTCTTGGCAGACACCCTCTCGCGCTGCACCTCGTCCTCGGCCTTGTACTTCTCTGCCTCCTGCACCATGCGCTCGATCTCCTCCTTGCTCAGGCGGCCCTTGTCGTTGGTGATGGTGATCTTGTTGGCCTTGCCCGTGCTCTTGTCGGTGGCCGTGACGTTCAGGATGCCGTTGGCGTCGATGTCAAAGGTCACCTCGATCTGGGGCACGCCCCTGGGGGCAGGGGGGATGCCGCTCAGCTCGAAGCGCCCCAGCAGGTTGTTGTCGCGCGTCATGGCCCGCTCGCCCTCGTACACCTGGATCAGCACCCCGGGCTGGTTGTCCGAGTACGTGGTGAAGATCTGCGTCTGCTTGGTGGGGATGGTGGAGTTGCGCTTGATCAGGGCGGTCATCACGCCCCCGGCCGTCTCCAGCCCCAGCGACAGGGGCGCCACGTCCAGCAGCAGCAGGTCCTGCACGTTCTCTGACTTGTCCCCCATCAGGATGGCAGCCTGCACCGCCGCCCCGTAGGCCACCGCCTCGTCCGGGTTGATGCTCTTGTTGAGGTCGCGCCCGTTGAAGAAGTCCTGCAGCAGCTTCTGCACCTTGGGGATGCGGGTGGAGCCGCCCACCAGCACCAGGTCGTGGATCTGCGCCTTGTCCAGCTTGGCGTCGCGCAGGGCCTTCTCCACAGGCTCCAGGGTGCCGCGGAACAGGTCGGAGCACAGCTCCTCGAACCTCGCCCTGGTGATGGACGTGTAGAAGTCGATGCCCTCGAACAGGGAGTCGATCTCCAGGCTGGCCTGCGTGCTGGACGACAGGGTCCTCTTGGCCCTCTCGCAGGCGGTGCGCAGCCGCCTCACCGCTCGCTTGTTCTGGCTGATGTCCTTCTTGTGTTTCCTCTTGAACTCCTCCACGAAGTGGTTCACCAGCCGGTTGTCGAAGTCCTCCCCGCCCAGGTGCGTGTCGCCGGCAGTGGCCTTCACCTCGAAGATGCCGTCGTCGATCGTCAAGATGGACACGTCGAAGGTGCCCCCGCCCAGGTCAAAGATGAGCACGTTGCGCTCCCCCTTGCCGGTGCGGTCCAGCCCGTAGGCGATGGCGGCCGCCGTGGGCTCGTTGATGATCCTCAGCACGTTGAGCCCGGCGATCACGCCCGCGTCCTTGGTGGCCTGGCGCTGCGAGTCGTTGAAGTAGGCCGGCACGGTGATCACCGCGTTGGTCACCGGGTAGCCCAGGTACGCCTCGGCGATCTCCTTCATCTTGGTCAGCACCATGGACGAGATCTCCTCCGGGTAGAACGCTTTGGTCTCGCCCTTGTAGCTCACCTGCACCTTGGGCTTGTCTCCGTCGCTGATCACCTGGAAGGGCCAGTGCTTCATGTCCGACTGCACCACCGGGTCGCCGAACTTGCGGCCGATCAGCCGCTTCGCGTCGAACACCGTGTTCTGCGGGTTCAGCGCCACCTGGTTCTTGGCCGCGTCGCCGATGAGCCGCTCCGTGTCCGTGAAGGCCACGTAGCTGGGGGTGGTGCGGTTGCCCTGGTCGTTGGCGATGATCTCCACCTTGCCGTGCTGGAACACCCCCACGCAAGAGTAGGTGGTGCCCAGGTCGATGCCGATCGCCGTGGCTTTGGCCATGTCGGTGCCCCGCTCTCTGGGATCCGCGCTGAGATTCTGGCTGCGGTGGGCGGGCGCGACCCGCGACGAGAAGCTCGGTCCTGGATGAGAGTGTGAAGCCGACCGCTCCGGTGTGCGCTCAGGGAACGCAGAACCCACGCCTGTGTCTGCAGCTGCGGAGGCTCGCTGTTCCTCACCCCGCGGCCCGCTCGGGCTTTATACGTCTCCATGGAGCCCCGCCCGCTCCCTCCTCGGCCAATCGCCGTGCCGGATGGCGCTGTCGGGACCGGAATGTTCCAGGGGTTTCTCCCGGCGTTCTGCCCCTGGCCTCCCGGCACCAATCAGAGGCCAGGGTGCCGCCCCTCCCCAGAACTCTCCAGACGCTTCTGGGGTTCAGTGGAGGGGATAGGGAGCCCTGAGGGGAGGGCGAGTGCGGAGGCGGGTGTGGGGTGGGGTGGGAAGGTGATTGTCGCCTCCGTCTCCATGGCTTTGCTGGCGGCCAGCCCCGTAGTGTGAAGTGACCGCAAGGGCCAGCTTTAGGCTTGTGTTGTAGGGCTGTGAGCGGCTGGTGGCAGTCAGAAAGAGTTCTGGTGTTTAAGGGAGGAATAAAGCCTGTCAGCGGGACACAGAAAGTGGCGGAGGTTTTAAGGAGGCGGGGTAAAGGTGGGCCAGAGGGCCTGCACTGCCTGAGGAATGTTTGTTTGCCCTCCGTGTCCTTGTTCTCATCTTGGGTTTAAAGTGGAAAAGAAATACTGTAATACAGCTGCTTCTTCTTCTTCTTCTTCTTCTTTTTTTTTTTTTTTTTTTTTTTTTTTATATCGGGGATTGAACTCAGGGGCACTCAATCCACACCCCCAGCCCTTTTTTGTATTTTATTAGAGACAGGTTCTCGCTGAGTTTGTAAGTGCCTCACCATTGCTGAGGCTGGCTTTGAACTCTCGATCCTCCTGTCTCAGCCTCCCAAATGCTGGGATTACAGGCGTGCGCCACCGCGCCTGGCCAGCTTTTAGTTTTTACCTACATGTATGAAATATCTGGGAGTTGGGCGGGAAGCTTTAGGTTTTGGAAAGCAATAGTGTAAACAAGCAGTGTTAGAATTGAGGTCTCCATCCTCTGATGAGGGAACGTGGGCCGCGGGAGGGCAGAGGTGGATTTGTTGTGCCTTCGTATTGCCCGCAGCTGCCCTCCGTTTTACGTGGTGCTGAGGATCGAACCCAGGTCCACACATGTGCTACGCGAGCGTCTACCACTAGACAAGCGATGGGCTTGTCGTTGTAGAGCTGTTGACTAATTGTATGGGCTTCTTGGCTGTCGCAATACTAGAGAGTTTAGGCGGTGGAGATGAGGTGTTGTTGGGGACTTGTATGTTGACACAGCCAGGTTTGGGGGGCGTGTCTGATGACGTCGCCCTTTCCAGTAGCGTTACAATGGCGACACTGCTTCTGACCTCATGGGCTAGTTTAGGAATCAAGGTAACTGCACCAGAGCTGGCTCAAAGTTACTGGGCAGGGCGGGGTGGGGGGTGGGGGGACGCCGGCTGATCAAGTTGGATACTAAGGGAGCTCCCGCTTGCAGGGACTCCGTAATCGGAAATTTCCAAACTGGAGCGAAGGCGGCGAGACAGCAGGTGATTCTGTAGGGCTCTGGTTGGAATGTGGTAGGGATCTGTAAGGCCATCGGATCCTTGTTTGACAAAGTGTTGAAAAGTCTCCCAGTAGGTTTAAGACTGAGGCGTGGGGGCATTGTCAGACAAGAAAAAGAGGATCTCTTCTGGAACGCTTGAGTAACAGATTGGTGAGAGCTGGTACAAAAAGTTTGGATGTATTCTAGAGAGTGGGGCGGGGTGGTGGGTGGCAGAGGTGGAAGTAAGACCCTAAGTCCTTTCTGGTTATGTTATTGGCTCCAGGAAACAGGGGTTATATTTCCAGAGAAGGATAGAGAAACTGCCTGGAGCTCCCTCACTTACTCTGAGAAATCTTATAAAGGCTTTATTGGGTTCCAAGCAGCCATCTTCAGCGTGTCCCAAATCACTCTCCATGGATTTCTAATAGAAAGCAAGGAAAGTAGTAAATTCCAAGAATGGTGGTTAATGTGCTGAATCCAGCACATTAAATAGTAGTTCAGCAGGAGACAGGTATGATCCCAAAATAAAATGATCTCAGACACAGGAAAAGGACAATTGAATCAGACCCTGTGAGAAACTGAGAATATACACCCACTTCCCTCTCAGCTCTTTTGAGTAGCTTCAGCTACTTTTTTTTTTAATATTTATTTTTTAGTTGTAGTTGGACACAATACCTTTTTAAAATTATTTATTTATTTTTACGTGGTGCTGAGGATCGAACCCAGGTCCACACATGTGCTATGTGAGTGCTCTACCATTAGAGTCACAACCCCAGCCCTCAGCTACTTTTTTCTACCATGTCCAATAATCTCTTTTATCGTGAAAGCAAGATATCAATATATTTGTATACCTATCTTCATAGCAGTGTTATTCACAATAATTGAAAGGTGTAAGCAACCCAGGTGTCCATGTAGCCATGCATGGGTAAGTAAAAGATGGTATATATACATAATAGATATCATTCAGCCTTAGAAAAAAAGGAAATTCTGAAACATAGCACATAATGGATGAGGATGTCCTGCAAAGTTAAATAAGCCAAACCACAAAAGGACAAATATTGTATAATTCCACTTAGATGAAGTATTAAAAGAAGTCAAATTCATACAGACAGAAGAAAAGGGATTGTCAGAAGAGGGGTGGGGTAGGGTGTGTGTGTGTGTGTGTGTGTGTGTCCCGATGTGGATAGGAAGTTAGTTGTTTAATGGGTGTAGAGTTTCAGTTTTGCAAGATAGAGTTCTGAAGATTGGTTGGACACCACTGCGATTACACTTACTAGTGAACACATGCCTCAGTGGCTCAGCTCCTGAGGCTGAGGCAGGAGCAAAGCGAGTTCAAAGTCCACCTTAGCAATGGCAAGGCACTAAGCAACTCAGTGAAACCCTGTCTCTAAATAAAATACAAAATAGGGCTGGGGATATGGCTCATTGGTCATGTGCCCCTGAGTTCCCTAAATAAAATCCCTGGTACCAAAAAAAAAAGAAAGAAAAAACCAAAAAACTACTGGTGATCGCTACTCTTAAAAATGGTGAAGATGAGCCAGGCACGGTGGCACACACCTGTAATCTCAGTGGCTAGGGAGGCTGAGGCAGGAAGATCTTGAGTTCAAAGCCAGCCTCAGCAACTTAACAAGGCCCTAAGCAGTTCAGCAAGATCCTGTCTCTAAATAAAATATGAAAAAGGGCTGGGAATGTGGTTCAGTGGTTAAGAGCCCCTGGATTCGATCCCTGGTACTGGAAAAAAAAATGCTGTGTTTTATGTATATTTTACCCCCAAAATTAAAAAGTACTCTGCCTCAGAACCTGCCACCTCCACACTCTGTCACCACTATCACCACTGCCACCTGCATCTGTGTCCTCTGCCACTTCTGCACAACCTGAACCCTTATTTGGAGAAGTCATATTTGGTGTCCCTCAGGGGCAGAAGCATAGCCATGGCTAAGGGCAGCAGAGCAGACCACTCTGCCGGCCTTTAGCAACAGTGAGGGCCACCTTCAGGTATGGGGGCCACATGAATCAGCCTGGCCTCACTGCCTGTTGGTGACCCACAACTTGTGGCTGTCATCATGTAGCAGCCCAAGAACTGAGATCTTTTTTTTTTTTTTGGTACTGGGGATTGAACTCAGGGGCACTCCACCACTGAGCCACATCCCCAGCCCTAGTTTGTATTTTATTTAGGGACAGTATCTCACTGAGTTGTTCAGCACCCTGAGGTTGCTGAGGCTGGCTTTGGACAATCAATCCTCCTGCCTCAGCCTTCTGAGCTGCTGGGATTTCAGGCCTGTGCCACCACCACGCCTGGCCCTTCAAGAACCGGGGTCTTTTTTATGGTACTGGGGATTGAACTCAGGGGCACTTGACCACTGGGTCACATCCCCATCCCTTTTTTGTATTTTATTTAGAGACAGGGTCTTACTGAGTTGCTAAGTGCCTCGCCATTGCTGAGGCTGGCTTTGAACTCACAATCCTCCTGCCTCATCAGCCTCCCAAAGTACTGGGATTACAGGTGTGCGCCACCGCGCCCGGCTAGAACTGGGGTCTTTTTTTTTTTTTTTTTTTTTTTTTGGTACCGGAGATTGAACTCAGGGGCACTTGACCACTGGGCCACATCCCCAGCCCTTTTTTGTATTTTATTAGAGACAGGGTCTCACTGAGTTACTAAGTGCCTCACCATTGCTGAGGCTGGCTTTGAACTCGCGATCTTCCTGCCTCAGCCTCCCAAAGTGCTGGGATTACAGGCGTGTGCCACCGTGCCCGGCTGAACTGGGGTCTTTTGGACAGCTTCCCCAGAACTACCTGGTGGTCTAAACCATCTTAACAAAAACCTGAGGCATAGGGCTGAGGTTTTGACTCAGTGGTTGAGTGTTTGCCTAGCATGTGTGAAGCACTGGGTTCGGTTCTCAGCACCACATAAAAAATAAAGATATTGTGTCCATCTATAACTAAAAATACTTAAAAAAAAAAACTGAGGCATAAACTGTATAATTTAGTGTCAACACAACTGGATAGGTAGGACTAGAATCCTGTAGTTAACCAGTTGTGAAATTGCCTGAAGCAGAGTGTGGTTCACTTAGGGATGTTAGAAGCAGGAGTTGAGAGGATTGTTTCTCAGGTGATAGATCCATAATTAAACTGTATCCTCAGGCCCCAGATAGAAGGAACAATTCATGAGTTCCCTGTGATTCAGAAAAAGAAGCTGTGCTAGCATCCTCTTCAGAACCTGAAAGCCAGGACCATGGCAGGATGATTCCTAAGAATATGCCTGACACCTTTTGAAAGCTGCATTTAATTGATGGTGTTGAAATGGATTTCCGTTACATAGGGTACAGCTTCAGAATGAATATAGGCCAAGATCATCACTGATTTCAAGATTGCAACCTTGTCTGATGGACAGTGTTCAGATTGAATAAGGAGCAAATTTGGCAGTAGGAAGGTTAACTGTGCATGCCCCCTGAATTGTATTGCCAGTTGACTAGGTTTTGTTTTTGTTTTTGGTACTAGGGATTAAACCTATAGACACTTAAATGAATCATATCATATCCCTAGTCCTTTTTATTTTTATTTTATATTTTTGGGTACCAGGGATTGAACTCAGGGGCACATGGCCACTGAACCACATTTCCAGCCCTATTTTGTATTTTAGTTAGAGACAGGGTCTCATTGAATTGCTTAGTACCTCGCTTTTGCTAAGGCTGGCTTTGAACTCGTGATCCTCCTGCCTCAGTCTCCCGAGCTGAGCTACAGGGATTACAGGCATGCCCCACCACACCTGGCTCCTTTTTATTTTTTTTATTTTGAGACAGGTTCTCACTAAATTATTGAGGCTGGTCTTGAACTTTCAATCCTCCTGTCTCAACCTCCAGAATTGATGGGATTTTAAGTGTGTGCCACCAAAAACATTTGCAGGCTGTGTCCAGGGCTTCTTCCTGTCTTTTCAAGGGCTCATGTATCTTAGCTAGGTTTATTCTCATAGTTGTGTTTTTTAGAAAACTGAATGATCATTTGTTACTCGAAATAAATAAATAGAAAAAAACTCTGCCCAAATAGTATCTCATTCTTTTCCACAGGCCTCGGAAACCCATGGCTGCTGCTAAGGGAACAGCCATAGGCATCGACTTGGGTACCACCTACTCTTGTGTAGGGGTGTTCCAGCATGGCAAGGTGGAGATCATTGCCAATGACCAGGGCAACCGCACCACCCCCAGCTATGTGGCCTTCACAGATACAGAACGGCTTATTGGAGATGCAGCCAAGAACCAGGTAGCCATGAATCCTCAGAACACTGTCTTTGATGCCAAACGTCTGATTGGCAGGAAATTTAATGATCCTGTTGTGCAGTCAGATATGAAACTTTGGCCTTTTCAAGTGATCAATGAAGGAGGCAAGCCCAAGGTGCTGGTGACCTATAAAGGAGAGAAAAAAGCTTTCTACCCTGAAGAAATTTCTTCAATGGTATTGACTAAGATGAAGGAAACTGCAGAGGCTTTTTTAGGCCACCCGATCACCAATGCTGTGATCACTGTGCCAGCCTATTTCAATGACTCTCAACGCCAGGCCACCAAGGATGCAGGTGTGATTGCAGGACTCAACGTGCTAAGAATCATCAATGAACCCACAGCTGCTGCCATTGCGTATGGCTTAGATAAAGCGGGTCAGGGAGAGAGACATGTACTCATCTTTGATCTGGGTGGAGGCACATTTGATGTGTCCATCCTGACCATAGATGATGGGATTTTTGAAGTAAAGGCTACAGCTGGGGACACCCATCTAGGTGGGGAGGACTTTGACAACAGGCTTGTGAACCACTTTGTGGAGGAGTTCAAAAGGAAACACAAGAAAGACATCAGCCAGAACAAGCGAGCTGTGAGGCGTTTGCGTACGGCCTGCGAGCGGGCCAAGAGGACCCTATCATCCAGCACCCAAGCCAATCTGGAAATTGATTCACTTTATGAAGGTATTGACTTCTACACATCTATCACCAGAGCCCGGTTTGAAGAGCTGTGTGCAGACCTGTTTAGGGCTACCCTGGAACCTGTGGAAAAAGCTCTTCGAGATACCAAGATGGATAAGGCTAAAATCCATGACATTGTTTTAGTAGGGGGCTCCACTCGCATCCCTAAGGTGCAGAAACTGCTTCAGGACTATTTTAATGGGCGTGATCTCAACAAGAGCATCAATCCTGATGAGGCAGTAGCCTACGGGGCTGCAGTACAGGCAGCCATTTTGATGGGTGACAAGTCTGAAAAGGTACAGGATCTGCTTTTGTTGGACGTGGCCCCTCTGTCCCTAGGGTTGGAGACAGCTGGGGGTGTGATGACTGTGCTGATTAAGCGCAATTCCACCATCCCTACCAAGCAGACACAGATCTTCACCACATATTCAGATAATCAACCTGGGGTGCTGATCCAGGTATATGAGGGTGAACGGGCCATGACACGTGACAACAACTTGCTGGGGCGCTTTGACCTGACTGGAATACCTCCTGCACCCAGGGGAGTTCCACAGATTGAGGTGACTTTTGACATTGATGCCAATGGAATTCTTAATGTCACAGCCATGGACAAGAGCACAGGCAAGGCCAATAAGATCACCATCACCAATGACAAGGGCCGCCTGAGCAAGGATGAGATTGAGCGCATGGTTATGGATGCAGAGAAATATAAAGCTGAAGATGAGATGCAGAGGGAGAAAATTGCTGCCAAAAATGCCCTAGAATCCTATGCTTTTAACATGAAGAGTGCTGTGAGTGATGAAGGTTTGAAGGACAAGATTAGTGAGTCTGATAAAAAGAAAATTTTGAGTAAATGCAATGAAGTCCTTTCCTGGTTGGAGGCCAATCAACTGGCTGAGAAAGATGAGTATGATCATAAGAGAAAGGAATTGGAGCAGGTGTGTAACCCCATCATCACAAAGCTCTACCAGGGAGGATATACTGGAAGGCCTGCCACAGGCCCTACCATTGAAGAAGTAGATTAATCTTTTCTGGAACGGGAGGGTTCTAGGGTGCCTATAGGTGAATTTTATTCTCTTCATTTTCAAACACCAATTATGATTCTTGACTGGAACTGAACCTAAGTTAACATTACTTTGGGATTCTAATGGAGGAGTTTCATTCATCATCTTTTCATACTCTGCCCTGTCTATAACTCTGAAATGGACTATTAGGAAAATCTGGCCCTTTGAACCATTTGATGGATTTGAATATCTGTTATTTATTTCCAGCCACCCCAGCTTTCTCCTTCCTGTGTCGATGATTGTCAGTAAATTTGTTCCTAAAGGAAATTACTTCTGGTATCTTTAGGCTATGAGTGTACCTTGAAAAGTAAAGAACAGGAGAGTTCATAGGAACATATGTTCTCTTGATTGTGAGCTCACTGTGAACGATTAAACTGGTAAGGGCAAAGTATTTGGATTTTCATGAGCTCATTGTTTCAAACAAAAAATATTTTTCAATCCTTAGGTACCTTTAGCCTAGATGGAGCAGTTGCTTACTATGGTTACTTCTCATAACCAGTTGTAGGCAGGTTTAGGATTGGGGGGGGGGGGCAAACCCTGTTTGATGTCCCCATGTCATTATAGGAGATACAGTATTTGTGTACTCACAGAATCCATTATGTCCTTTACATGCAGAAACAATTTCAACAAACTCCTGACAAATTTACGTTTATGCAAGATGAGAAACGGAAAATTTATAGTCTTATTCCATGAAATAGTATTATTACCTATCATATTACATATTTAATTGCATTTGTGTCTCTTTACAGTTTAAAGTGATCAATATCTGGAAGTGAATATATACAGTGGTTATTGCCACCCTGGAGCCACAGTCTGTTTAATTCTAATCCTTTACAAATTCTAATCCTTGGCAAAAGTATGTAAAGATGTATGTAAAGGTGTAAGCCGGTATAGAGCACATGCTTAGCACGCCTATGGCCCTGGATTCAATCCCCACTACCTAAAACAAACAAAAAAACCGAAAAAAAAAAAAAAAAAAAAAAAACGGAGACTAAGGCTAGGTGAAATCTATTTACTGGGAACCTTTGATAAAAAGATTATGTTCAGGCTCCCCTAATCTTTTTTTTTTTTTTTTTGGTACTAGGGATTGAACTCAGGGGCACTCGGCCACTGGGCCACATCCCCAGCCCTTTTTTGTATTTTATTAGAGACAGGGTCTCACTGAGTTGCTGAGTGCCTCGCTATTGCTGAGGCTGGCTTTGAACTCGTGATCCTCCTGCCTCAGCCTCCCAAGTGCTGGGATTACAGGTGTGCACCACCGCGCCCGGTTTAGGCTCTCCTAATCTTGGTGAGTCATTTTAAATTCCACTTAGCACAAAGCAATGAATTTTTAAAAACTCCCTAACAATTCTCAATAGAAAGTGTGTATAGGGTGTGAGCAAATAACGCTGTTTCCCGCAAAAGTGACAGAAAAACATATAAACCTTGGAAGAGAAGAGCCAAACATTTCTAACCCCGGGAGACCGCTTTGCCCGCGCCTGCGCAGTGGGTGCTGACTCGCCCTGGGAGGAAGTCGGAAGACAGGAAGCCCCGCCCCTTTCTTGGCTTCCAGTCCGGCAGCGCTCTATCCTACCCGCTCCCTCCGAGCCACGAGTGCCCCGCACTCTCCCGGTGTGGTCCGGATTTCGCAGCGCTTCCCTTGCGCCTGCGTGAATCTGCCCCGCCCCACGCGCGGACTCGCGCTCTGGTTCTGGCCCGGCCTCCGGCCCGCGGCACCCGGCCCTTTCCTTCTCATTACGGCTGGCAGCGCGCGGCGCCAGCACTATGGTGGGTACCGTGACGTCACAAGGGAGCGCCGGCGGGGGGCGCGGGTGTTTAGGACTGTTGGGCGCGGGGTGGGACTTCAGTAATTTGTCCCTCTGAGCTGGAATTAGGCCCCGGGGCTTTTCCCTCCATCTTTAGTTCCCTTGTCTCATGTTCTCTGAGGAGACTACTGGGAGCAAATGATTTTTTTTTCTTACGAGAGAAAAAGCCTAACGAATCTCAGCGAAAGTTGGCGGGGACAACCTCAAGGAGCATTTTCCTGCCGAAGACAAAACTTCGGGACCGTGCCAGTGGTATACCTTCTGCAATTTACCGAAAGGAGTGGGTAGGGACCTCAGAACAGGTTAAGAGAGCGGACCAAGAACTGGAGGATTCAGAGCAGTCTCTGGGGCTTTAAGTGAGGGACTCAATGAGGTGTGTAGAATTATTTGGGCTCCAACCTTTCAACCCTTTCAGCCGAGTATTTGAATTTTTGAGAACCGCCAAAGATGCAATGGGGCCACTAATACCAGTATTTGAAAATACTGGCAGGGGACTCTCCTCCCTATCATGTCCCATCCCATGTGATGGTTTTGCCCCTCTTGCCCAATAGCTCTTCTACTCCTTTTTCAAGTCCCTTGTGGGCAAGGATGTGGTCGTGGAACTCAAGAATGACCTGAGGTAGGTACCTGTTTCAACGAATTTGTGGAGGGTGGGTGTGCTTTGGGCTGTACATGAACATACTTGAAAAATATGGAGGCTGGGCAAGGTGGGATTGATGTAGAAGAAATGAACGACATGTGCCTTAGGCTTGAAGACTAGCTGGGGTAACTGGGTGCAGTGGGCACACACCTGTAATCCCATCTGCTCAGGAGGCTGAGGCAGGAGGTTCGTGAGTTCAAAGCCAGCCTCAGCAATTTAGCGAGGCCCTGTCTCAAAATATAAAAAGGGCTGGGGATGTGGCGAAGTGTCCCTGGGTTCAATCCCTGGTAACCAAAGGAAAAAAAGATGATGATGATAAGGAAGGCACTTGCACGTGGCATGATCATCCTTTTGTTAAAATATAATTGATAATCAGAGATCAACACAATTCCTTCTGTCTATATACTGCTTTTGCATCCCCTACCCTCTTCTATTATTGTCTTCTGATTATCTTTCAGGAATTGAATTAAATACTGCGTCTTTGGAAAGATTTTTCCTATTCTAGTCACATAGAACCCTCTAGCACAGAGTATTTTCTTAGTGGATGCGACTCAAATTTTTATTTCATAGAAGTATGTTTTCTGTTTATAGCCTGTTCTTACAGGGCCAGGGCCATGTTTAAGCTCACTCCTATGTATCTAATGCCTAGCTTAGACCAGGTGTACAAGTACTTAAAGAAAAATATCTAAAGTTTGAAGACCTGTCCACTAAGGGGACTGCTCTGAATACATTCATTAATTCATTTAATTTTCACAACATTCCTGTGCATACATGATTGTTGCTTTTTTTTTTTTTTTTTTGTACCAGGGATTGAACTCCAGGGCACTCGGCACTCGACCACTGGGCCACAAACCCAGCCCTCCCCCCACCCCCCAGTATTGATGTTTTGATAGCATTCCTCATATTCCTCATTAACCTTTCAGGGGGCTTGAGGATTGGAGAAGGGAGAGGACATAGCTTGTTCCTGCATCATCAATAATAATACCTTTACTGTACATGAAGCTCTGGTTCCAACATAAAAAATATGGGCTGGGGGTGTGGCTTGGTGAGTGCTTGCCTAACATGCTCAACCGAGCACTATGTTGGTTAGAGAAGAGGAAACACCTCCAAAGTGTATGTGTGTGGTGTGACAAATAATTTTTCCTAAGAATAACTGCTCTTTAATTGCCTTTCGTAAAAACAAAAGAAAGGCTCTAGGGCAATATATATATATATACATACATATATATATATACACACACACATACATACATATTTATTTACTTATTTAGTACCCGGGATTGAACCTAGGGCACTTGACCACTGGGCCACATCCCCAGCCCTTTTTTTTTTTTTTTTTTTAATATTTATTTATTTACTTTAGTTGTACACAATGCAATCCATTTATGTTTACGTGGTGTTGAGGATCGAACCCGGGTCGCACGAGTGTGAGGCGAGTGCTCTGCCGCTGAGCCACAACCCCAGCCCCCCAGCCCTTTTTTGTATTTTTTTTTTTTTTTTTTTTTGTGGTACCGGGGATTGAACTCAGGGGCACTCGACCACTGGGCCACATCCCCAGCCCTTTTTTGTATTTTATTTAGAGACAGGGTCTCACTGAGTTGCTAAGTGCCTCGCCATTGCTGAGGCTGGCTTTGAACTCGCGATCCTCCTGCCTCAGCCTCCCAAAGTGCTGGGATTACAGGCGTGCGCCACCGCGCCCGGCTTCTTTTTTGTATTTTATTAGAGACAGGGTCTCACTGAGTTGCTAAGAGCCTCGCCATTGCTGAGGCTGGCTTTGAACTCATGATCCTCCTGCCTCAGCCTCCCAAGTGCTGGGATTACAGGCGTGCGCCACCGCGCCCAGCTTGGGCAATATATATTTAAAAACAGTTGATGGGCTGGACAAGGTGGTACATACCTGTAACCTCTGGTAGGAGGGTAGCAAGTTCTAGGTCACCCTGGGCAACTTAGTGAGAGCCTGTCTCTTCAAAAGGGCTGAGGATGTAGTTCGATGGTAAAGTGACCATGGGTTCAATCCCCAGTACCGGCAGGAGGTATGGGGGACCATAGCTGATGGTTCTGGGAATCAGACTGACTTGGACTATTAGCCCTGTTTATTTGTTCTAAACTTGGGCAAGTTACACATCTGAGTCCCTGGATGGTGATTGCTACCTAGGAAAGATAGCTGTAAAGATTATTAAATATAGGTCTATCCCATAATTACTGTTTAATAGTAGCTATTAAGAATGGGTTGGCGGGGCTTGGGATATAGCTTAATTGGTAGAGTCCTTGCCTTGCATGTACAAGGCCATGGGTTCAATCCCCAGAACCACCCCCCAACACACACACACACACACACACAAAAGAATGGGTTGGTTTAGGGAAAGAAGATGTGGGGTCTAAAATCATTCTGGTAGCTCTATCTTTACCATGTCAGGGTTTAGGAATGCCCTTTTAATTCTACGTTTTCTGGCTTAAGGCCTTGACCTCCTCAGCCATGTTCTCATGCTAGCTCTGAAGTCACCTCTATGTTGACTTCAGTATAAATTAATTTGGTTCTTTCCTTCTTTGTCCATGACAGCATCTGTGGAACCCTCCATTCTGTGGATCAGGTAAGAAACAGCAAGGGCTCAGAATTTGTTCTTGGGAAAGAAGAGGAAAAAATAAGGGTTGGATACTTACAACTTGTCTCCTAGGGTTAATAATGATGTTCATCTTCCTTTATTAGTATCTCAACATCAAACTAACTGACATCAGTGTTACAGATCCTGAGAAATATCCTCACATGGTGAGTTTGGGGTTGGAAAAGAGGAAACACCTCCAAAGCAAAGTTCCTTGGGTGGTTAGAGGAATTTTTAAGGGTGTTTTTATGTGTCTGTGTTTAGTTATCAGTGAAGAACTGCTTCATCCGGGGCTCAGTGGTCCGTTATGTACAGTTGCCAGCAGACGAAGTGGACACACAGTTGCTCCAGGATGCAGCAAGGAAGGAAGCCCTGCAGCAGAAGCAGTGATTGCCACTGTTCCTTTCCCCCTCCCTTTTCTATCGGTTACCCCAATACTTGAGGTGTTTTTTTTTTTTTTTTTAAGTGATTTTTTTTTTCTTCTAAAGGGATTTAGTGATTGAGAGGAATAATAGCAAAGAGCAACTATCCTCTGTTGAGAAGGGAGAGATAAATAGGTTGGGGAACTGCAAAGCCTTTCCTGTCCCCAGCACTTGTCTTTCTCACTCCTTCCCTGGAGGTATTGGGAGAGTTTCCTAAGTCTCACCAGGGCAGCATGTGATTCATTTTGGGGATGGAAGGAATCTGTCCCGCATCGGGAATAAAATTTATGATGCAAATTTGAATTCTGGTTCTGTGGTGTGTTTTGGGCGGGAAGCTGGGGCGTAGGTGGGGGGTGGCGGTAGGAAAGGATGTTAAATTTATCCAAGCCCTGGTACTCTCCATTCCTTCAGCCAAGAAACCAACACAACTTAAGCCATACTACATCATGTCTCCTGAACATGCCCCTATCTACGCGTTCTCCCTTTTGTTTTTCTCCATACACAACTGGAGTGCTTGCTCACCTTCATCTCTATGTCCTTCCATTAATGTGACAATATTAAGGAGACACAAAAGTGCTTTTAATATTGCTGGATTTCTTAAATTAAGCCATTCAAGTGGCGTGAGTTGTATAGTTGTAAGCACAAAAGACAGGCATGAGGCCCAAAGCAGACCTCGGGGATCAGCGGCAGAGTCAATGGGTTGAACCTTCTTCGTGGCTCCTTTCCAGCATGGTGGGTGGGGATGGTGGTGGGCTAAGGCAAGGATCTGGGTTTTATAGGCTTCATTTAGAGTGGGACAGGAGAATAGTTCCAGCAGTTCATTGTGTTGGGGTCAGCCAATCCATTAGCGTGGGATATGAGTGTGGACAGCGAATTTCTTGGGTCTTACTGTATGGGGTCCAGACCCATTTGGGTATGGCGGTCAGGTGCAAGTTCCTTTTGTGTTCCCTCCCTCTGGCTGAGACCTGGGTTTTTAAATGACAAAACCTTCAATTTTGCCACCACCACCCCCAAGGCAGGTCGGGGAACAGCTACAGATAGGGTGAATATCCTTGGATTTATTTTCCATATCCTTCCATAGTGGGGAGAATTGAGTAGGAATTACTACTACTGTACAGTCAATGCGCAATCATTAAGTGATCTTAAGAGGCCCTCTAGCGACCTTTAATGTTAGGCGGCTGGTTCCTCCGCTGGGCACCGCCCCTCCAGCCCCGCCCCGCCCCGGCCCGACCAAGGACCCCACGGGATGCCCGTGGCGGCGCCTGACCGGAGCACGCGACCACAGACGGCTCCCGGGACGTCCTGTTGGCCGGCCCGCGTCCGCGGCCCGCGCCATTCCTCGTGAGCGCGGCGGGAGCCTTGGCCACCTAGGCAGGGTTTGGCGGGAAAGCGTGCGCATTCCCAGGCGGGGCCAGGCCTCCCCTGCCAGGACCCGCGGGCCCGGAAACGCTTACTGTCACAAAGGGGGGGACCACGTGTGCGCGGACTGCCCCGGCGGCGGTGGCCAGAGCCGTAGTCTCCTAGAGGACCGCCCACCATCTCTGCCCGCCCGACGCCTCTGCCCGGGCCGCCCGGCCTGTCCAGCAGCGGCTGGCGCCCGATTTCGAGGGGGACTCCCGACTCAGTCTGACCACCTCTCTCCAGTACGTACACGCGGCCCGAACCTGCATCCTATCGGACGCCGACCGGCTCCCACGAACCTCCCACACTCCTGAGGCCGGCGATCGTGCCCGCCCCCATCCCCTCTATTCCAGGCGCTTCCCACTGTCACTGCCACTTAAGAGGCAGGCTAGGCCCTTGAAACCTCGTCAGACTCCTGCGACAGAGGAGCCCCCTTGTGGGCGTCCCTCTCTTCAAATATTGGACTTTCAGGCTTCCTCAGGCTTCGTCTCTTCTCCTTAGGTTTTTCCACCTCGTCCGGACCCTCACATAACCATGTCCATCCTCTACGTCTCCCCTCACCCAGATGCCTTCCCCAGCCTTCGAGCCCTCATAGCCGCTCGCTATGGGGAGGCTGGGGAGGGTCCTGGATGGGGAGGAGCCCACCCTCGCATCTGTCTCCAGCCGCCACCAACCAGCCGGACTCCTTTTCCCCCACCCCGGCTCCCCGCCTTGGAGCAAGGTCCGGGTGGGCTCTGGGTTTGGGGAGCCACAGCTGTGGCCCAGCTGTTGTGGCCAGCAGGCCTGGGGGGCCCTGGAGGTAGCCGGGCAGCTGTCCTTGTCCAACAGTGGGTCAGTTATGCCGACACAGAGCTAATACCAGCTGCATGTGGGGCAACGCTGCCAGCCCTGGGACTCCGAAGTCCAGCTCAAGACCCCCAGGTGAGTGGGAGGAGAGATGAAGGAAGGGGGAAATTCTGGGGAAGGGAGCTAGGATTGGTGGTGTGATAACCTTGGGCACTTTTTAAAAAATTCTGTGAGTCTCTCTTCATATGTCTATGAAAACGCAAATTGATGTAATCCCTGTCTCACCGATGCAATGAGATTAAAAGATGGGTGCAAAGCGCAGTCTTAGTGCCAGACGTTTTAGTTTCCGTATAAAAGTTGGATGAAAAAAAAAAAGTTTGATGAGTCTGAAACTGATGAGGATAAAGGTTACTTTGAATTGTAGGGGAAAACTGGGTGAGGGAAAGATGATAGTTGCCGGGAGGAGATAAAGGAGAAATGAAATGAGGAGGAAAGGAAGTGAGGGAGAAGATCCCACCAGATTGTACCTAAATCCTTCCACTGTAGGCCTGTGCCTTAGTATACTTAAAACTCTGCCTCCTGCAGAGTATTGAGCACATGGTAGACACTTAGTATTTCTCCAGTGAGTGAATGTGTGATGTAGACCCTGACTTGTTACTTTCTATCCTGATCACCCTAACAAAATAGAGTCCCTTTGTCCTGCAAATCCCTGTTACTCTCAGCTTGCTTATTTGCTCTTAAGAATTAAGGAAAAAGGGGGTAGCATATTGCGTATTTGCTCATTTATTATTCCCTCAATAAAGTATATTTATTGATGCCCTGGGACTTGGCAATTGCTGGGGATCAAACCCAGGGCCTAGTGCATGTGAAGCATGTGTTCTACCCACAGCCAGAAATATTTTTCTCATGACCACTTGAATGAAAATGTACTGGTAGAAGGAGGCCAAATGGATCAGGTTGCGGTGGGCAATAGGGTGGGATTAAAGTTAGCTAAGTTTTGTCTCACATCCCTTCTTCCTTCAGGCTGCACTGGGGGCCCTGGGCAAGGCCCTGAGTCCCTTGGAGGAGTGGCTTCGGCTGCACACCTACCTGGCTGGGGATGCTCCCACTCTGGCTGACCTGGCTGCTGTGACAGCTTTGCTACTGCCCTACCGATATGTGAGTCATTGGGGTCTAGGGAGAAATAAGAGTATTTCTCTCAGACTTCATTATAGAGTGATGAAAGATAGTCATTTCTTTTCCCTCCCAGGTCCTGGACCCCTCTGCCCGCCGGATCTGGGGTAATGTGACTCGCTGGTTTATCACATGTATTCGGCAGCCAGAATTCCGGGCTGTGCTAGGAGATGTGGTTCTGTATGCAGGGACCAGGTCTCTCTCTCAACAGCCAGGTGAGCAGGGGGAAGGGCTGTCGATATGTACTGCTCTGGGGCTTTCCATGGAACTTATTTGCTTTTTTCTGTTAGGAATAACTAAATCACTGGAGTAGGGGTCTGTTGGCAGGCAGGGGTGGGGGAAATATGGTGGGAGGTCAGTGCAAGGGAGCCCTTGCGCAATTGAAGTAGTTCTTCTGAAACACAGTAGCACTGTTCACAGAGGATCCACTGTTCACTTCTGAATTTCTGGGCTTCTCTCCAGGACCAGAGAGAGACCTTGCACCCCCAAAGACAGCTTCTCAACTCAAGAAAGAGGCAAAGAAGCGGGAAAAGTTAGAGAAATTCCAGCAGAAGCAGAAGATCCAACAGCAGCAACCACCCCCAGGGGAGGTGAGAGGCTAAGGGTGGAGCTGGAAGAAAGGTTTGTGCCATGGTGGGTGGCTGATGTCTGGGCTTCTATCTTGTCTCTCCCAAGCAGAAGAAACCAAAAGCAGAGAAAAAGGAGAAACGGGATCCCGGGGTCATTACCTATGACCTCCCAACCCCACCTGGGGAAAAGAAAGGTACCAGGAGAGGAGACCCCCCCCGCCCCGCCCCCAATAACTGAAAAGGATTCTTCCCAGTTTTTATCCCTTTTGCCCTTTGGCACTGTCCTGGCTCTTTGCACTTTGCTTGTGAGGGTTTACAGGGCATATGCTGATGCTTGTCCTGTGATATGTCCTGCTCCATCTGTGTTGGCCCATTCCTCCCTGGCCATTCTTTGAGCCCTCCCATCCTTTCCCCTAGATGTTAATGCCAATATGCCAGATTCCTACAGTCCTCGGTATGTGGAGGCTGCCTGGTATCCTTGGTGGGAGAAACAGGGCTTCTTCAAGCCAGAGTATGGGGTGAGTGGGCACTGCTGCTTAGGCCCCTGAGGGGGATGGAGAAGGGAAAGGGAAGGTCTAAAGGATTCATTGCCTGGGAGGGAGCCAGGTGAGGTGACATAAAGCCTTAGTATGTGCCCATCTTTTGTCTTTTTCCACTGTCAGCGTCCTAGCGTGTCAGCACCAAATTCCCGAGGGGTCTTCATGATGTGCATCCCACCCCCCAATGTGACAGGCTCCCTGCATCTGGGCCATGCACTCACCAACGCCATCCAGGACTCCCTGACTCGATGGTGAGCTCCTGACTATACCTCCAGCTGGTTCCTCCCGCCCTCCCTGCCTTTCTTCTCTTCTCAGACTGGGCCCTCTGGCCTCTCATGTTGGCCCTGCTCTGTCCCCCAGTGTCACTATGCTTCTCTGTCCTGGTCACTTTCATCTGATCATTTAGCATCCTAGTAAAGTAATCCCATTCTGCACCCCACTTATAGGCTCCCTCCTCTCTCTTTAAAACAAAAAACAAACAAACAAAAAAATATACCAGGACACTTTAGTAGTTTGTATGGGCAGGGGGAAGTTTATTTGTTTTGGTGCAGGATATTGAACCCAGGGGTACTTTACCACTGAGCTACATCCTTAGTCCTTTTTATTTTGTTTGTTTGTTTACTTATTCTTTTGAACCCAGGGGTGCTTAACCACTAAACCACATCTCCAGCTTTTTAAATTTATTTATTTATTTTGTAGTGCTGGGGATTGAACGAACCCAGGGCCTTGTGCATGCAAGGCAAGCACTCTACCAACTGAGCTACATCCCCAACCCCCTTTTTAATTTTTTATTTTGAGACAGGGTCTGACTAAAATGCTTAGGGCCTTGGTAAGTTGCTGAGGCTGGCTTTGAACTTGTGATCCTCCAGCCTCAGGCTCCCAAGCTACTGGGATTACATGCATACACCATTGCACACAACTTTATTTTCTAATTTTGAGACATGATCTTACTTAATTATTGAGGCCCTTACTAAATTGCTGAGTCTGGCCTCAAAATTGCAATCCACCTGCCTCAGCCTCCCAAATTAGTGGGATTATAGGCATGTGCCACTGTGTTCAACTGCTAGCCATTTCTTTTAAGACAGGGTCTTACCTTGTTGCCCAGGCTGGCCTCAAACTTATGATCCTCCTGCCTCAGCCTCCTGTGCAGCTGGGAGTATAGGCATGTATGCCACCATTTTTGGCTTCTTTTGTTTTTTAATAGAAAGGGTGCATGGGGCTAGGGTTGTAGCTCAGTGGTAGAGCACTTGCCTTGCACATGTGGGGTGCTGGGTTCAATCCTCAGCACCACATAAAAATAAATAAAGATATTGTGTTCCTCTTAAAAAAAAAAAAAGGGCGCACATCAAACATGTCATTATAAAATGTTTTTCTTACACTTAACAATTTCTGTTGGGAATCTTATTTATTCATTTTTGGTACCAGGAATTGAACTCAGGGGCACTTAACCACTGAGCCATATCCCCAGCCCTTTTTTATATTTTATTTAGAGACAGGGTCTCGCTGAATTGCTAAGTGCCTCACTCAGTTGCTGAGGCTGGCTTTGAACTCGTGATCCTCCTATCAGCCTCCCAAGTTACTGGGATTGCAGGTGTGCTTCACCACACCTGTCTTGTCCCATTCTTTTTAATTGCTCTATAGTATTCCATAGTTTGGGTGTACCATGGTGGAGTCGCTTTTTTTTTTTTTTTTTTTTGTGGTACCAGGGATTGAACTCAGGGGCACTTGTCCACTGGGTCACATCCCCAGCCCTTTTTTGTATTTTATTAGAGACAGGGTCTCACTGAGTTGCTAAGTGCCTCGCCATTGCTGAGGCTGGCTTTGAACTCGCAATCCTCCTGCCTCAGCCTCCCAAAGTGCTGGGATTACAGGCGTGCGCCACCGCGCCCGGCTCGCTTTTTTTTTTAATATTTACTTTTTAGTTGTAGTTGGACACAATACCTTTATTTTATTTATTTATTTTTCCATGATGCTAAGGATCTAACCTAGGGCCGCGCACGTCCTAGGCGAGCACTCTACCGCTGAGCCACAACCCCAGCCCAATGGAGTCACTTTTTTTATTAATGATTATTCCTAGTTTTCCTCTGATGAAAACCTTGCTCAATATGTTAGGCAAGTGCTCTACCACTGAGCTAGACGCCCATTCCCGTTTTGTTTTATTATATTGAGTTCTCTGATGTGTGTAGAACTTTTTTTTTTTTTTTGGTACCAGCGATTGAACTCAGGGGCACTCGACCACTGGGTCACATCCCCAGCCTTTTTCTTTGTATTTTATTTAGAGACAGGGTCTCACTGAGTTGCTAAGTGCCTCGCCATTGCTGAGGCTGGCTTTGAACTCTTGATCCTCCTGCCTCAGCCTCCCAAAGTGCTGGGATTACAGGCATGCGCCACCGCGCCCAGCATGTGTAGAACTTATTTTTGTGAATATTGGAAAGTAGGCAGACTTTTTTCAAATAATTGGCTTATTGTCCTAAACAGATTTATTAAATAATTTATCCTTATCCTATATATGTGAAATGCCACCTTTCACAAATGCTGAGTTTGTTTGGATCTGTTTTCTGACACTGTTTTGTTACCCAAATCTATCACTTTGTTTTTATGTGGTAACTTACTTTCATAATCATAACTTTCTCATGTCTTGCTATCTAGTTGGGCAAGAGTCTCTTCTTTTGTTCTTTTTCCAGATTGCCTTCACTATTCTTTCCAGTCTTAATAATTAGGATGTTTCGGGCTAGGGTTGTGGCTCAGCAGTAGAGTGCTTGCCTAGCACGTGCGCAGCCCGGGTTTGATCCTCTCAGCACCACGTAAACATAAATGCATTGCATTGTGTTCAACTAAAGCAAATAAAAAATAATAATAATAATAATAATTAGGATGTTTCCAAGCAGGGCATGGTGGCACACGCCTGTGATCCTAGCACTTGGGAGGCTGAGGCAGGAGGATCATGAGTTCAAAGCTGGCCTCAGCAATGGCGAGGCACTTAGCAACTCAGTGAGACCCTGTTTCTAATAAAATACAAAAAAAGGGCTGGGAATGTGGCCCAGTGGTCAAGTGCCCCTGAGTTCAATTTCTGGTACCAAAAAAAAAAAAAAAAAAAAAAATTAGGATGTTTCCAGCTCTACCTTGCTTCTTTCCCAAGCATCCCCAACTCTTTGCCTGGAAGCCTTTGCTTCATTTGGTGCCAGCCCAGCTCATCCTTTGACCCTCATGCCCTCCCCACAGGCACCGTATGCGTGGGGAGACTACCCTGTGGAACCCAGGCTGTGACCATGCAGGCATTGCCACCCAGGTGGTGGTGGAGAAGAAACTGTGGCGGGAGCGGGGACTGAGCCGACACCAGCTGGGCCGAGAGGCCTTTCTGCAGGAGGTCTGGAAGTGGAAGGAAGAGTGAGTATGCAGCATCCCTATGAGAATCACGGCCCTGCTTCCCTATCCCCTCCCTGCCCAGAAAAGACCTCTGTTACCTGGGATCCTTGGCTGCAGGTTCAGATGCTCACAGAAGCAGAGGGTCATTTGGCTCTAGGCCCCAGATCAGTTTCAGAAGGATGAGTGTTCCCATGTTGCCCCGTCTGCCACCCAGCCTATGCCTGAGTGTTGATACCTGCCCATTTGTCTACTTCCAGGAAAGGTGACCGGATTTACCATCAGTTGAAGAAACTTGGCAGCTCCTTGGACTGGGATCGAGCCTGTTTCACCATGGACCCTGTGCGCAGGAGGGGTTTCAGGGCTGGGGTGGGAATGAGCGGCTCCCCAGGGTAGGGCACTCACAGAAGAGAGCACACATTGCAACCTTCTCCCAGGAAGTGAGCCCAGTCCTAGGATACCATTGAGGGCTCAGCTACAAACGCCACTTTCTAGCCCCCCTCACAGCCCTTCATATTCTCTGTTCTTACCTGGGAACTCCAAATTTATCCAGACATCATCTTATCTGGCCTCCTTCTCCCATGGATCCTGAATTCATGATGTGCTTTGCGCTAGCACCTGACCCCCATCCAAGTGGCTCCCTTGCCATTTCCAGCATCACCAGGCTTGTTGCCTGCTCTTGTGTTCCAGTAGCCCCATTTCTCCATCAAGAAAACTACTTTTCTCTTCAAGGGGTTCTCGCTGGTGGGACTCTGGACAAGCCAGATCCTGCTGCCTTGGATGTGCGCCTAGCCTCCAGGCCTCATGATTCAACTTTCTGACTTAACCTTGCTTCACCCCAGAAATTGTCAGCAGCTGTGACAGAGGCTTTTGTCCGACTTCATGAGGAAGGTGTCATCTACCGTAGTACCCGCCTAGTCAACTGGTCCTGTACCCTCAACTCTGCAATCTCTGACATTGAGGTACACCAATACCCCTTCAGCCTGTCTCTCCCATCAGCAATACAGCCTATCCCCTAGGCCAAATGTCTAAATACCCTTCTTTAAGGTGGATAAGAAGGAGCTGACAGGTCGCACCCTGCTCACTGTGCCTGGCTATAAGGAAAAAGTGGAGTTTGGGGTCCTCATCTCCTTTGCCTACAAGGTCCAAGGCTCAGGTGGGAGCCAAGAACACCAGGATTCTGGGCCAGGTTGGGCGGGGGGCAGAAGGGGCTAGGGTTGAGATCATAAGGCTTCTGTCACCACAGACAGCAACGAAGAGGTGGTGGTGGCAACAACTCGGATTGAGACTATGCTGGGAGATGTGGCTGTAGCTGTGCACCCCAAAGATCCCAGATACCAGGTGGGATAGGGGTACTGCCTGTAATTGGGGGCAAGAATTCTGGCCTAAAAGGGGTGGGTGGGGGTAGGGATTAAGGCCTATGACTGACAACCAGGGAAATTAAGTTAACACCTTGTCTTCTGGCTCCTTTTCCAACCCTGAAGATAGAGCCATCAGTGAATGTTTTGGGGGAGTTTGGGTCAGTTAAGGACCTGGATAGGAGACTCAAGTCTAGCCCTTTTGTACATTTTGACATTTTCCTCTGTCCCAAGCACCTTAAGGGAAAGAGCGTGATCCACCCATTTCTGTCTCGGAGCCTTCCTATTGTCTTTGATGATTTTGTGGACATGGAATTTGGCACAGGTAAGCAAAGGGCTGGTCTTATGGGAAGAGGAAAAGACTGAAGACAAGGCCCTTCTCAGCCACCTTCATCTTTCTTAAAAAAAAAAAAGAAAACAATTTTTTAAAAATATTTATTTATTTGCTTTTAGTTGTACACAATGCGTTTATTTTTATGTGGTGCTGAGGATCAAACCTGGGCTGCGCACGTGCTAGACGAGCGCTCTACCACTGAGCTACAACCCCAGCCCAAGAAAACAATTTTAATCAAAGGAGAAGGACTTGGGCTCTCTCAGTAAACCATGTTAGGGATGCCCGGGCCAGGTGATCTTGAGAGCCACATCACTCAACACAGGGATGACTGGGAAGAAACTCCACAGAGTCCTTTGGGACCCTGGCCCTTCTCTTCTACTTCAGGTGCGGTGAAGATTACCCCTGCACATGACCAGAATGACTATGAGGTTGGGCAGCGTCATGGGCTGGAGGCCATCAATATCATGGATTCCCATGGGGCCCTTATCAATGTACCCCCACCTTTCCTGGTGAGGCTGCCTGGGGCGTGGTGTCCCTGGTTGAGGGAAGTTGGGGGGTGCCTAGGCATCACCATGATGAGGCCTTTTTCCCACTCAGGGCCTGCCCAGGTTTGAGGCCAGGAAGGCAGTTCTGGCTGCACTGAAGGAGCAAGGGCTGTTCCGTGGCATTGAGGACAACCCCATGGTGGTGCCACTTTGCAAGTAAGGGTGGGGCCCAGGTATGGTGGGAAGTGGGGAGCTACTTGGTGTTCACTGCCTGGCCTCCTCACCTCACTTGCACCCCCAGCCGTTCCAAGGATGTAGTGGAGCCTCTGCTAAGGCCACAGTGGTATGTGCGCTGTGGGGAGATGGCCCAGGCTGCCAGTGCTGCTGTGACCCGGGGAGACCTCCGCATTCTGCCTGAGGCCCATCAACGGACATGGCATTCCTGGATGGACAATATCCGGTGTGTAGGGCCCCTCAGTGTGGGGTTGGCTGGCTGAGGGACATGGACAGGGGCACCTGCAGGCCTCCCTGACATTCTCCCCACCACTGGCCATTTGCAGGGACTGGTGCATTTCCCGGCAGTTGTGGTGGGGCCATCGCATCCCAGCCTACTTCATCACTGTCAGTGACCCAGCCGTACCTCCTGGGGAGGTAAGGACAGGCCAGAGCTAGATGTCTGAGGAACTGGGTTTGTTGGGCCCTGGGTTGGGGAGTGGTCGGGGTAAGGCACAGATACCCCATGGGTACTCACTCTGCCTGTGGCAGGACCCTGATGGGCGGTACTGGGTGAGTGGACGCAGTGAGGAAGAGGCCAGAGAGAAAGCAGCCAAGGAGTTTGGAGTGTCGCCTGATAAGATTAGCCTCCAGCAAGGCAAGGAGGGGCCTTGGGGGTGGGTTGGCAGAGCTGGAGCTCTGACCCTCACATCCATTTCCTCTGACCTCTGACATTTGGCCTCCTTCAGATGAAGATGTTTTGGACACCTGGTTCTCTTCTGGCCTCTTCCCGTTCTCCATCTTGGGCTGGCCCAACCAGGTATGTTCCTGGGGCTAGACTAGGGTGGGCTGTGGTCTTAAAAGGATACTTGACTCCCCTTCACACCTTTGTCTGCCCACAGTCAGAAGATCTGAGTGTGTTCTACCCAGGGACTCTGCTGGAGACGGGTCATGACATCCTCTTCTTCTGGGTGGCTCGAATGGTCATGCTTGGCCTGAAGCTTACCGGCAGGCTGCCTTTCAGAGAGGTGTGAAGATGGCCAGGACCCTCCCGCATTCCTCTCTCCTCTCCTGCCCTCTTATGCTGCAGCTCAGGCTCAGCACAGATAGACAGCTATGGATGGGCCTAGTCCCAATTGGTGGGGTTGAAATCCAGCCTGGGTTCCATTTAGTGATTCCTGTGCTTTGGCTTAGGGCTTTCTGTTTCCAGAGGAGAATATGCTTCTACTAATTCATTTGCTGAATGAGCTGGTGGGGATAACTCAGTGGGGTCTAAGGTGGGGCAGACCCTGGTAGTGGGCATTGACGCCATGAGAGGGACTCAACCTCACTGTCCTTCCTGCCTCCTGCCCGGCAGGTCTACCTCCATGCCATTGTGCGTGATGCTCATGGGCGGAAGATGAGCAAGTCTCTGGGCAATGTTATTGACCCCCTGGATGTCATCCACGGAGTCTCCCTACAGGTAGGACTGGGTCTTGGGCCAGTGGGAATAGGTGTAAGGCTGTGGCTGACTCCTCCTCTATCATCAGGGCCTCCATGACCAGTTACTGAACAGCAACCTGGACCCCAGTGAGGTGGAGAAGGCCAAGGAAGGGCAGGTAGAGAAGGCAGGGCGCTGGGGTGGAACCTAAGTAGAAGGTGGGCAGGGCTGACAGGAGGCTCCTCCATCTGCCTCTTCCTACAGAAGGCAGACTTTCCCATGGGGATTCCTGAGTGTGGCACTGATGCTCTCCGGTTTGGACTCTGCGCCTACACATCACAAGGTGTGGACCCATGCTTCCTTTCCAGAGGCCTGTCCTCTCCTCTGCCCTGGGTAGAGCCTGGGCCAGGAAGGAGAATGGTGAAGACTCTCGTTTTACCCCTCACCTAGGTCGTGACATCAACCTGGATGTGAACCGAATATTGGGTTACCGCCACTTCTGCAACAAGCTTTGGAATGCCACCAAGTTTGCCCTCCGTGGCCTTGGGAAGGGTTTTGTGCCCTCACCTACCTCCAAGGTGAGGGCCTGGTGGGCAGTGAGGTTGGCCGCAATCACACAGACTATGCTCCTGTGGCGCCTCAGCTATCAAGCATAGTTGTGCCAGGATTGCAGCTGTAGGATCAAGAACCCAAGCCTGGGCTGGGGTTGTGGCTCGGCAGTAGAGCACTCGCCTAGCACGTGCGCGGCCCAGGTTCGATCCTCATCACCACGTAAACATAAGTGTGTTGCATTATGTACAACTAAAGCAAATAAATAAATATTAAAAAAAAGAACCCAAGCCCCAGTCCCTGAGGGTCCTCCACATATCTAGGGAAACAGACAGACAGATTGTAACAGGTATTGGGGTCATCCCTGAGGTGGCTGGAAGCCTGTTTCTTTTTCCCAGACACTGGGACATGCTCAGTTACTTCTGGAATGGAGATTTACCATGATTCCTACCATTGGTGGGGTTAAGGATCCTCCCTGCATATGGTGGCCTGCTGGCTGATATACCCCTTTCCCCCAAGCCTGGAGGCCACGAGAGCCTGGTAGACCGCTGGATCCGCAGTCGGCTGGCTGAGGCTGTGAGGCTCAGCAATGAAGGTTTCCAGGCCTATGATTTCCCAGCTGTCACCACCGCCCAGTACAGCTTCTGGCTCTATGAGCTCTGTGACGTCTACTTGGTAAGAAGAAGCTGAGTGGGGGCGTTGGGATCGCTGAGCCCTGGGCCCAGCTTTGTCACTGGTTGGTTGTGAGACCTGAGCCAACCCATTCCTTTCCCAGTCCTCTCAGTCACAGTGAGGGCTTGAGGCTAGATCTCCATTCTGAGCTTTGTACCTCCTTGTCCCCTAGGAGTGCCTAAAACCTGTACTGAATGGAGTGGACCAGGTGGCAGCTGAATGTGCCCGCCAGACCCTTTACACCTGCCTAGATGTTGGCCTGAGGCTGCTCTCACCCTTCATGCCCTTTGTGACAGAGGAACTCTACCAGAGGTTGCCCCGGCGGACCCCACAAGCTCCAGCTAGCCTCTGTGTTACCCCCTACCCAGAGCCTGCAGAGGTATGGGGTATGGTCTGGAGGGGACTTGGGCTCACCACCCAGGCCTCCCTCACCTCTTCCTCCATCCCACAGTGCTCCTGGAAAGACCCTGAGGCGAAACTGCCTTTGAGCTGGCGCTAAGCATCACTCGAGTTGTGCGCTCCCTGCGTGCAGACTACAACCTTACCCGGATCCGGCCTGACTGTGAGCCTCAGTCTACCTTGCCCCACTGTCCCCAGCCCACTCTAGGAACCCAGTGTCCACCTGTGGCTGGCTAGTGTCCTTTCTCCTTGTGGCCAGACCTCACCTTCCTTCCTCCCTTGCAGGTTTCCTGGAAGTGGCTGATGAGGCCACAGGCTCCCTTGCATCGGCAGTGTCGGGCTATGTGCAGACACTGGCCAGTGCGGGTGTGGTGGCTGTTCTGGCCTTGGGGGCACCTGCACCACAAGGCTGCGCAGTGGCCCTGGCCTCTGACCGATGCTCAATCCACCTGCAGCTGCAGGGTCTGGTGGACCCAGCCCGGGAGCTGGCCAAGCTACAGGCCAAGCGAAGTGAGGCCCAACGGCAGGCCCAGCGTCTGCAGGAGCGACGTTCCGCCTCGGGCTACTCTGTCAAGGTGCCCCTCGAAGTCCAGGAGGCAGATGAAGCCAAGGTTTGTGGTGTGAGTGGGCATTTTCCACACCGTCAGCTCCATCTATACCCAAGCCCCAGTCTAGCCTGTTAACCCATGGGGGGGAGCCCAGAACTCAGGCCCCTTGAGCAGTAACCATGCAGCCCCCTCCCTATATACATAAGAAAATGCTGTGGGTAAAGGGCCCAACCCAAGGTTACACAGCAGGTTGAAGACAGAGGCAGACCTAGAACCAGGCATCCTGTTTCCCAGTCAGACCCTGGTAACCCTATCCAGCTCCCACAATGTAGAAACCCACAAATTGGGGTTGGACTTGGCACCCACATGCTGTAAGGAGCCCCAGGTCTAGCACCTACTTCTACTTTCATAGCTCACTGGGCTGACCCCAGAAAGTCAGGATCATCTCCTGGTGTGAAGCCCCGCTGCAGACCCTCTGCAGCTAAGATCCCTCCAGGGAACGACAGTGGGTAAACTGCACAGACTGGAGAAAAATAGTCCTGAGCCTAAGAGCAAGAGTGTTGACTGACAGGTTTATCTCAACTCATCCAGCATTCTCTCTGAGTAGGCAGCATTACCATTTGTTTTACAAGTGAAGGTAACATGATTTTCCTGTCAGCCTGTGCTTTCCTGCCTGGGTGAGGGTGCTGAACGGGGTGTGTGGGCTCTGAAGCCCTTTAACCTTGGTTACTAAGGACTATAAGAAAAGGGAAGGCCTACGTGGCAGGGTCCTGGTGGAAGAGAGTGGGAGTGCTGGTGGGAAGACTGGAATTGGGGGGAAGGTGACAGCCAAGCACACAGCCCTGGAACTGCTCCCTGCTGGTGATTCTCACCCATCTTTCCAGCTTGGACCCCTCTGCTCTCTTGGTGTTAAGGTCTTCTCCTTGGGCCTGGGTCCTCACCTCTTCCCCTCATTCCATCTCTAGCTCCAACAGACAGAGGCAGAGCTCAGGAAAGTGGATGAGGCCATCGCTCTATTCCAGAAGATGCTGTGACACCCAACTTCAATCCTCACAGCCCACCATGGGATGGCAGCAATAAAATATTTTGCCACAAACTCATCTCTTATCTGTGCATGTGGTGGGGGTAGGAGCGGGTGCAGAGGGCTGGGTTCCTAAGGCCTCAAAGACTGCTGGTGTAGCTGCAGGCTGGGAGCCAGGCACTGGGTCCTGATGGGCAGAAGGGTGCGTCTGGGTCTGTCCCTGGCACCTCGCCAGGCCTGAGTCATGCTGCTTGCTCCCTTCCTCCTTCCCAGCTCTTCTCACCTCTGCACTGCAGCTGGAGAAAGCCAGCCCTGGTGCCGCCCTGGTGCTGGTCTCTGCTTGTGGCCCTGGGCAGGCATGAATAGAGGGCCAGGGGCTGTCTGTCCTGCCCCCTGTCTCCTGGGGCCTCCCTCCCCTTCCACAGAGGCCTGGTTAATTATAACTCTGACCTAAGTGCCCTGTGACGCCACACCCAGGCTAGTCCTGCCCAGGAGACCCAGCAACCAGGTAGGGGAGAGGCCTGAGAGGAGATTCTGACTTCTTATGCATGGGGGTATCCCTGGGGCAGGGCTGGGAACTTGGCTGGGCCTGGGAGAGAACCTGAGGAAGGAGCCTTGGACCCTATTCCTGGCAGGTGATCTCCTATGGGTTTGATAAGGCCTTCAGGCTATCTGGGTGACCATGGGGGACCCAGCCTGGAGCAAATGAGGCATTTGAACCAAAATGGAAGGAGGTGACTAAAGTAGGTGCCCTGGAGACAAATAGCCCAAACAAACAACCAGATCTGCTGTTTCTTCCTCCCTTGAGAGCCTTCTGTCCCCTAGGTCCATGTTTCAGCCATGCTCTCTGCAGGGGTGCCCCTGTCCCACCTGGGCCCCTCAGTGCTGCTTCTGCTACAGTTGCTGCTGCCCCCCACTTCTGCCTTCTTTCCCAACATCTGGAGCCTCCTGGCTGCCCCTGGCTCCGTCACCCACCAGGACCTGACAGAGGAGGCTGCGCTCAATGTCACCCTGCAGCTCTTCCTGGAGCAGCCACCACCAGACCGGCCCCCACTTCGTCTAGAGGACTACCTGGTGAGCATCCTCAGGGCCCCTCACATTCCTGCTAGATTCCCCAGTTCTCTGGGACTTCTGCTCCCTGAGGACCCTGGTCACCAAGAGAAGGGACACTGGTACCTCCCCACCTGGTCACCTCCCCACCCCACCCCCTTGTAGCAACAATACCCAGTAGTCCTGGTGCTGAAGTCAGAAATCCCCCCTCAGGGAGGTCCAAGGCTACCCACTTTCTCCTAGGGCCCAGCACTCTTTATTCCACCTATACCAGACTTGAGTGACAATGCTGACAATGTGGGCAATAATCCAATCCTAGGAGCTTCCCTGGAGCCCCTGTCCCCTACCACTTTCACCAGGGCCGAACCCTTCTTGCTGACGACCTCTTTGCTGCTTACTTTGGACCTGGGTCTCCTTCCCGGCGGTTTCGAGCAGCCTTAGGCGAGGTGTCCCGTGCCAATGCAGCCCAGGACTTCCTGCCAAATTCCAGGAATGACCCTGACCTGCACTTTGATGCTGAGCGTCTGAGTCAGGGACGCACCCGCTTGCTGGGGGCTTTGCAGGAGACATTGGTGGCAGCCAGAGCCCTTGACCACACACTGGCCCGCCAACGCCTTGGGGCTGCACTTCATGCCTTGCAGGTGAGAAGAGTCGGGGAATGGCCAGAGGGGTCTTTAGTTTTCCTTTCCTGGTGGAGACTGACCTTAATCGCCTTGTTTCCCTTACTCTAGGGGAGTGGGGCACTGTTTGCAGCACCTGAGGCTCTGTCCTACTTTCCAAACCAGTAGTGCTTCCTGAGGGGCCACTATAGCTGGAGAAAAGGGAGGGAGAGGATAGTAACAAGTGGGAGAGGTGAGGGGGTGCAGCTTATCTGTGTGCAGGACCCAGTGGGCTACTGAGAAGCTTTTGGTTTAGACTCCCAAGATGGGAAGAGGGATGGGACACTCCCTCCTGGCCAAAGCTCTGTTTTGGGCAATGGAGAGAGGAACAGTGGAGGGTGTCTGACAGGAATAGTGGTGTGGGAGGAGACTTTCTGGATGGGAATTTGAAGGAGTGGCATGTTAGGGCTGGATTTCATGACAAGATCAGACCAGTGTCTTGTTCCCTATCTTTTCTCCCTGGGGACCAGGATTTCTACAGTCACAGCAACTGGGTGGAACTTGGGGAACAGCAGCCACACCCTCACCTCTTCTGGCCACGGCAAGAGCTCTGGAGCCTGGCACAAGGTATGGCCATGACCTTGTGGTAAGGTAGGAGATCACAGAGCCACCACCTCTCAGTTTACCTTGTGCCACATCCTGAGGTCACATAGGATGAGATGTCATTTCATCTCTGCAAGGACTGTGAGGTGCCCTAGTTCAACTTAAGCAAAGACTGAAGTTGGGTGGGCAGGGATAAAGTCCTGGGGTGTCTGAGGCTTTGGTTCTAGCCCCTGCCCTCTTTTCCCAGTGGGCAATCCTACCTGCTCTGATTGTGAGGAGCTGAGCTGCCCCGGGAATTTGCTGGGCGTCACACTCCTCACCTCTGGCTACTTTGGAACTCATCCCCCGAAGCCTCCAGGTACCAGACAAGAAAGTTTCCCAGAAGTAAAAGGAGAAAGTCATTTCCTTTGAACACTTACACAGGATTTTAGTCCTGTAGGCCCTTGTCCCATCTGCCATGGCATCACTTCCTAGGAAAGGTTATTGGGAATGGGATGGATGAACGAAGGCCCACTGAAGAGGTCATGATCTTTGAGTGGGGAGCAGCTTCTTTTTCCACTTGCAGGATTTTTCTTTTGCCTATGGGCAGTGTTGGAAGATGGTCTGGAGGGATCTGGGGATCTATCATGTGATTAACCCCTCCATGTTTACTCTGGGTTTGCTTCTACAGTGCCATAATTTCCTGCTGATGCTTTGGTAAGGGGTCAAAGGGTCACACCAAGTCTGAAGTCCCCCGTTTTCTTAGGAGGCAATGGGACTTTTTTTTAATTTTTTATATTTATTTATTTATTTATTTATTGTGGTACTGGGGATTGAACTCAGGGGCACTCGACCACTGAGTCATATCCCCAGCCCTTTTTTGTATTTTATTAGAGACAGAGTCTCACTGAGTTGCTAAGTGCCTTGCCATTGCTGAGGCTGGCTTTGAACTGACAATCCTCCTGCCTCAGCCTCCCAAAGTGCTGGGATTACAGGTGTGCACCACCACGCCTGGCTGTGGGACTTTTTAAAATATCCACCCTCCAGATCTCTTTCCCCAACCCAGGAAAATGTAGCCATGGGGGCCATTTTGACCAGAGCAGCTCCCAGCCACCCCGGGGCGGCATCAACAAGGATAGCACGTCCCCAGGATTCTCCCCCCACCACATGCTGCACCTCCAGGCTGCAAAACTGGCCCTTCTAGCCTCCATCCAGGCCTTCAGCCTCTTGAGAAGCCGCCTGGGTGACAGTGGTTTCTCCAGGTTAGTAGCCTCCTAGAGATGGGTCCCTTGATGGGTTGGTGCTCTGGGGAGAAATGAGAAACCAGAGGCTGAGGACAAATATGCAGATCCTTCACTGTATTTCTGGCCTGCTCCCCAGGCTGCTGGACATCACCCCAGCCTCTAGCCTGAGCTTTGTCCTGGATACCACCGGCAGCATGGGTGAGGAGATCAATGCTGCCAAAATCCAAGCTCGCCACATCATGGAGCAGCGGCAGGGCAGTCCCATGGAGCCTGTCCACTACATTCTGGTGCCTTTCCATGACCCAGGTAGCTGGGATCTTGCCAGGGCAGTGGAGGGAAGGGAAGTCCAGGGAGAGGGATAAAGACCTCTGATGAGGAAGCGGGCTTCATAGTAACTCTTCCTGAATGAACCTCTACGGGATACCTGTGTGCATATAGAAGTGGCCACTTGTGTTTCCAAAATGACAGCATTCTCCATAAGTGTAATGTATAATCCATGCTTAGGCCTTCTTCACCTTCCTTGCTAATAAGTCATTTTCAACTCTCCACTTCCTATAGACAAAGATGGGATAAAGATGAGGTTGGTGGGTCTGTTCCTTTGGGAAGTATCTGAGGTATCTAGTTACATTCTGTTCTTTTCCCTACTGAACTAGAAGTCTGCTGATCAGGCCTGGGTCTACCAGTCTTACTGTGTTCTTGGGCTGGCCATTTAACCTCCCTTGGCCTCAATTTAATCATCCATAAAGTGGATTTCAACCCTACTTTATCCTGTCTAACTCCCAGGGTTGAAATAATGATCAAATAAAATGTCTCCTGGGGATCTGGGGTTTTAGCTCCATGGTAGAGCACTTGTCCAGCCTGCATGAAGCCCTAGGTCCAATCCCCATCACTTAAAAAAAGAATTATAGATACATAACATATATTTTATGCCTCCTAAACTGAGAATTCCCTAAAGGAAAGGTTTATCTTTTTGTCTTATAAATCTTACAGTGACTGGCATTTAATAGGAACTTATTACATGTTTGATGAAGGTATTAATAAATGAATATGATTTTAGCACTATATCCAGGCACTATTCTAAGATTTACAAAATCAATTAATTTAGTCCACCTAATAAGTTTGTGAGGTAAGTACTATTATTTTTATTTTCTCTGGCTTTTCTGATGAGGAAACTGAGGGCCTAGTTGTGGGTTTTTTTTTTTTTGTTTTTTTTTTTTTTTTTTTTGGTACTAGGGATTGAACTCAGGAATACCTGGCCACTGGGCCACATCCCCAGCCCTTTTTTGTATTTTATTTAGAGACAGTGTCTCACTGAGTTGCTAATTTGCTGAGACTGGCTTTGAACTCATGATCCTCCTGCCTCAGCCTCCCAAGTGCTGGGAATACAGGCGTGCATCACCACGTCCGGGTAGGGCCTAGTTTTTTTTTTTTTTTTTTTTTTTTTTTTTGATTTTTTGTACCGGGGATTGAACTCAGGGACACTCGACCACTGGGTCACATCCCCAGCCCTTTTTTGTATTTTATTAGAGACAGGGTCTCACTGAGTTGCTAAGTGCCTCTCCATTGCTGAGGCTGGCTTTGAACTCGCGATCCTCCTGCCTCAGCCTACAGGCGTGCCCAAAGTGCTCATGGATTACAGGCGTGCGCCACCACGCCCGGCTAGGGCCTAGTTTTTTATGCAGGCACAGTTGTATCGCCCAGGCTGGCTTTAAATGTCCACTCCCAAGATGACAGGAAGTGCCACCGTTTTAAGGGAGTGGAGAACCACTTTCCCTGCCGGACCCTGCCCTTCTCTCTGATGAGTATAAGAAGTCATATAAATAAAAAAGAATAATGTTCATTACTAGGGTTCCTTAACTACTGAGCCACATCCCCAGCCCCTTTTTTTTTTTTTTTTTTTTTTTTTTGTGGTACGGGGATTGAACTCAGGGGCACTCATCCACTGGGCCACATCCCCAGCCCTTTTTTTGTATTTTATTTAGAGACAGGGTCTCACTGAGTTGCTAAGTGCCTCGCCATTGCTAAGGCTGGCTTTGAACTCGCAATCCTCCTGCCTCAGCCTCCCAAAGTGCTGGGATTACAGGCGTGCACCACCGCGCCCGGCCCCCCAGCCCTTTTTTATATTTTATTTAGAGGCAAGGTCTCACTGAGTTGCTTAGGGCATCACTAAGTTGCTGAGGCTGGCTTTGAACTTGCAGTCCTCCTGCCTCAGGCTCTCTAGCCACTGGGATTACAGGCATGCACCACTGCTCCCTGCTTTTCTTTCTTTCTTTTCTTACTGGGGATTGGACTCAGGGCCTCCTGCATGCTAGGCAAAGACTATTGTTATTTCAATACTTGTCCACCTCGGGAGCACAGCAGGCCTCTACTGGGGAGGTGGTCCAGGGTAGGAATTTTTCTACTCACCTCAACGTTCTTTCTTCCTGCCCAGGGTTCGGCCCTGTCTTTACAACCAGTGATCCTCACACCTTCTGGCAGCAACTAAATGAGATCCACGCTTTGGGGGGTGGAGATGAGCCTGAGATGTGCCTGTCTGCCCTGGAGGTCTGACCCTTCCCTTCCTCTTTCCCTTCCCACTTGTCCTGCCTTTTCCAGACCCTGCCACTAGAGGGAGATAGAGCTAGAATCCTCCCTAGCCTCTTCCACTGGACCCCTTCAGAGCCTAGTTCTACTAGCCTCACTCCAGGGTTCCAGGGTTATATTCCTTTGTCCTTTGTCTTCCCTGGCTCTGCCAACTCCCTGCTGCCACAATTTTTTTTTTTTTTTTTTTTTTTTTTTTTTTGTGGTACCGGGGATTGAACTCAGAGGCACTTGACCACTGGGTGACATCCCCAGCCCTTTTTTGTATATATTTAGAGACAGGGTCTTACTGAGTAGCAACTCAGTAAGTGCCTCGCCATTGCTGAGGCTGGCTTTGAACTCGCAATCCTCCTGCCTCAGCCTCCCAAGTGCTGGGATTATAGGCGTGCGCCACCGCGCCCGGCTTGCTACAATTCTTAACAGTAGCCCTTTTCCTCCCTGCAGCTAGCCCTGCTGCACACACCTCCACTTTCAGACATCTTTGTCTTCACTGATGCCTCCCCCAAGGATGCCTTTCTCACCAACCGGGTGGAATCCCTGAGTCAGGAGCGGCGGTGCAGGGTGAGCACAGCTGGTGGGAGACTCAGCGTTAGCCACCCAAGAATGGGAGAGACCCTATGGCAATAACCTCATAACAACAGTGACACCCCGCTCTGATTATTAAACTAGTCATACTTTTATTTTTATTTATTTATTTATTTATTTATTGGTACCAGGGATTGAACTCAGGGGCACTTGACCACTGGGCCACATCCCCAGCCCTTTTTTTGTATTTTATTAGAGACAGGGTCTCACTGAGTTGTTAAGTGCCTCGCCATTGCTGAGGCTGGCTTTGAACTCGTGATCCTCCTGCCTCAGCCTCCCACGTGCTGGGATTACAGGCATGTGCCACCGCCTGTAACAATAGTCCTGCCCTTAATACTGCTGAATTCATACTTGAACCTGCACAGTAAAGTCTTTGAAGAACTGGAAAACTAGTTGCTAAAACTCCACCATGAAATGTGGTGGTTACAAAAGGGCGGCTAAGCCGGGCGCGGTAGCACACACCTGTAATCCCAGCACTTGGGAGTCTGAGGCAGAAGGATCACGAGTCCAAAGCCAGCCTCAGCAATGGCGAGGCACTTAGCAACTCAGTGAGACCCTGTCTCTAATAAAATACAAAAAAGGGCTGGGGATGTGGCTCAGTGGTTGAGCTCCCCTGAATTCAATCCCCCATTCCAAAAAGAGAAAAATGGGGGGGGGCGGCTAACTATCGAGGGTCAGGGGTTGCATCATGAGGAGACTGGAAGCAGCTAGAGATAGACAGAAAGACTTTTATCACTAATCTGGAGAAATTCTGAGCAGAAAGGATCCTTATTTACAATACTAGATGGCACTTGGACACCCCAAGCATTGGACTGTTTTCTGGCCACAGGTGACATTCCTGGTGACTGAAGACCCATCAAGGGTTCAGGGTCGAGCTCGGCGTGAGGTCCTATCCCCTGTGCGTTTTGAGCCATATGAAGCAGTGGCCCTGGCCTCAGGAGGAGAGGTGATCTTCACCAAAGACCAGCACATTCAGGATGTGGCGGCCATTGTTGGGGAGAGCATGGCTGCTCTGGTAAGTAGATGCTAGAGGGTCTGGTGCCTTCTGTTCAGAGCTGAGAAGTGTGGTGCTGCTTCTCACTTATCAAAGGAGGGAGGGGTGCTTTGTTGCCATTCAAAGTGTGAACAAGGAAGTTTCTTTCCTTCTGAGATCCATGGCTATCTTTCTTCCACATGGCCTTTTCAAATCAGTAAACCTCCCCTCCACCATGACCTCCAGTGGCTCAGGGCTGTCACAGAAAGTCCTTCCATCTTTTTGTGGTGCTGGGGATCGAACTCAGGGCTTTGTGCATGTGAGGCAAGCATTCTACCAACTGGGCTATATTCCCAGCCCAGTCCTTCCATCTTTAAAAGGCGAACAAGAAGTGACTGCCTCATTCTGAATCTCTCACCTCCAGCTTTGTTGTTGAACATACTAACTGTTCCCCTCATTAGTATCCTTTCTCCTTGTGTGACTTGGTGTCTGTCTCTGCCTTTCTCTTGTCTTTGTTCCTACTTATTCCATGCCTTACTTTCTCCCCTAAGTTTTGGTCCTGTCCATCCCCCAAGGTGACTCTTCCCCTGGAACCACCTGTCATAGTGCCTGGCAAGCCACTTGTGTTCAGTGTTGATGGGCTGCTCCAGAAGGTCACAGTCCGGATGCATGGGGAGATCAGCAGCTTTTGGATCAAGAGCCCTGATGGTACCTCTGTGTGTGGTTCAAGGCAGAGAGAAAAATGTAGAAAGAGAATGGAGAACTGGGGGGGAGGGGTGGATGTGTTCTAAAGGACAGGGATTGTTTCTTATGACAATCTGTTATCCCCATCCCAGGAGTATTCCAGAGCCAGGAAGAAGGTGTGGGTCCTCTGGGTCATACTCGCCGCTTTGGGCAATTCTGGATGGTGACCATGACTGACCCCCCACAGATAGGGACTTGGGAGATCCAGGTCACAGCTGAGGGCACCCCCCGGGTGAGAGTACAAGGTAAGGAGGGAGATGTTCTTGGGAAGGGAAGGGGAAACTCAGGGCTCAGAGAGCAATATCAGGTACATTCCTCTCAGGAAGTTCTCTGACTGCCTTCACCCTCCCCCAGCCCAGACCTCCCTGGACTTCCTTTTCCACTTTGGTATTCCCATGGAGGATGGACCCCACCCTGGCCTTTACCCTCTGACTCAGCCCGTTGCAGGTATATCTATTCCTTGTCTACCCCCTACCCCAGTTCATTATGTGTGTAAATGTGCGTGTATATATATATAGACATGTATACTTATATATATTCATACGTATGTGTATGGATACATAGACATGCTATGCATACATATATGTATATGTACATTTTTGAGCCACAACTAAGTGTACAGCTTCATGAATTTTATCTAATACACCCATGTGACCTCCCCTTCTTTCCCTTCCCGTCTCAGGTCTCCAGACCCAGCTGCTGGTAGAAGTGACAGGACTGGGTTCAAGAGGCAACCCTGGGGACTCTCCCCCACATTTCTCTCATGTCATCCTCAGAAGGGTTCCAGAGGGCACCAAGCTGGGTCAGGTGCCTTTAGAGCCCTTGGGAACCCCAGATCGAGGTCTCCTCACAGCTTCACTGCCACCCACATTGCTGTCCACCCCCAGACCCTTCTCCCTGGAGCTGATTGGCCAGGATGGAGGTGGGCAGGGCCTGCACAGGATTGCCCCCCAGCCTTGCACTGTGGCCCCTGTGCTTTTGGAGGTGAGACCTCATGGGAAGGTGCTGACTTAGGTTGGAGAGATCTTATGGGCTTCTCTCCTGACTGGCCTTTCTCTGTAGCTCAGTGGTCCCCCAGGTTTCTTGGCCCCGGGCAGCAATGCCTCACTTAGCCTCCGCATCACCAGCTTCTCAGTCCCTCAGGATCTCGATATTAGGATATCTGTCAACCCCAGCTTTGCATTCACCTCCAACCTTTCTAGGTGAGTCCTCTGAACCCTCCTGTGGGGGTCTGGCCCCACCTATTGGTTCCAGGAGTGTGGCCCCATGCTCTTCATTCCAAACCCCACCTCTGAGCCCTTCCCATTAGCCCTGAGAGTTCCCATCCCCTTTCCTGCTCTTGGCTCATCCCTAGACTCTCAGCCACTGGGATCTTTCCTTGGGGCCTCAAGCCCTATGTTCCTAACCACTTTCAAGGGCTCACCTGGGGCTGAATGAAACCACGTGGGGGTGCCTGTGGCTGGAAGTCCCACACTCAGCAGCCCTGGACTCTGTGGTGATGGTGACTGTGACTGCCTTGGGTCGAGAAGTCAGTCTAATGCCCCCGACACATGCCTTCCTCCGGCTCCTGGTGCTGGCTCAGACTCCGCAGGTGAGGTATTTCCAACTTCTATCTCAGGAGAGGCAGGGCAAGAGGAGGGCAGTGCAGGTTTAATTTGGACAAAGCTATAGCACACCTGACCTTCCCTCCCTCTCCCCTCAGGACCAGCTCTCTGCCTCTGCCTACTCATCTGGGCCTGTTGTCACCACTACCACGCCTGTCTTTCGTTCCTCCACTCTGGTGACTCAGGGCAGGGCTAGGGGAGGGAAGGCAGACAGTCCCTCGTGGGGCACAGTTGGAGGTGTACTGCTCCTGCTAACCCTGGCTTCCTGGTGACAAAAACAGCACCTAGAGAAATGAGTCTAGCTTTTCAACCTGCTCCACTGGTGAAACCATGAGATGGGCTTCAGGACTTTATTTCTCCCAGCTGGGATGGAGGTTTTCTTTCTCTGGCCCTTGTCCCTTCTCTTGGCACTGCTGGGGATTGAACTCATGGCCTCAGGCATGCTAGGCGAATGCTCTACCACTGAGCACCAGCCCTTTCTTTTCTTTTTTTTTTTTTTTTTTTTTTTTTTTTGGTACTGAGGATTGAACTCGGGGCACTCCACCACTGGGCCACATCCCCAGCCCTTTTTTTTTTTTGTATTTTATTAGAGACAGGGTCTCACTGAGTTGCTGAGTGCCTCGCCACTGCTGAGGCTGGCTTTGAACTCGCGATCCTCCTGTCTCAGCCTCCCAAGTGCTGGGATTACAGGCGTGCATCACCACGCCCGGCAGCACCAGCCCTTTCTATTTTTTACTTTGACAGGGTCTTGCTAAGTTGCCGAGGCTAGCCTCAAACTTGTGATCCTACTACTTCAGCCTCCTGAGTAGCTGGGATTACAAGCATGGGCCACTGCATCCGGTTCCTTTTCTTTCTTAAACATCATGAGGTTGGTGTTCTCAGTGGTTAGAGCACTTGCCTAGCATGGTCAAGGCCCTGGGTTCCATACCTAGCACTCCAAAAACAAAAAACAGCAAGATTAGAAGACAATGGATTTTTTTTTTTTTTTTTTTTTTTTTTTTTGGTACTGGGGATTGAACTCAGGGGCACTCGACCACTGGGCCACATCCCCACCTTTTTTTTGTATTTTATTAAGAGACAGGGTCTCACTGAGTTGCTAAGTGCCTCACCATTGCTGAGGCTGCCTTTGAAATCTCAATCCTCCTGCCTCAGCCTCCCAAGTGCTGGGATTACAGGCGTGCGCCACCATGCCCGGCTAGAAGACAATGGATTTTCTGGCACTGCACTTTCTAGAACACTTATGGGAACCAAACCAAAGATTTTTTTGTGAAAGTTGCTCTCTATATCTCTATAGCGTCTAGAGCATTAACTAGTCATGCTCTTCCCAGACTCAGGCAGAGGGAAAGATACATGGGGAGGAGACTAGTTTTGGAAGAAGGTAAGTGCCAGGAAGTGTTATTTATAGAGTTGTTTTTATTTTAAATTCTGGAGCAGCTTCTAATTTTTCTATTCAAAGCTGAAGGATGGTTTCAATGAACATGTCTTTTCCCCTAACAGATTTCAAAGAAAGATCATTTTTGCATATCATATAGAAAGAGTAAGGGCATGAGACATCAAGAAGATGAAATGGAAATTTAAGAGCAGAGGATAAAATTATACCAAGGTGTCTGAACATTGTTGATCCAAGAACTGCAGCCATTAGGCTGTCAGATTATAAGGAGAGGAGGTTCTGGCTCAACCTCTTCCTTCACTAGACTGAGAAGGGTTTACACACGGGTAGGGCCTCTCTGCCCCTGGGGACAGCCCAGCTGAGCCATCTCCTCCTGGGGCTGGATGATTCCTTTCTGCTGTTTTGATAACTCCTAGAGAAGGAAAGAAAAATAGACTGAGCATCTGTATGCCCCCTACCCCATGGGGCCAGGGCTTCTGTCCCCTCCCTCCAATACCTGTTGCTGCCGTAAGTTCTGCCTCCATGGCTCTTCCTTCCAGTTCTGAGTGGTGCAGGAACTGGCCTTGTTCAATGGATGTGGGGAGAACTGGTGGTGGGATTCACTGTGAATTGTTAAACGAGGTACTAACCCCAACAATATCCCTCTCTTCTCCCATTTCCCAAAACTCTAAACTAAAAAACAATAAACTCACCTTTCCTTGAATCAGATTCTGCAAACAGATGTTCACTTTTTGAATTTGGGCTAACTGGGGGCTGCCAGGCTCTGAGTGTAAATCTGTTAGAAAATTCTGAAGGAGGAGTTGGAGGCTGACAACATGGTGAAAACTTCAGGTCCATCTGACACTCTTCTATCATTACAGGCCACTCCTTTCCTCATATGGATCCCCTCATCTCAGTACCCTTCCAGGCAGTTGGAAAAATCCAGTACTCTCCACCTCCATCTCTTTAACATTGCAGGTCCCCATCCCCCTCAAATAATACAACTCCCCTTTCCCCTGTTCTTTATGGATCCTCCCTATCCATCCCTACCCTATTGGAATAACCCAGGCCACTCCCCACTCTCCATGGAGTGATCCAAATCATGTCCCTCTGAATGGAATGCAGACCAACCTCCTCCAGCGGGAACAATGACATGGACCTAACACTTGGTGGCATCCTGTCATTCCAGTGTTGCCTCCAATTCATGATCCCTACGCATTAACTCTCCCCTTTCCAGAGTGGTCTCAGACCACATTCTCCCTGCTTATTTCTCCCCATCCCTACCACACAGGGGCAGTCCCTACCTCACCAAGGGCTCCCAGATGCAGCTGCTGTTGCTGTGCCTCCCTCAGATGGTATTCAAACCAGGCCCGGCTGTGTTCCAGCAGCTCCAGCCCCTGCCACAGGGCATCCTGCTCTCTCTCCAGAGCCTGCATCTTCTGCAGCTGGGTCAGACAAGAAGCAGAAGCTGACTTGCCCCACAGCAGGGCTCTGGGCCATGACCCTTTCCACATTGCCTGGCTGTGTTCACTGGTTACTAAGTGTGAGCCCAGACTGGCCACTGAGGATGTAGAGGGCAAGGGGAAGTAAGGGAGAAGACCTGTGGGTCCCTGGAGTTGAGTAGAAATATAAAAGACAGATCTGGGGGAAGGGACCTCTTATTTGATAATACTTACCCAAAGGAAGAAGCTCTGGGCCCCTGGGTCTTCACGGCTTGTTCCCAGTGGCAGCAGCAGAACTGTGTAGGGAGCCTGTGCCAGGGGCTGCCCACCAGAACCCTGGCTCCCCATGGCTCTGAGGAAGGGTGCAGCCACTCCCTCTGCTGTGGCCTGAGCTGGTCCCTCCCCCTCCACCCCTGCCTCACACCCATTCTGCCTTGTCTTTCAGCCTCTCTGGCCCCTTCCTGTGGTGTCTGTCTAAGGCTGAGGTGTTCTTAGTTAAGGGGCGAAACTTGGACCCCTCTTTTGTTTCTTTAATCTGTTTTCATAGGGCCTTTCTGAAGTGGCTTTTTCTCATGAAGTCTCCTGGGAAAGAATCTGGGAGTCTTCCTATAGCAGTGTCAATGCATTTTTAGTGAGGTAGGGCAGGTTCCTCTGTGGAATTCTGCTTAGTGTTTCAGCTCTTTCCTATTGTTCTGTTTTGGATGGCCTAAGGAAACAATAACATTATCCAAAATAAACTTTATTCCTAACATGAAACAAAATTTCTATGGAAACTGAGAACTCTAGATCTAAAGGTGATAAGAGAACCAAGAAGGCATTGCAGCCCCTGGGGTCTCAGGTAGTTAGGGAGGGCAGAGGAAGGACTCAGAGGATGGTGGTAGCAGCAGGCAACACTTCCTGACTCATGAAAATGTCCAAGTCCAGGCTGGGATCTTCCAAATCCAGTTTCAGAAACTTGTCCACTAATGTCTGGCAACTGAATTGGGGGAGAGAATGGTGAGATTTATGGGAGAACAGTTAACTGAGTCCCTGAACAGAGGGAAAAGGCTGTGGCACAGGAAACCCATGACCTTGAAGATTTAGGAGTTTGCGAAAGAAGTAGTGAGTCCTTGAAGGGCACAGTACTGAAAGAAGGCGCTGAGGCTCTGTGAAGGGGAGAGGAGCTGCAGGAGAAGATGTGAAGACACCAGGCCACACACTCACTTTTGCATTTGGTTCTCCTTTAACAACTCCTTCACAGGCTTGATAGGTTTTCCACTGCGGATCAAGTCTGAGACCTAGAAGAGGAAGGAAGGTGGAAGGGGTGGGGAAGAGGAAATTAGGGTCAGAAATCCTGTGGGCCCAGGAACCCAGATGTCCAAGAGGAATAGGGACAATGGAAGGGACCCCTGAGGCAGAGGTAGTTGGATGCGTGGATCGCTTCACCTCTTTGCCACGAGCAATGAGTTTTTCAGGAAGCCCTGCCTGGGCAGCCGTGTGGGAGGCATGGCTGGCGTTGGCAACCCCTCCGCAAACCTGGTAGAAGAAGACAAGGTCGTTCCCATCCTCACAGGTCTCCATGGTCTTAAAGAGAATAAAAGGGGAAGCATATATCATTAATCCCCGCTTCCTGCCCTGAAACCCTCAGCCAGTCCCTGTGGGAACTAATGAGAAAAAAGGAGAGCACTGGAGTCCCTGCTCTGATGGAAGAGCCAATCCCACCTCTGAGAAATGCTCAACCTAGGAGCCCATAGGAACTACATTGGTTTTCTCACCAAATACTGCACCAGGGGCCCTTGTGGCAACAGCTCTAGTTGAACAAGACTCAGGAAGTTGGTGGCCACAAAGATGTGGGGGCACATGGGTCCAAGCGCCAGCCAGTGTCGGAGCACAGCAGCCAAAAGCGCAAGCCCATCCACCTGCACAGAAGGAGGGGTAAGGGTGTGAAGCCCAGGTTGCCCATCTCCCCCTCTGCACATGCTCTGGCCTTTCCCTCTCCTGTTCTTTATTTCTTTTCTGCCCATACATCCCTATTTTTCCCCCTCCTTAGTTCCTCATCAGTTTCTCCCCTCACCGTGTTGGTTCCCTTTCCGAATTCATCAATAAGGACCAGAGATTGCTCAGTGGCATTATTCACTGCTTTCGCCACCTGCTGGACAGGAGGTGGACAAGAAGAGTTTCATTAGCATTTGAATCCTATAATGCACTAACCCTAGTCAGCCTGTGAAAAAGTTGTTTGTATGTGTCCACCCTACTGTACTACAGGTTCTGTCATGGTGAAATACATGTTTAGTTCATCCTTTCATTGCCAAGTGACTCACACAAAGCAAAGGTTCAATGAATGTTCATAGTATTGATTTGTCCAGTTTCTGACCTGGGTGCTCCCTGCCCCAAGTATTAAGGACATACAACAGAGGGAATGCTTTCCTGGGATCAAGTTCCTTCCCCATTATCCCTTATTATCCCCTTCCCTGATCCCACCTCCCTTTGTTCCCTTTGACCTGGTTGAGGTCGATCATGAAGGTGGAGAGGCCAAGGGAGATGGATTCACAGCTATGAATTCGGGTGAAGATGGCATCTACTGCCCCAATTTCAGCCTCCTCTGCTGGTACAAAGCTGCCCACCAGGGCCATGAACGTGATCAAGCCTACCTGAATCGGGGAGGAGACAGGACGTGGAGCCTCATAGTGTGGGCTGAATTAAAAGCGAGGCTCAATTGAAGGCATGAATAATAGATCAAAGAAAGATGGACACAGTGTAATAAAAGAAAAAAGGTATAGAACATACTGTTCAGAATCAGTAAAGAGGGATAGGGAGTGGGTAGAGGCATACTTGGAAATGGCATGTACTTATGCAGAGGGGAGTGAAGGAAGGTTAGGCCATGGAAATATCCATTAGAATATGGCTGTTCCTTAGCTAGAGAATGAGAAAATTGAAGTGGAAGAGCAGAGAACCTGGGTTAGTTGGCAGGTGGGGGTGAAAAAGATGTAGAAGATGCCCAAGGCCCAGGGTGTAGTGTTCCTTCTCACCTGTTTAAGATATATGCTCTTTCCTGAGGAATTAGGTCCAGTGACGACTTTGACCCTGCCTTTGTCCCCACCACATTCTGCAGAGTTGGGCACAAAGGTTCGGGTACATAGTTCCATCAGAGGATGTCTGCAGTGGGTGGAGAGGTACCCCACATGGTCCATGGATCCAGACAAATGAACCCTCCAGAAGAAGAGGCCTTTGGACACCTTTTATCTGTCTCCAACCCCCTCTCCTCTCACCTGCCATTATGGATTCGTACTCCATGGAGCTGGGGGGAGTAATGGGGCCTTGAGTAGCCATAGTCACGGGCAGCACTGGCAAGAGCGAGCAGGGCATCCAGGCGGGAGGCAAGGTCCAGTACTCGGGTCAAGACAGCTGCCCTCGCCAGCACCTGGCACTGCAGCTGGTACATCAGTAGGGTCTCCTGGTCTGGGAGTGGGTGAGGGAGGGAGCCAAGGGTCAGTTCCAGGAGAAAGTAAAGGAGAGAGGCCCACAGAGGGACCTGAAAACAGGCATACAGATTCAGTCTGAGACATTCAGAGAGGAATATGTAGAATCAGAGTGAAAGAGAGGCTAAGAGCAGAAAGAAAAGGTGCCTGTTGGAAGCATCACCAAGCTCTAGCCTCTGGTTTTTCTCACCCCGGATCTCACAGTGCAGGTCCCCCAGCAATGCATCCAGCTCCTTGGTTCGAGCACTGCGATAGTGCAGCTTCTCCTCTGAGAGAAACTGAGTACAAGGGTTAGAGCTGTGAGCCATGCATTTCTTGGTCCTCCTCTCCCCTCCCACTTTTCTAGCTGCACCTACAATGTACTGACTTCTCTTTCCTTTGTCTCATAACTGGTAGAGCTCAAAGTAAAACTACAAAGGAGAAGACAGGCGTAATGGAGCACATGCCTATAATCCCAGCAATTTTGGAGACCTAGGAAGGAGGATTACAAATTTGAAGCCAGCCTGGGGAATTTACTGAGACCCTGTCTCAAAACAGAAAATAAAAAGGGGTGGGGATATAGCCCAGTAGTATAGTGCCCCTGGGTTCAATACCCAATCCCCAGTACCAGAAAGAAAGGAAGGCAAAAACAAAAACACCACTACAGAGAAATCTCATATTAGGCTGTGCTGATAGGGCAAGGCCCTCACCCAGCTGCTGCATTTTACACTTCCTACAGAGGTTAAGAGTCTTTTTTTTTTAAATATTTTTATTTATTTGCTTTAGTTGTACACAATGCGTTTTATTCAATGTGTTTTATCTGTACGTGGTGCTGAGGATCGAACCCGGGTCGCCCACGTGCTAGGCGAGTGCTCTACCGCTGAGGCACAATCCCAGCCCCCGAGGTTAAGAGTCTTACCATGAAATCCAGTCCCTCAATTTCAAAGTCACCAGCCTCTACCATAGAAGGCAGGCGGGGAATAGAAAGAAGGAAGCCAATCTGGGGAGAATAAAGGAGACAGAGCAGGAAGTGACCTACTGGGTACCTTCTCTATCTAGAGTAAGCCCCAAAACCCATGAAGGTATACCCCATGCTTCCCTCAGGAGGCTAAAGTCACCAAAAGGCTCATGATCTTCAGACTCCTGCCTCCAAGTTTTCTTACCTACTAATATGTCTTTCATAAACCTAATATTTCCTCTAAAAGACCCCTGAAGGCTACACCCACCCTCCTGCCCTCACCAGAGGGATGTAGATGACACTGCATGAAGGAATACGGGAGTCCAGATTCTCCAGCTCCTTCCGAGCAACTTCAGTGAGGAAATTGGGAAGACCCATCAGCCTTCGTTTTTCTAGGAGGGTAGAAGGCATGCAGTATTAAAAGTAAGGTCCCTGATCTGGTTGTTATGATTCCCAGCTGTGGTGACCGTCTGTTGAGAATGATACCCCATTGCTGGGCAGGCTTTGTTTGAGGGCTTATGGGCCCATCCCCACACCCAACACTCACTCTCATCAATTTCAGGGTCTACGTTGGGGAGAACTGTGAAACGATTTTCAGCAAGACTGCCTTCAAAATCCACCTGCAGAGACAGAAAAGAAGCTGTTTCTTATCACCTAGCACCATCTCTGTCCTGCTCTCCTTGGGGGCCCAATTCCTCCTATAATCCTATCTTAACCCTAACTCCCCAGACACTTTTCCTGGTGTTCTGCCACCTCCTCTGGATCCAACTCCTCTGACCATCCAAAAAAAAAATTTTTTTTTTTTTTTTTTTTTGTGGTGGTGGTATTGGAGATTGAACCCAGGGCCTTGCACATTAAGCTACATCTCTAGCCACCCTTTTTAAAATTTTTTTGTGTGTGTGTGGTACCGGGGATTGAATTCAGGGGCACTTGACCACTGGGCCACATCCCCAGCCCTTTTTTTGTATTTTATTAGAGACAGGGTCTCACTGAGTTGCTAAGTGCCTCGCGATTGCTGAGGCTGGCTTTGAACTCGCGATCCTCCTGCCTCAGCCTCCCAAAGTGCTGGGATTACAGGCGTGCACCACCGCGCCCGGCTCCTTTTTAAAAATTTTATTTTGATGGGGCTGGGGTTGTGGCTCAGCGGTAGAGCGCTCATCTAGCACGTGCGCGGCCTGGGTTCAATCCTCAGCACCACGTTAAAATATACACATTGTGTACAACTAAACTAAATAAATAAATATTTTTTTAAATTTATTTTGACGGTCCCCTAGGCTGACCTTGAATTTGTGATCCTCCTGCCTCAGCCTCCTTAAATAATGGGATTACAGGCTCATTATCCAATTCTTCAGTCACCCAACTGACCTCAACATCTCCCATGGTTCCCCATCTGCCATACTACATTCCCCAGACCCCACTCCTTTTTCATTCTACAACCCCATTCCTCTTCCTTGTCTCCCAATATGCCCTCTTTCCTTCCACTCACCACTTTCCCAATGAGGCTGGCAATGTGATGCAGGTCATCAGAGAATTCTTGGGCAATGTCCTGAAAAAGCTGAATGGACTGGGGCAGGGAGCGGCAAGCATCCCTTAGGCCCAGGGCACTGTACACGGTCTGAGGAAAAATGCAGCAAGGAAAGTGATCCCACCCAGGTTGGGCTAAGGGAAGGTGACATGATAGACTGAAAAGAACACAGAACAATAGGAAGCCGGGTGTGGTGGTGCACATTTGTAATCCCAGCGGCTCAGGAGACTGAGGCAGAAGGATTGCAGGTTGGACACCAGCCTCAGCAACTTAGCAAGGCTGTAAGCAATCTAGTTAGACCCTGTCTCAAAATAAAAAATAAAAAGAGCTGGGGATGTGGCTCATTGATTAAGCACCCTTGGGTTCAATCCTTGGTACCAAAAACAAATAAACAAACCAAAGACCAAAAGGGAAAAACACAAAGTGAAGATCTCAAAAGCAAAAACAAATGGAGAGGAGATGGCAACTATAAAACTGTGCCAGGCTCCGGGCAGGGTAGCGCACGCCTGTAATCCCAGCACTTGGGAGGCTGAGGCAGGAGGATCGTGAGTTCAAAGCCAGCCTCAGCAGTGGCGAGGCACTTAGCAACTCAGTGACACCCTGTCTCTAATAAAATACAAAAAGGGCTGGGGATGTGGCCCAGTGGTCGAGTGCCCCTGAGTTCAATCCCCAGTCCAAAAAAAAAAAAAAAAAAAAAACAACTGTGCCAGGCACTGTACTAAACACTGAGGCTACACAGACAAAAGATAAATGATCCCTGACCCAAATGAGTTCAATTCTAGTAAGGGCAGAGCACATGAAGAAGATTTAAAAAGAAGGTGGTAGCCAAGTACAAATGGTGCACGCCTGTAATCACAGCTATCTGAGAGGCTGAGGCAGAATGACTGCAAGTTTGAGGCCAGCCTGGACAATTTAGGGAGATCCTGTTTCAAAATTTAAAAAATACAGGCTTCCAGGGCTGGAGTTGTGATTCTGTGGTAGAGTGCCCAACTCGCATGTGGGAGGCGCTGGGTTTGATCCCCAGCACCACATAAAAATAAATAGTTATAAAAAAAGTCATCTTAAAAAAAAAACACAGGCTGGTATGTAGCTCAGTAGTAGAGCACCTGTTAAGCATGAGAGTCCCTCGCTTCAATTCCCAGTACCACACACAGACACACACAATAATAATTCTTTTTAGTAACCACACTGAAATATGTATGAATAAAATGAAATAACGTCTGGAATTCAGAACAATCTAAAAAGGGAAAAGTGGGAAGACAGAGAGATGAAACAACATTGGCATGAGTGAAATTGCATAGGATTAATAATATTATTCTCTCCAAATATTTTTTACATTTTCCACAATACATAATTTTTAAAAAGTGATGGGCTGGGCTGGGGTTGTGGCTCAGCGGCAGAGCGCTCGCCTCGCACGTGCGCGGCCCGGGTTCAATCCTCAGCACCACGTAAACATGATTGCATTGCATTGTGTACAACTAAAGTAAATAAATAAATATTAAAAAAAAAAAAGTGATGGGCCAAGCATGGTGGCACACACCTGTAATCCCAGTGGCTTGGGAGGCTGAGGCAGGATCATCAGTTCAAAGCCAGCCTCAGCAAGTGTTACACAACTCAGTGAGACCCTGTCTCTAACTAAAACACAAAATGGGGCTGGGGATGTGGCTCCGTGGTCAAGTGCCCCTGAGTTCAATTCATAGTACAAAAAAAAAAAAAAAAAAAAAAAAAGTGATGGGATAAAGTTGGACAAGGTGATTAGAGTTAAAAGCATCTGGAACTTAGGCCAAGAGACTTAATTTGGACTTCTGGGATTCAAGAAGGGAAGCCTTGCACGATGGCACATGCCTGTAATCCAGTAGCTCAGGAGGCTGAGGCAAGAGGATCTTGATTACAAAGCCAGCCTCAGCAAAGCGAGATACTAAGCAACTCAATGAGACCCTGTCTCTAAATAAAATATGAAAAAGGGCTGGGGTTGTGGCTTAGGGGTCAAGTGCTCCTGAGTTCAATCCCTGGTACCCACACTGTCCACCAAAAAGGGAAGCTTTACCTTGTAAAGAACCTGCCAGTCGCTGACCTTGGTGTGGGACAACTTCATACGTTTCAGAATCAGCTACAGTCAGACAAAGGGGAAATCACCATTTTCTCTCTCCCACCTGAATGCCCCTCAAGAAGCTAATGTCCATTATTATCCTTCAACCCTCTTCCCCACTTCCCATCCCTGAACCCTGGGCTCACAGGCACATTCTTGATGTGACTCATAAGCCGATGCAACATCTGAGCCATGTCCAGATTCTGGGGCAGCAAAAAAAACTGAATCACATCCAAACGGGAATTGAGTTCTCCCAGGTCCTGAGTTGGACGTGTGAACCAGAGCCTGGAAAGGAGGGTTTGGGAAGGAGGACTAGAAATTACATCTGTTTCATTACTGTCTTGATCACAATTTGTCAAAACACATTTGGAAATCCCTGGGGATTGTGTCAATGTGTACCTGTGACACGCTATGGAAACATACTGGCAAGTGCTATGTCCTATCTATGCGGGTATGTTTAAGTATGTCAACTGATAATTGCAAGATGTATGAGTGTGTCTGTATATCATGGTTTGATGGATAAGACCATGTGTCATTCCATGTGGATATGTGATGGAGCTTGTCAATATTTTAGAGGGAGAGCAGTGTGCTGAGGTATTTGTGTGCCAACACTGTAGCTCTTTCTGTGGTTGAGTAGGAGAGGGTGAGTCAGTATGAGTTTGCATATCTGTATTTAGCTGTGAAAGTATCTTTGGGTAATAGCACAGACATTTGTCTTTTCTTGTTTTTCCTGTGAAAATACGTAACTGTCCCATGTGGAATGATAAGCCTGCAATTCATAATAATGGACATCTCTACAAATACAGAGAGGATTGATGGGGAGAGGAACATTTAAGAGGCTTTGAGAGTGTCTTATTCTTATTTTCACTTTTATTTTTTTCAGTGCTGGGGATTGAATCCAGAGTCTTGCACATACTAGGCAAATGTTCTACCACAGTCAACCCGAGTGTCTTAAATTGGCTGGTGGAAATACAGAGCTTTATATGTATTTTTTAAAGAAACATTTTAAAAATATTTTTTAGTTGTAGATGGACACAATACCTTTATTTTAAATGTTTTTATTTTTATGTGGTGCCAGGGATCGAACCCAGTGCCTCTTGCATGCTAGGCAAGTGCTCTACCACTGAGCCACAACCCTGGCCCTGGAGGTTAATATTATTTGCATTTTTGTACGTTAGAAGTATATCCTAATAAGCAAAAATAGTACATAGAAATAGATGTCTCGGGCTGGGGTTGTGGCTCAGTGGTAGAGCGCTTGCCTAGCATGTGCGCGGCCCGGGTTCAATCCTCAGCACCACGTAAAAACATGTTGTATACAACTAAAAGCAAATAAATAAATATTAAAAAAAAAAAAGAAATATATGTCTCCTCTATGTTTATTGAATTCTGGCTATCCCTATCTCCCTATGGCTATGAAGAGAAAGGACTTGAGCCCATGGATTCATTTCTACATTACAGCAAACCATTAAGAATTTTATCTAAAAGCCACCATGTAGAGACACTGGGGCCTGCTGATATGTATTTTACATTACAGTCTATAACTGATTACCCTGGGTCAGAACAGCTCAAATTAAAATGAAACAGATGACCCAATTGGATTCAAGGGTGGATTTTAGGCGCTTCCACTCTGGTCCTTGGCTACAGCGGGCTTCAACCACAGCAGTTGAATACCCACTCTACCCTTTGTGGAGAGTACGTGAGCTTCACTAAGCAGACTTTCTTATACAACATGTAGGTATCTCTAATTCATCTTCTACTAGTGCCACGAGAGACCTTAGCCAAGCCAATTCTCTAATTTTACACCTGAGGAAATGAGGCCCTTAGTGGATAGCAAGTTGTCTAAAGTCATCCTGCTAATGAGAAGTACACCTGAGTCTCAAACTCAGGTCTCTAGACTGCCAGGACAGTGCTCTTTAGAGCACAATGTGACATTCAGTTACCTTATCAGCACCCTGTTCAGGTTTAATTCATCACTGAGGCTGATTCCATGATCTGTGTATCCCATCTGGGAATCTGCACGCCTTCCCCATCTTTAACCCAGTCCTCTTCTCCACTGGGAATTTCTTTCCTTCCATCCCTGGTTGAGATTAGAGATCTATACTTGAAGCACTGGAGATGGGTAATTAAACTATTCCACCAATTACCTGGAGATGACCTCAGAGATTATTCTAAATTAAACCCCAGAATGTATACATTGCAGCAGGGTGAGGCAATGTATGCACCTGTAGGCTAGCAAAGGTTTCTACTCTTGAGTTTTTAGAGATGATTTGACTGGTATGTTTGATTCCATTCACTCAGTGCTATTTCCAACAAGACCATATGTCTCGGGCTGGGGTTGTAGCTCAATGGTAGAGTGCCTGCCTCGAATGCATGAGGCCCTGGGTTTGATCCTCAGCACCACATAAAAATATTGTGTCCAACAACTAAAACAAAAAAATGTGTCAGGCACTGAGGTAACAGGAATGACCACTAGATAAAAGTTCACAGCTGTGGAGGCAAGTAGACTTACTAACTGCTAATTCTAACCTATGTGACAGTGCCACTGAAAAACAAACAAGCACCATGTAATCATAAGGAGGGTACACGCTGATTTCCTTACAGGTACTTAGGAAAGCTTCACCAACAAGGTTTGCCTCTTGAAGAGGACATACGATTTTGACAAAAGGAGAACAGGTAAAAGATTTTTCCAAAAGAAAAGCATAAATACAAGCATGATGCATTTCCATAATAGCAAGTGTCCCTAAATAACTAAAATGCACAGTGAATCCAGTAGGAAAGGACTTAGAAGTTTGGGAAGGTAAGTCTGCAAATTAAAATTGGGGGCTGGGATTATGGCTCAGCGGTGGAGCGCTCGCCTAGCACGTGCGCGGCCTGGGTTTGATCCTCAGCACCACATACAAATAAACCCATTGTATACAACTAAAGCAAATAAATAAATATTTTTTTTTAAAATTGGGGTGAATGGAAGAGAGCCTGAACATCATACTGCTAATCTTAAAAAAAAGTAGTATATATATATATATATATATATATATATATATATATATATATATATGTTGTTGACAGACCTTTATTTATTTATACACAGTGCTGAGAAATGAACCCAATGTCTCACACATGCCAGGCAAGTGCACTACTGCTGAGCCACAGCCCCATATACTGCTGATCTTTTTGAAAAAAAAAAATTTTTTTTGTAGTTATAGATGGAAAGCATGCCTTTATTTAGTTTATTTTTATGTGGTGCTGAGGATTGAACCCAGTGCCTCACAGCAAGTGCTCTGCCACTGAGCTACAGCCCCAGCCCATACTGCTAATCTTTGCCAGGCGAGGGGGGCAAATGCCTATAATCCCAGTGGCTTGTGAGACTGAGGCAGGAGGATCGTGAGTTCAAAGCCAGCCTCAGCAAAAGCAAGGCACTAAGCAACTCAGTGAGATCGTGTCTCTAAATAAAATACAAAACAGGGCTGGGGGGGGGGGCTGGGGTTGTGGCTCAGCGGTAGAGCATTCGCCTAGCACGTTTGCGACCCGGTTCTATCCTCAGCACCACGTAAACATAAATGCATTGCATTGTGTACAACTAAAGCAAATAAATAAATATTTTTTAAAAAAATAGGGCTGGGGATGTGGCTCAGTGGTCGAATGCCCATCTTCATCCTGCAGGTAATGGGACAGCTTCCTGTTATTTTGTTTCTACTTAAAGTTTAAAAGAAAGTAGAATGAAGCCGGGCGTGGTGGCGCCCGCCTGTAATCCCAGCACTTGGGAGGCTGAGGCAGGAGGATCGCGAGTTCAAACCCAGCCTCAGAAATGGCGAGGCACTTAGCAACTCAGTGAGACCCTGTCTCTAATAAAATACAAAAAAGGGCTGGGGATGTGGCCCAGTGGTCGAGTGCCCCTGAGTTCAATCCCCATACCAAAAAGAAAGAAATTAGAATGAGGGGCTGGGACGGTGGCTCAGCAGTATAGCATGTGTGAGGCCCTGGGTTCGATCCTCGGCACCACATAAATAAAACAAAGGTATTTATCTACAACAACAAGAATAAATGAAAAAAAGAAAGTAGAATGACACAATCAGATCTCTATGTTGGTATGAAAAGTATTTTAGAATGAAGAATTAATTGGAAAAAGAAGAGGTAAGAGGCAGAGAGACCAATCTGGAGGTAAATGCAATGTTCCAGGTAAAAAATTATAGATACAATTGGAGTGGTGGAAAGGAGAAGAAAGGGATGGGTTTGTTTTTTTGTTACTGGGGATTGAACTCGGGGGCACTCAACCACTAAGCCACATCCCCAGCCCTTTTTTTGTATTTTATTTAGAGAAAGGGTCTCACTGAGTTGCTTAGTGCCTTGCTAAATTGCTGAGGCTGGCTTTGAACTTGCGATTCTCCTGCCTCAGCCTCAAGAGCCGCTGGGATAACAGGCGTGCACCATCGCGCCCGGCATAAAGGGATGGTTAAGAGAGACATTTCTTAATAGACATTAGTGAATAATTGAATATGGGGGTGAAGGAGAGAAGCATCTATCCAAGGTTCATAGTTTGAGAAGCTGTCCTGCCAGCAATGCCATTAACCAGAAAAAGGCTGTAAGAACAGCAGTTTTTGTGGGCATTGGTTTTAGATGTCCTGAGCTTGAGGTGCTTAAGGAAACTATGGGTGGCAATGATATACAATTAGCATTACATATATGGAGTTCAGAATTAGGGACATAAATATTTAGGAGTCATCACAGAATAACTCAAGTTTGTGGTTTTGATTTTTTTTTTCTTTTTCTTTTTTGTGGTGCTGGGGATGAAACCCAAGGCCTCACACATGCTCTACCAACTGACTCATTCTCAGCCCTTGAAGTGTGTGTGTGTTGGGGGGGGGGGGCAGGTACTAGGGATTGAACTCAGGGGCACTCAGCCACTGAGCCACTTCCCCAGCCCTATTTTCTATTTGATTTAGAGACAGGGTTTCACTGAGTTGCTTAGTGCCTCACTGAGGCTGGCTTTGAACTCGTGAGCCACTGGGATTACAGGCATGCGCTACCACACCCAGCTTGAAGTGTTTTTATAATTAAAGATATTACCCAGTGTTACATGAGTGTATTGTGGTGTTTCTGCTGCTTGTATATATGCATGTCTATATATCATCAATGGGTGTATTTATGCTGACAACATAAAATGAGAATAATACTAGCTTAGCTACTACATAGGATTATTGTAAGAATTACATGTATTTAGCTAGAGTTCAGAACAGGGTAGTTGTTTTACTACTGATGGAGTGGTATGTGTGAGTCTGCAGACTGCTATTAATAGGACTCAGCATGTACTATGTACAAGAGACCCATGCATTAGTGTATAGCATGTGTCTGAGATCCACTTACCTGAGTAGTTTCTCTCCCCACTTACAGCGGCATCTGTTGAGGATTCCTGTGGGGAGTGTGGGCAGCTTGTTACAAGACAGGGTGGCCTAGGGACCCAGAAATAGGACACAAAGGCAGCCAGGATTCCATGGAGATTGGGGAAGGAAGGGACACTTACAGGAACACTCAGCCAGAAAAATACAGGAAGCAGGCATAAGTAACATTCATAAAGAGCCCAACACACATATGTAAAAATTAGACACAACTCACTGAGAGATGCAGATATTTGGGGCCACGTTCCTAATACACCCTACATCCACAAGGCTGTAAAGATTATGAATCAAACACAGGGAGTTATGGAAGTTACATAACTCCTCTGTACATAGTACGTCCCAAAATTCCTAGCAGGTGTCAGCTATTTAAACATTCACACAGACCAGGATAATGAACATAATATTGGTAAAGTCACAACTATACACAGATACTATATAGCTAGAGAGTATGGGGAGATGCTTAACCTCAGAGCAGGTACAAAGATGATAATAAAGCTGAACTGGCGGGCTGGGATTGTGGCTCAGCGGTAGAGCGCTCGCCTAGCACGCGGGCGTCCCGGGTTCAATCCTCAGCACCACGTACAAATAAAACGCATTGTGTACAACTAAAAGCAAATAAATAAAAAATTTAAAAAAAAAAAAAAGCTGAACTGGCTTAGAAGAGGCAGTTGACAGTGGGAGTAAAGTGGGGAAGGAGGGGCTAGGACACACTTGAAAGTCAACCGCTTTTCTCACAGGTTTTTGTAGTATGGGGTTAGGAATGGGGCACACCTACCAAAGAGGCTCAGCCCCTCCTTCAGTCCACTGGCCACTTTGTATACCGAGGGATGAGCCTCACTCTTAAAAATCTGTAGAACACTATCAGGGAGAAATGAAAGATTTTGGGATAACTTGTTTTTTTTTTTTTGTTTTTTTTTTTTTTTTTTTGTGGTACTGGGGATTGAACTCAGGGGCACTCGACCACTGGGCCACATCCCCAGACCTTTTTTTGTATTTTATTTAGAGACAGGGTCTCACTGAGTTGCTAAGTGCCTCACCATTGCTGAGGCTGGGTTTGAACTCGCGATCCTCCTGCCTCAGCCTCCCAAGTGCTGGGATTACAGGCGTGCGCCACCGTGCCCGGCTGATAACTTGGTTTTTGAGGACTGAGAAAACAAAATGAGGACTAGGGACATCCTTCTAAAATCAAGATCAAGACTTTTTTTTTTTTTTTTTTTTGGTACCGGGGAATTGAACTCAGGGGCACGCAACCACTGGGCCACATCCCCAGCCTTTTTTTTTTTTTTTTTTTTTTTTTTTTTGTATTTTATTAGAGACAGGGTTTCACTGAGTTGTTAAGTGCCTCGCCATTTCTGAGGCTGGGTTTGAACTCACGATCCTCCTGCCTCAGCCTCCCAAGTGCTGGGATTACAGGCGTTTGCCACCGTGCCCGGCTAAGACTTTTTTTTTTTATATTTATTTTTTAGTTGTAATTGGACACAATACCTTTATTTTATTTATTTATTTATACTTGGATGCTGAGAATCAAACCCAGGGCTGCACACATGCTAGGCAAACACTCTACCACTGAGCCACAACCCCAGCCCCTAAAATCAAGTCATGATGTAAGGTGTATCTCAGTTTCTCCCTTTAGAAAAGAAAAGTGATAGGCTAGGGGTGTATTTCAGTGGTAGAGTACTTGCACAGCACATGCCAGGTCCTGGGTTTGATCTTCAGCACCCCCACCAAAAAAAAAAAAAAAAAGACACAAAAGCAAAGTGATTGATACCTTTGTGCTTTTCTTCCTTTCTTCCCTTCAGCCCCGCCCCTTCCCTTTCTTTCAGGGAAAGATATCTTAATAGCCCCAGGATTAGGGAAATTAGAACCTCATTAGGATTATTAGAGCATTAACCTTAATCCTTCTATCCCCCAGAGATGGCAGCCTGCCTCCACCTCCTCACCTGTAAGTGTCTTGATCTATGCTCACAAGATGGGTCCTGAGGACAGAAAACAAGGAGAAGGGAAGGCAACTGGGGTATAAAAGGTCTGAGTTCATTACAACCTCCCTCACTTGGCTCCCCTCTCTGAATTGTGTCCTGATCATCCCCTCATAGCCCCAGGGAACAGGGTTCTCCTGTTCAAATGTACTTCACTCACTAGGTCACTGTCCCCTGCCCCGGCTTACTTTTTAAGCCTCCCAATCCCACTTTACTTTAATTGAGGTTAAGCCGAATCACCTACAACACAAATTTCTTAAAGCCCAGGATGGGAATGCTGACGTTATAATCTTCCAATTCAACTCCAATTCTTCTTCGACCCAGGAACTTGAGCAGTCCTCCAAGTGCCCGAACCTGGGAAGGGATCAGCAGTGGAGTTGGGGGTGATGATTATGTCTTGGAAGCTGGTCAACACTAGGGAAAATTATTATTTTCCACAGCTAGGCCAGTATATTCCAGAACCTAACCGCAGGAACCAACTCACCGTGAGAAGGCAGTCAAAGGGAATAATGGAGGAGAGGAAAAGGATTTTTTCAGTGGCAGTCATGCACTCCGGGACAAAGGAGTAATTTCCAGAAAGGAGACGTTGTTTACTTATCTCCAGACCTATTTGGGGGCAGAAGGGGAGGGAAAGGTTTTTATAGCTAAATTTTTCACACCGCCATTTTTTTTTTAATAGGAGAGATTAAACCAAGGGGCACTTTACCACTGAGCCATATGACCAGTCCTTTTTTTCCTTTTTTTTTTTTGTGGTACTGAGGATTGAACTCAGGGGCACTCGACCACTGGGTCACATCCCCAGCCCTTTTTTGTATTTTATTTAGAGACAGGGTCTCACTGAGTTGCTAAGTGCCTCGCCATTGCTGAGGCTGGCTTTGAACTCGAGATCTTCCTGCCTCAGCCTCCCAAAGTGCTGGGATTACAGGCGTGCGCCACCGCGCCAGGCCCTTTTTCCTTTTTATTTTCAGACAGGTTCTCAATAAGTTGCTAAGAGCCCCACTAAATTGCTGAGGCTGGCCTTGAACTTGTGATCCTCATGCCTCAGCTTCCCAAATTGCTGGGATTACAGGCATGTGTTACAAATGCCCAGCTTTTTTCATCCCATTTTAAGAACAAGACAATAGAAGAGAGATGATGGGACTTGCCCAAGCTCACACAGGTAATTAATGGAAAGCAGAAGAACCAAATTCCAGCCAGGCATGGTAGTACACACCTGTAATCCCAGCAACTAGGGAGGCTGAGGCAGGAAGATCTCAAGTTCAAAGCCAGCCTCAGCAATTTAGTGAGGCCCTAAGCAACTCAGTGAGACCCTGTCTCTAAATAAAATACAAGAAAAGGGCTGGGAGGGCTGGGATTGTGGCTCAGCGGCAAAAGCGCTCGCCTCGAACGTGCGCGGCCTGGGTTCGATCCTCAGCACCACGTACAAATAAACGCATGTGTAAAACTAAAGCAAATAAATATTAAAAAAAAAAAAAAGAAAGAAAGAAAAGGGCTGGGGACATGCCTCAGTGATCAAGCACCCTGTAATTCAATCTTTGATTAAAAAAAAAAAAAAAGAGCCAGGCATGGTGGTGCACACCTGTAATCCTAGCTACTAGGGAGGCTGAGGCAGGAGGGTTGCAAGTTCAAAGCCAGCCTCAACAACTCAGCAAGGCCCTAAATAACTCAGTAAGACCCTGTCTCTAAATAATGTGGTTTGGTGGTTAAGCACTGCTGGATTCACTTCCTAGAAAGAAAAAAAAAAAAATTTCAGATTCTTAGTCTAATGCTTCTTTTATTACATATATAATGCAAAGATGTTTGACTGAGAGCACAACCTGAGAAAGATTAATGACTTAGGAGAGAAAGTTATCTATCTGGAATTGGGGATTTGGTTTAAAAGATTATGTTGAGGACTGACTGGGGCTATGGCTCAGCGGTAGCACACTTGCCTGGCATATGTGAGGCACTGGGTTCGATTCTCAGCACCACATATAAATAATAAAACAAAGATCTATCAACAATTAAGAAAAAAAAAGATTATGTTGATAGAGGAACTAATGTTACTACCCTAACATCTAATTAGGATAGAACATTCCCTGTCTATTTTGCAAACCTGGGAAGGTTATGGAAGTGCCTTATGAATCATCAGAGCCACTGAGTGCCTTTTAATTTTTTTTTTTTTTTTGTAAGCAATAAATCACTTTTGTAAGCAGTACATCTGAGGGAGGTCTCTGATGATGGGGTGGAATTAGGTGAAAGGAAAGCAGAAGGGAAAGTGACTGGGGTATAAAAGGTCTGAGTTCATTCCAACCTCCACCCACTTGGCTCACCAATCTCAATACTGTCCCAATCATCCCCTTAGAGCTCCATAGCCCTGACACTGGAATGGGTTATTGGCAAAGCAAAAGAAGGAGATACCAAAATCCACACTTGGCAAAAGTATGATTTCAGGTCTCTTTGGCTCTCTGTGCTCCTGGGAAGCTGTGGGGGAGGCAAAGACAAGGCCATCATTCTGTACATTTCAGTTCTTCTACCTTTGTCCCACTCTCTCTCTAGCCCACTTCTAGCTTCCTGGAACATTACATATCTTAGTCCTTTACTATTGTCCCATTTCCCGATCCACTCCTTACCAAGCTTCCCTAGAAACCGAGTCATATTCTCATCCTGTTTGGCACTGGTAACAACAGACTGGGGATTTATTTCATCCACAACTTAGAAAGAGAACAAAGAATAAATGAGATTAAGGATCTTTATCCTTTGACTAAGAGGGAAACTGTAGCTTTCTTTTTGCCCCTTGCTCCTTCTCAAGAATTTTTTCCACACATCAGAAATATAAATAAAAGGAATGAGATTTAGAAAGGTAATGAGTGACTGTCAGGTTGGTGGGTGGCAAGAGAGATGCCCTGGAAATTGTCAATAGACTATAAACGCCTGGAAGACAAAAAAATAACTCATTTGACCAGGGCTATCTGCAGCTCTTGATACATTATAAACACCTAATAAATATTTTTTAAAATAATGAATTCCTAAAGCCAACAGAATGGGCCTGTGCTTGTCAACTATGAAATAGATTTTCAGGTGACATATGAGTGAAACATATTTCCAATCCTAGAGAGAAGAGGAATTCATTGTTCTGCCCCCACCTCTTTGGAGAAGCTTGAGGCTCTCATGGTCTGGGGCATCTGGCATGAAGTGAACAATGGAGTCACTAGTGTCATAGTAGGCAATGCCCAGGTATCCTGAATTCCATAATACACACAGATGGATCTGTCCCACAAAGAAGAAAAGAAAACCAATATGTGAACCACCGGTAAGTGCAGGGTTTTGCCATGTTGTGTTTACTGTTCCCCCCACTCCCCCATCCCTATCAGGGATTAAGCCCAGAGGCACTCCACCAGTGAGCTACATCTCAGCCCCTTTTATTTTGAGACAGGATCTCGCAAAATTGCCCAGGCTGGCCTCAAACTGAATTTGCAATCCTCCTGCTTTAGCCTCCCCAGTTGCTGGGATTATAGGTGAACTGCGTCCTCTAAACCTGTTAATAATTTTATCAAATCTCCTCAGATAGACGGCACCCCATTGGAACCAGACGCTCCATGAAAGAGACTTGCCCAGTCCTCCCAAACCCCTTTTATTTTAACAGCCGGTCTTTTCACTCAACTCCCAGCCGGCTCTCTTGAACACCTGGGCCAGTCCTTCCTCCTCCTCGTCCTCCTCCTCGTCCTCCTCCTCGCCGGTTTCCGCGGGGCCAGGTGCTGGGGCCAGGTTGGGGAAACTGGCCGAGGTCGCCCCAGGTCCCAGTCCCTGCGGCGTCCTGCTTGGGGTTGCTTGGAAGGTCATGGGCTTGGAGCCTCTGCGGATACAGGAAAGTGAGGGCGGTTCACAAGTGTCATTTTAGCTAGGGTGGTGTGTGGAAAGACAAACCCACCGGGGACATCTATGAGAGAGGGCTGAGAGAGGCGTAAAAAGCTGGGTTGCCAGGTATGGGGGAATTTTGAAGGCGACTGCTCATATATTTCACTAAAGAACAGATCAGGAAATTCCATGCGCCCCACCCTCATTTCTGTCAAAAGGAGATGGTACTGTGGAAAGAAGAGGGTTGAGGGCCCTGTGGGGCGAGTTGTACACGTCTAAACCTTTGCTTCTGCCAACCACGCCCAATGATCACAGCCTATTGCTCTTAGTCCCCAGCCCACCGCTGCCGCCAACTCGCGACGTTTTCCCGCCTTTTCCGTCACCTGAGCCGCGACTCGAGCGAAACAGCCCCAACAACCTACAACAGCGAGACTGCAGGAAGGGCTCGCCGGCGCGTGGGCGGGATGCGCGCGCACTCGCACCACCCTCCTAGCGGCTTATTGGTCTGAGGATCCTGAATACCGCCTAGAGATCCAACCGGCGTGAAGGTGGAGTAGACCGCAGGCACAGAAGAGTCTGGGTGTTGATTGGCCTATTCGCATTTGGGGCGGTGCTAGAACATTCAAACTTCCCGCCCTCCATCGTTGCTTAGCAGCGGGCCTCCGACCCTAACAGTTTCTGGGTTTTGATTGACGCGGGGTGGAGTCCCAGGGCCTGGGAGGGGTCTAGAGGAGTTGGGCAGGGATTTCGGAAGGAGGCTGCCTTTAAAGGGCCAGAGGCACTTTTTTTCCTTGGAGAGTGGAAAGAAGTAACATTAATTCAACCTTTGCCAACAGCAACTAAGTTAATATTTGTACCCTCTGAGTTAATATTTATAAAGAATTTGGAACAGTGCCTAGCAGATAAAATAAGAGCTACATTAAGTGTTTTAAATAAACAAGTGGAAATAAGAAGTGGGACTCCTGCTGGGCGTGGTGGCGCACGCCTGTAATCCCAGCACTTAGGGAGGCTGAGGCAGGAGGATCGCGAGTTCAAAGCTAGCCTCAGCAATGGCGAGGCACTTAGCAACTCAGTGACACCCTGTCTCTAAATAAAATACAAAAAAGGTCTAGGGATGTGACCCAGTGAGTGTCCCTGAGTTCAATCCTCAGTACCACAAAAAAAAAAAAAAAGAAAAAAAAGAATAAGTGGGGACTCCTATCTCAGCCCTACTTTGCCTGTTTCCTGGGTACATCGTATGACCATCCCCAAAAGGGCACTACAGGGCTAATTTATTATCCCCCAAGGTGGAATTATTCAAATAACACCAAATTCCGAAAGCTGTAGATCAAATAAGAACACCTACACCCCTAATGGGTTATTGCCATACCCCTACATGCACACATATATACTCCTAAGGACAGAGGGTGTTATAATTCATTCAGAATTTATTTTTGTTAATTAGTAATAGTAGTAGTACTGATAGATGGGCTACCCTCCCCCCCTCCCCAGAGGTTGCCATATCCTGAGCAAAGCAACCTTGTTTCACTTTCCAGGCAGGATGTTTCTTCCCCCGCCCCCACAGGATGTTTCTTTTCCCCCCAGCAGGAGCCAATAGGCTTAAAGTTCACCCTGTTCCATGGGCAAAGAGCCAATGGCGTTGGGGTTGCTCTGGTGTACCCCCCCACCAGAAATCCCTATGTAGGGTCCCCTTAGAGAGACTCAGAACACAATAGCTCCTCGCTGCTGAGAGGAGGAGCCCGAGAACACAACAGCTCATCCCTGCGGAGAGGAGGAAGTCACTGCAACAGCTCCAGATGGGCAGCCTGGGCAGCTGCCTGCCCGACAGCATCTCCCCAGCCGAAAGCTCCAGCCTCCAGCCAGACAGCAGCTGCCCCAGCCCACAGCTCCAGAGATTCCAGCCGGCTTGACCAGGCACCCACTTTCCATTCAGAGCTTGCACACTCCCCTCTCCCTGACTCCTCTCTCCCACCAGAGCTTGCACACTCCCCTCTCCCTGATTCCCCTCTCCAGAGCACCTCTTCGATCTCCAGCCAGCCACAAAGGCTGTTGAATAAATCTCTTGGCTGCCTGGCTTTCCCTGGTGTGGTTTTTGCCCTTCAAGTACTAGGGATTGAACCCAGGGGTGCTTACCACTGAGCTACCTCCATAGACTTTTTTTTTTTTAATTTTTTTAGTTGTAGATGGACACAATACCTTTATTTATTTATTTATTTTTATGTGGTGCTGAGGATCCAACCCAGGACCTCACATGTGCTAGTCAAGTACTCTACCACTGAGCCACAACCCCAGCCCATAGCCCCCCCTCCTTTTTTTTTTTTTTTTTAATCTTTGAGACAGGGTCCTCACTAAATTGCTGAGGCTGGCCTCGAACTTGTGATTCTCATGCCTCAGCCTCCTCCTAATCTGCTGGGATTAGAGGCATGTGCCACCACACCCAGCTCAGCATCTACTTATTTAGTGCCTACTCTGTGACAGGTGATGGACTCTAAGTAGTGAACATAATGAAGTCCCTATTCCATGAAGTTTATTTTTTAGGGTGTTTGGTGGGAAGGGAGAAGGGAGGAGGTTGTGAGGCAGAAACAAAGAAACAAACAAACTCCATCTTTTAAAACTCCATCTTTCTTTCCAGTGTGGAGACACATGCCTGTAATTGCAGCAAGTCAGGAAGCTGAGGTAGGAGAATGGCAAGTTTGAGTCCAGCCTCTGAAACTTAGCAAGACCCTGTGAAAGGAAGGAAGGAAAAGAAAAGAAAAGAAAAGAAAAAGAAAACCACTTTTGTTTCTCTCTCTCTCTTTTTTTTTTTTTTTTTTTTTTTTTTGTGCTGGGACTTGAACCCAGGGCTTTGCCCACACTAAGCAAGCCCTCTATCACTAAATTACATCCCCCAATCCCTCAGCTTTGTTTTGGGTACCCTGAAATGGGAAGATCCCACCCAAGAGACAAGGAAAGATTGTGGGGGTGAGATGACCTCAATGTGCTGACCAGTGATTGGAAGATCCACTCCAGAGACAAGAAGGTAGGGAAGCAGAGCTAAGGGCTGAGTTAATGGTTACCTTGGTAAATTGTTGAACAATGGAGCTATGGAAACCTGGAGAAGGCTGGTGACAACTCTGGGGAGTGGCAGAGAGGGACACACCTTCCGGGGTGTGAAGAGATTAGAGTCTGGTTTACCAAGCCGAAAAGGGGAAGGGAGCAAAAGAGAAGCCCAGAGAAGGAAAGGAGAGACAGTGAAAGAGGAGAAAAGCAGGGGCAAGATGAGATGAGTTGACATGGAATGGGAGGGAAACTTCTCTGATGCAGGACTTAAGGGAGCAGCCCAGGACCTCAAATCCCTGAGGCACTGCTTGGTGGTAACAGGAGAGGGCAGCATTACCTGTCACCTGGGGAGTTAAGCAAGATACCTTATAGTCAGCCAAAGTCAATATTGATGATCAAGGCAGCTGTAGCTATAAAGCTGTAGGAGAAAGGAGAAGTAAGGGAGGGGCTGTCAGACCTGTTTGAGCCTAAAGCTGGCCCCATTTACCTGAGCTTCTCCCAGAAAGATCTTTGTGGGACACTCACCAGTGAAAGCAGGAGAGGACCCTGGGAAATAAGGCTTCTTTGATAACCACCCCCAGTTCCCATCAATAGGGAGGGGTCCTCTGTGCAGATTTTGAGGATCACCAAGAAGGGGATACACACATACACACACACACACACACACACACACACACACACACACACACACCATTTATGGAATCATTCTGCATCCTTATAGGATGTTGTAATTCAAGTGAGCAAACACCAAATATGCTGCATCTTTCTGGGGAGGAGAGAGATGAGCCTTCCCTCAGGGAGGAGAAACCCACAGAAGAGGAAGCACAAGAGGAAACCACTAACTGCTGGTTTCCAGCAGCATATCGTGTCACTCCACCCCACTCCTTCCCCAGTCTCTACCTTTAAGGTCCAAGACCCTGTTTTGCTTCCATGTCTTTGCAGTCTACCATGTTTTCATGTTTTCTTTTGTTGGGCAGAGGGTGTGAGAAGGAAAGAGAAGAGATGGTTAGGAGAGAAATCCAAGGTATTGAGAGTGGAATGTGTGCTGTTTGGAGGACATATTTTGAGACTTTTTCAGAAGGTCATGAAGAGTTTGAAAGTACAACCCAAATCAAGGTTACCAAGGAGGGAGAGAGTAACTCTTTCTCTGTCCTCCCTACTTATTTATTTAGATGTCTCCAGGACTCCACTCACACTATTTTGGGTTTTGTTTGTATTTGCTGTGCTAGAAACAGAACCTAAGGCACCATGCATGCTAAACAATTACTTTGTCATTGAGCTACATACACCCCCAGCCCCACTTCACATTATTCTGTGACTTTTGCTTTATCCCCATGAAAGGAACAGATATCATTCCACCCACCCCAGGACAGTGCAGCTCCAGTTTAGTGCCAGGATAATCCCACCCCAACATCCCATCTTCAAGACAACCTACCAGTAAGAAGAGGGCAAGTGGTACAGGAAGGAGGCCAGTATGGGAGGCAGAAGTGGAAGTGTTAAAACTGACCAAGCTATCAGGAGAGCACCTTCCCTTGCCATTCAAGCCCCAAAGTTCAGCTTCCTGTTTCCCTAGCACCAGGCCTCTGGGTCTCCCTTCCCATCCACTGCACTACCTTTCACCACTCCCTAGTCCCAACCCCAGCTTCCACTTTCAAGTTCTCCTCCCAGACCACAGTCCTAAAAACCCAGAATTTAGACTGGAGTCTGGAAAATATGTAGAATCTTTCCTTTCTAAGTTCCCATTTTCATGAGCATGCGTGAGCTGTGTCAAGTTTCTTGTGTGAGGGTGGACAACCCTTCTGATTAATGAATCAGGGAAACTGAGGCAGAAAAAATGCTATGCTCAGGAGAGGTCAGAGACAAAAGGCTTCTCAGAACTTACTCCTCTTAACACCCTCAATCCCTGATCTTCTGGGAAACTTGAGGATCTCCTCTCTGGACCCAGTCCCTAGGTCGTCCAGTCCCGCCCCCTCCAGTCCCCTCCCCAGGTTCAGGGCGGGGCCGGCCGGTGAGTCAGCGGCTCCCTGATCCAGCTCGGGAGGGGACGGAACTGGAGGAGTTAGGTGTGGGGTGCACCGGTTCGGTGGAGAGACCTCGTCTGGAGCAAGCGGGTCTAATCGGGCTGGTGTTGTGCTGAACAGACAGCCCCAGGTCTGGACTAGAGAATCCCCGACTGTGAGACCCGCCTTCCCAGGCCCGGGCCCCTCCCAGTTCCCCCAGCGACTGCTGCTTCCTGGTCCCCGACGCAACCATGGCTGAAGAACAACCCCAGGTCGAATTGTTCGTGAAGGTAAGAACACCTTCTCTCTCCTTGGCCACCCTCCGAATTCCTGGAAGCCAATCCTGTCTTTCCCTCAGCTGCAGCCGAAACTCCCCGATTTCTACTCTCCCAGACCCCAAGTCCCAGTCCCACGTGTAATCTTGGGGGCGGGGGGGTGGGGGAGGTTGCAGGAGAGAAAGACAACTTTTGAGCCGGTAATGAAACTTCTAGACCCGATCCTGAAAAGTTTGTAGCAGAACAAGTTTCCAGCAACCTAAAGGAGAAGACAGTGGAGAAAAAGGAGTTTCCGGTCGTGAGATTGGGATGGGTGGGGGTGCGAACTGATGGAAGGACAGGAGAGAAAGAGGACTGCTGGATCCCAGCGGGGCTTGGGAGGAAGAGGGGAGCATCAACTGGGACATGTGGCTGCTGGAAAGATGGAGGGGAGAACCTGAAGCTGCTGGAAAGATGGGGGTGGGGGAAGAAGAGGGTAGGGAGGGATTCAAGGAAGAGGGTGTGTCCAGGAGGCTTGGGAGTGGAAGGAGGTAAATTGGCAAGAATTGGCGGGGTGGAAAGAAGAGAGAGGATAGCAGGAGGGCTGGAGAAGTGATGGGGTGATACAAATATCCCCCGAATGGAAAGAGCTAAAGAGAGGCAGTGAGGAGGTGACAGTTTGGCAGTAGCTACCAGAAGACAGTAGAAATAGAGATCATAGGAGAGCTGAGTTGGTTTGGATATGGGAGGTGTAGATGCAGAAGGAAAAGACTCACCCCCACCCCAACTCTCTCCCTTCTGTGTGGGTGTGGATGAAGAGAGGTGGTTCCATGGTATTTGGGTGTCAAAATCGCAGGCAGCAGCCCTCCTTCTCTCTGCCTGGACCCCACCTCTCCAACACTGTCTTCTTTCTCCCGTCTTAGGACCTTGTCTCTGCCCTTCCTTCCCTTCCTCTCCCTGGTGGTCTGTGCCTCCCTGTTTGTTCATTCTCCCCCACCCTCGGCTTTCCTGCCTCCTTTTTCTCTGTTTTTTCCTTTTGTTCATCTTGTCTTTGTGTGTTCCTGTTTCTCCCTCTCTGTATTCGCTGGTTTCTTAGTCATTCCCTCTCCCTGGGCCCCAGGGAAGTCACCTCCAGCCTAGGTCCGCCCCTTAGGTGTGGTCCCCACCCCACTTTCATGCTTGGCCTCTGGGGCTATTTTTATTCCTGGGTGAAGCCATGCTGGTATAGATTTTGGCCCTATGTCCAGTACAGGAATTATTGGGAGCCAGAGGACTTGTACTGGGGAGATCCAGCAGTGGGAGTGAGGGCTTTAGGAGGCTGGAGAGGTTGCTTAGCAGCTCAGGCCTTAGCCTCGCTGGTCCCTGCCCCCACTTCCTTAGCAGGAAGGAAGCTGCTGAGGCCAGAGACACTAAGAGATGAATCACTCTCAGCCCAGGGGAGGTGTCCCTTGGGGGATGAGGTCACTAATTGCCAATTAGAGGGCAGCCCCCTCTACAGGGCCTTCCATATCTCTAGAGTGAGGCTCAGGACCCCTTGAGTTCTCACTCAGCTGTCAGAAACAGGTTGAATGGAGGTGTAGTAAACCAATTCTGGCTTCCAAACCCCGCCCCATCCTTAGAGTCCTTAAACTCTACTCCATTCAGAAATCCAGGACCCTAGACTATAATTCTACCCTCACCAGTCCCATACCCTTCCCTCTCTATGATTCAGGTCCTCCAAGTTCTCCAAAACCCATTCTCTCTGCCTCTTCCTACCTGTGCTTAAACTCGGGGCAACTAGAAACCTGCCTTTGCCAAAATTTTCCCATTGATCTGCCGTAAATTTGACCTAGACCGGCTTTCTGATAGCTTTTAATAGGGGAGTAGTGCATGTATCATAACTGGCAGACAACAGCTGGTCTGGGAGTAGGAGATGCAGAGAATGGCATGGGAGGGGTGGGGTACACCAGACCTAATCTTAGGATGGGGATTGCTTTTCAGGCTGGCAGTGATGGGGCCAAGATTGGAAACTGCCCCTTCTCCCAGAGACTGTTCATGGTGCTCTGGCTCAAGGGAGTCACCTTCAACGTCACCACTGTTGACACCAAGAGGTGGGCCTACTTCTGTTTCTCTAAATACTTCTTGTGTACATGCATGTACATATGTATACACATACTCAGATCTACCTGATCCTTCCATCTTAAATCTTTTTCCTCTCCACCTGGAGCCTTTTTCTCTTCCCACATACCTCTGTATCCTTTCTGGCTCTTCCTGATCCCTTTTTCCTATCCTGATACCTGTCCTCTTTCCAGGAGGACTGAGACAGTGCAGAAACTGTGCCCAGGAGGGCAGCTCCCATTCCTGCTGTATGGTACTGAAGTACACACAGATACCAACAAGATTGAGGAATTTCTGGAGGCAGTGCTGTGCCCTCCCAGGTATAGGAGCACTTGGAAAGGGGAGAGGGGGAACTGAGAGGCTCTGGAGAACTAAGAGTTTGAAAAAAAATAGAAAACAGAAATGGTGGTGGGGCTGGAGCAGGGGAGATCAGTAATGAAGCCTCCTCCTAGGAAGGTATCTTACCTTGTTTCTCCCATTGGCTTTCAGGTATCCAAAGCTGGCAGCTCTGAATCCTGAGTCCAACACAGCTGGGCTGGATATATTTGCCAAATTTTCTGCCTATATCAAAAATTCAAACCCTGCACTCAATGACAGTGAGTCTTGTAGATCAGAGGCCTGGGTCCTGGGGGGAAGGGAAAAGACCCAGGGGTTGAGAGGCATCAAAGGCATTTGGGAGTTCAGGTATCAGGAAGATGGAGTAGGTGTTGGAAAAATCTCTTCAGCCCTCCATTTTTGCTTTATCTCTTTGTCTCCCTGCATTCTCATTAGATGAAACTTTTAAGCCTCTTTTATTTGTTCCCTAACCTCTTCTGCCTCCCTGGGAGTACTTTAGTTGGCTGTTAGCCAGTTTTCTGGCAAAATAGGGTTGTGCTTAAGAATAATCCAGACTACCTGAGCACAAATCCAGCTAGGTGTATGACTGAACAGTTCCCTTAACCTCTCTGTAAATCCATTTCCAGATCTATAAAATGAGGCGAATAATACCTATTTCCTGGGTTGCTGTGAGAATTAAATGAGTTTTTGTTTCTGAAGGAATTAGACTTGGGGGCTGGGGATGTAGCTCAGTGGTACAGCACCTGATCAGCATGCTCAAGGCCATGTCAGTTGAATCCCCAGCATCTCTCACCAAAGGGGTGGGGGGAGTGCTTGTTCTCTGTGTCACACAGAACCCTAACTATATTAATATTTGATATTATTATTTTGTACTGGCCTTGCATTAGTACCTGCCCCCTAAGGTCTTCTTGAACAGGCTACCTCAATCTTCTGGTATTCTCATCAATTCCCTCTCTTGCACAGATCTGGAGAAGGGGCTCCTGAAAGCCTTAAAGATTTTAGATAATTACTTGACATCCCCCCTCCCAGAAGAAGTGGATGAGACCAGTGCTGAAGATGAAGGCATCTCTCAGAGGAAATTTCTGGATGGCAATGAACTCACCCTGGCTGACTGCAACCTTTTGCCAAAGCTCCACATAGTACAGGTGAATGGTCACTATGGGAGGAGAGGATGGCTGCTGGGGTGGCTCTCTAAGGGGTTCCCACATGACAATCACTTCCCATGACAACCAGTTTGAAGTTATTTATTTCTCAGCATGTTTTTCATAGATTGCTACTAAGGCAGACGCCACCCCAGTGACAAAGCCTAGTCCCCAGTAGTCATTGCTGACTTCAGACAATTACAGTCCATGAGACAAGCCATGGATGCACATGGTTTGGCCAAGAGTAACATATTCTGGTATTACTTTTAAAAAGGCTCTTCCTGTATCTTGATCACTGCCAGATCCCCAGATCAGACAAAGCAGGCTTTCCCTAAGTCAAAGCTATAACTCTTTGTAGCTTCAGACTCCACTTCAAACCCCACTTCCTCTTAAGGAAGTTGAAAACTGCTGCTTCCCACGTCTTTTGTTATAGTCTCAAAGCTGTGGTGTATGTATCAAACATAGGCCCAATGTCAGTTTGCCATACAACTGAGTAATGAAAATCAGTGTACTAGTCATTGAAAGAAAAGATGTTTGGCAATTGGTCCTTGCCTTTTAAGAGATGAAACCTAACAGAATATATAACAATATGAAAGTTATGAATAATACATGACTAAAAGTCAAATGAAAATAGAGACAAAAATCACTGGAGCCAGGTGCTGTAGCACGTCTGTCAATCCCAGCAACTCAGGAGGAAGGAATCACAAGTTTGAGGACAGCCTCAGCAATTTAGCAAGACAGTCTCAAAAAAATAAAAAGGTCTGGAGATGAAGCTCAGTGGTAGAGTGTCCCTGGGTTCAATCCCCAGTATTGGGGGAAAAAAAAATACTGGAAATTCAAGTTAAACACTCCCCCTAACCCCCTTTAATACTGGGTATTTAACCCAGGGGCACTCAACCACTGAGCTACATCCCCAGCCCTTTTTTTTTTTTTAATTTGCTTTAGTTGTACACAATGGCGCGCACGAGCTAGGCGAGCGCTCTACCACTGAGCCACAATCCCAGCCCATCATCCCCAGCCCTTTTTAAATTAAATTAATTTATTTTTTGGTACCAGCGATTGAACCCAGGGGTGCTTAACCACTGAGCCATATCCCCAACCCTTTTAAAAATAGGGACAAGGTTTCACTAAGTTGCTGAGGCTGGCTTTGAACTTGTGATCTTCCTGCCTCAGCCAGGTGTGTGCCACAATGCCTGGCAATTCCTCTTCTTAATTCCTGGCTTCTGCACTGAGCTCAAGATCATTGACCTACCCCTCATTCCATGTCAACCACACTTAAAGCTCCTTTTGTGTAAGACAACTTGTCTTCCCTGGGGTTTACATTTTGGTTTCTCTCCTTCCCATCTCCAGGTGGTATGTAAAAAATACAGGGGATTCACCATCCCTGAGGCCTTTCGGGGAGTGCATCGGTACTTGAGCAATGCCTATGCTCGGGAAGAATTCGCCTCCACTTGTCCAGATGATGAGGAGATTGAGTTGGCCTATGAACAAGTGGCCAAGGCCCTCAAATAGGCCATTTCTGGGGCTCCCTCACCCCGGCACATGTTCTTCACAGAGGCCCAGGGCGGTTTCCACATTGCTACCCATGGACACACTCCAAAATGGCCAGTGGGCAGAGAATCCTGGGGCCCTGTGCAGGACTGCGGGTGGGGGGCTGAGGTTGGGGGGAAAGGGAAAAGGGTAAGATTTTTATTGTGGGGTAGAGTGGGTAGGACAATTTATTTCAGTAATAAAATATAGAGTGAAAATGTAGTGTTGTTTTTACACAAAAGGGAGTTGTAGTGTGGTCGACACAGAATGAGGGGTGGGTCAGTGATCTTGAGCTCAGGGCAGAAGCCGGGAATTAAGGAAAGGGATATTTGTTATAGGGTTTCCGTTTTTTTTTTTTTTTTTTTTTTTTTTTTTTTAGTGCCGGTCCAATACAGTGCTGTCCTATGGTCCATGCCGCATTTGCTGCCCGGCCCATAGGGCTAGCCAGATCTGGGTGGGCCTGGGCTGCGCTCGAGGGGCGGTGCCGAGTTCAGGGAAGGGGGGCTCAAGTCCTGGTGGAATGGGCGCGGCATCGCAGAGCGGAATAGGCGTGGTCTTGGAAAGCCCCGCCCCGTCCCGCTTAGACAATGCCCGGGAGCCGCCAGACCCAGGCGCCCCCACCCCGTCGTAGGACGTGAACTCCCCAACCCAGAGACCTTCTCAAAAGCTAGAGCTCCCAGTCTCTGTGACTTGAAGAAGACTAGAACTCCTTTATTTCCCTACTCTACCCTCTGGGGGTGGGGCCCTAGCCGAGATCACAGCGCAGCAGGAGTGGCCACTGGAGGTGAGTCTGGGGAGGTGGGTGTCCCCTGGACCGTAGCTGGTGTTTGGGGATACCGGGCCTGTGCCAGCACCGAACAGAGTGTGCAGGGGGCTGGCTTCTGGGTCGGAGCTGGACGGGGTGGACTTCAGTGGAAGATGGACATGGGTACCGGGTCTTGGGGCCAGGAGTGGCGCCCGCGCCCCGGAACCACGCCCCCGTTTCCCCGCCCCCCAGATTTCGTTTTAGACCTCTCCCAGTCCTCCGGGACTAGGTCTGGTTTATACTGGGTCGCGCCAGGGACAGCGTGACTGGCCTGGGTGGAGAGAGGATGCTTAACTCCTTGGACTCTTAATTCTTCTCTCTTCCTCTCTTCTTTTTTCCTTGGGGCTTCAGGACTTCCATGTCCTGGGTCCTGATTCACTTCCCAGCTTTCTCCTCCTGCCCCATTACCCCTATGTGTGGGTCCCTGACCAGACTTCGGGTCCCTCCAGCTGCGAGCAGCTGAGGGTTAAGGGGGCGGGGCCGCCGCATTTTTGGGGAGTGAGCGCATCCTAGCGGCTGCCAAGAGGGGCGCCCAGCAGGGACCTTTTGAAGCCCCCGAACAGGGGCAACAGGTGTTTTGGAGATTAGGGATTCAAGTCTTGTTCCATGGGCTCCTCTTAAAGAAGCAGACCCATGGGATTGCAGGGTGGAGCAGGGTCCACCAGAGAGAAAGGTCCGGAGGGGGTGGGAAGGAGTGGGAGGGGCACCGAGATGGCCGGAGGAAGACCCTCTTAATCACCTTAGTCAGGCTCTCTTAATCACCCCCCACGACCTTCTCTTCATTTCTCTTTCTGTGCTTCCCCCTGTCTCTTCTTCCAGACAGGTGAAGTAAAAAGAAAACAGAAATCAGCTCGGCCGGAAAGGGCGTCTGTGTGGATGGGATGGGGACGCCGGGGGAGGGGCTGGGTCGCTGCTCCCATGCCCTGATCCGGGGTGTCCCTGAGAGCCTGGCGTCGGGGGAGAGTGCAGGGGCTGGCCTTCCAGCTCTGGATCTAGCCAAAGCTCAAAGGGAGCATGGGGTGCTGGGGGGTAAGCTGAGGCAACGACTAGGGCTACAGCTGCTAGAACTGCCTCCTGAGGAATCGCTGCCGCTAGGACCGCTGCTTGGTGATACGGCCGTGATTCAGGGAGATACGGCCCTAATCACGCGGCCCTGGAGCCCGGCCCGTAGGCCTGAGGTGAGCGCCAGGGCGGGTGTGTAGGGGGAAGGGCGAGAGGAGCTGGATGTCCGAGTTTGGGGGAAGAGTTTGGGGGAGTTGGGGTGTCTCAGCCCGGCACTCTTCTCTTGCCCTAAGGTTGATGGGGTCCGCAAAGCCCTCCAGGACTTGGGTCTCCGAATTGTGGAGATGGGGGATGAGAACGCAACTCTGGATGGCACTGACGTTCTCTTCACGGGTGAGGCTGGGGTGACCGACACACCAGGGTCTTGGCACAGTGAAGCAGTTTGGGAGACTAGGATGTCTTGGGCCTTGTTTTCAATTCACTCAGGTCTTCAAACCTTTGCGGCCTTCCCCCTCAGGCCGGGAGTTTTTTGTAGGCCTCTCCAAGTGGACCAATCACCGAGGAGCTGAGATCGTGGCGGACACCTTCCGGGTGAGGAGCAGTACCAGCCTGGGGAGGGAGCGGGCGCAGGCAGGAGCCCCGGCAGCCTGAAGACCCCAAGAGGAGGAAGAAGCCTGGGAACAGCCTATGTTTGAACGTATCACCTCACTCCTCCCACGGCCCTGAATACCTTTGTCCTTGTTCTCCACAGGACTTCGCCGTCTCTACTGTGCCGGTCTCTGGCCCTTCTCACCTGCGTGGCCTCTGTGGAATGGGGGGACCCCGCACTGTGGTGGCAGGCAGCAGCGACGCTGCCCAAAAGGCTGTCAGGGTGAGGAGGGGCGGGGCGGGGGTGTGGCCAACGACCACGGGCGTGGCTCCAAACTCTGGAGGCGGGAGCTCCAACCCTAGCCTTCAGGGAGCTGTCCATCTAAGTATGAAAGATCAGCCAAGTAAACAGGTGGGGTACGTACAATAGCTGGCAGGGAGCAGGGAGACTGGGAACAGGGATGATTAGCTTGCTCTTTCGGAGTTTTAGGAAACTCCTCAAAGGTGATATCTAAACGGATTTGTAGGATGGATGGGACAGTCAGGTGGGAGCTGGAGAAGGGCAGAAGAGGGTTACAGGTGAAAAGAACTTCATGTGAGTAAAGAGTGCAAGATGGAAATTAGCAAAAATAAAGCACTTAGAACAGCGTCTGACTATGTACTTGCTGTCACTATTATTTCACAAATAGAACTGTCCTGAGTCCTTAATATGGCCCTTAGTTTGTGGTAGGACAGGCATATTCAATTGTGGAAAAGTTCTGAGACTTATACACTTCCTCTTTCCTTTCCTCCAGGCAATGGCGGTGCTGACAGATCACCCGTATGCCTCTCTGACTCTCCCAGATGACGCAGCTGCTGACTGTCTCTTTCTGCGTCCTGGGTTGCCTGGTACACTCCCTTTCCTCCTGCATCGTGGAGGTGGGGACCTGCCTAACAGCCAGGAGGTGAGAGGGGCCTGAGCTCCACCACCACCACTGCCACCACAAACCAGAAAAAGGAGTATTTTTCCCCAGTGGGAGGAAGGAGGGGTACCTTATCTCGAAGCCTGGGTGGAGCCACTATACTAATGTGGCTGGACAAGGGTGACACTAGACTCAAGGTTTTACTCCCTTCTCTGTATTGTCCCTACAGGCACTGCAGAAGCTCTCTGATGTCACCTTGGTACCTGTGTCCTGCTCAGAACTGGAAAAGGCTGGTGCTGGGCTCAGCTCCCTCTGCCTGGTGCTCAGCACACGCCCCCATAGTTGAGGGCCTGGCCTTGGAATTCTGTGTGGCCAGGGTACAGCAGAATAGGGATTAGAAGGGGAAGGAGAGCTGGGCATGGTGGCACACACCTGTAATCTCAGAGACTTGGGAGGCTGAGGCAGAAGGATCGCAAGTTTGAGGCCAGCCTCAGCAATTTAGTAGGATCCTGTCTCAAAATAAAATGAAAAGGGCTGGGGATTTAACTCAGAGGTAGAGTGCCCCTGGGTTCAATCCTCAGTACTGCTCCCCCCCCCCAAAAAAAAGCCCAATATTAATAAATAATAATAGAAGGGGAAGGAGGATTAGATAGATGGTGAGTAGGTAATAACAGGGAAAGGGCCCCAAGATGGGGTGGGATGGGACATAGTGTGGGGAAAAGTATAGGGGCTACTGGGTGAGTCCTCTGTCTCTCAGAACCAATAAAATAGAATTGGCCTTTTAGATTATGCTGTAGCTGTTGTCTTCCTGGGGCAAAGGGATGGGGCGGGGCTGAAACCTGAGCTGGGGTCAGTGCTGGAAAGGAGGCCTCTTTCATTCAAAAAACCCTCATTAAGCACTTACTCATTGCCCAACCCTGTCCTAGGTGCTTGGACAGAAGATGGATAAAACAGAATTTGTATTGTGCACGGTCTGTCCAGGGCAGAAAAGGGAGTGTGTGGGTGGATCACTCTCTGACTATCATCTAAATGTCAGATGATTCAGACACTGGTAGATTACCAGTCCACCTTTACTTGATAGAGAAGAAGAAATGACATTTTCAGGGACAAGCATTTTCATTCACTCATTTACTGAGGCTTAGCAGTGATATCAAAAGGGTCAGTCTCCTGATGTCAGGGAACTTACAATACATAAACATTTCTTACAAATTGAAATATAGATTATAATGGAATAATCCACAAGAGGCTGTTTCTTTCTATGAGGAAAAACAAGGGGCTCAGTAAGGTATCAAAGTGTGTACTGCAGAGGGCAAGGAGGTTAAGGAACAATTTCTTAGAAAAGGCAATACAAACTGAGTCCTGAGGATAAATAAGAATTAGCCAAGCAGGTAGTGGAGAGGAGAAAAAAGAGTAATCCAGGAAGAAGGAATTACTCTGGACAGAGGCATTTTGGGGAGCTGGGGAGACTTTTTCTAAGGCTGGCATGTTGTGTGCACATGGAATGACAGATAAGCCCAAGAGTGGACAAAGTGCTAAAGCCAAGGTCCAGGGCTGGGGCTGGCTGTAGGTCAGTGGCAGAGTGATTGCCTAGCACTGTGAGGCACTGGGTTTGATCCTTAGCATCACATTTAAAAAAATAAACAAATAAAATAAAGGCATGCTGTCCATCTACAACTACAAAAAAAAAAAAAAAAATTTTTTTTTTTTTTTTTTTTTTTTTTTTTTTTTTAAAGCCAAGGTCCATGACCCAGAGCTGAAGCTTAAGGAGAAAAATACCACAGTTTGAAAATAAGGGATGTCAGGAGCAAGTTAGTACTTGAAGAGGATCTCTGGTTTCAGAGAGGAGGACAAAGTGAAAGTAGGAGTTATGGATAACCCAGGAAGGAAATGAGGAAATTACATTCTGGTGACAGCATTGGACGTGGAAAAGGGTATAGATTTGATAGTGACTTTTTAAGATAGACAAGACTTCATGGCTCATTGTGTGGAAATGAGAAATGAGGCCATATATCTCCAGGTTTCTGGCTTGGGCAACTGGGTTGATCAAGAGAGAATGCAAACAATAAATTGTGCTTGACACACTGTGTGCAAAATGCCAGTCAGACAGGATGTCCTAGATCTGGGATGTAGAAAGTTCTGAATGTCTTTCTAGAAGTGCAGGCTGAGAATTACCTGCAGATAGGAGCTTTCCAGAAGAGGGGTAAGGGGAAGAAAGGGACAAACCTAGAATGGTGGAGAATACCATGGGGATAGGAAGCAAAGGAGTCCAGAGGAAGATAAAAGCAGCAAATTAAAATAGCTTAAAGAAGGGGGTGATGGAAGGCCATGCCAAATGAGTGGTAAAAAAAAAAAAAAAAAAAAAAAAAAAAAAAAAAACATTATCTAGGACATCAGAACATCACTGGCAAACTTGTGGAGAGTAGATAAGCAATTTCAGCAGATAAGCAGTGGAGATAGAATGAAGAAGAAAAAGAAAAAGGCAGATGTATGTCCCTGGTTCAAAGGCTTGATTTTGAAGGGAAGGGATAGGACAATTATTGTGAAGTTAACTAATGTCTTAAGATGAAGAGACAGGGTTTGATTCAGATTTAGAAAGGACATCAGGGGTGAAGGAGACATGGAAGTTATAGGAAAGATGAGAGTAATTGAAGGAGCAAGATCAGCAGGAGATAGTCCAGAACCCAGGTCTTCAGACTCCCAGACATGCTCATTTCCATCCCATGGTGCCTTCCTCTAGGTGAGGGATCAAGAAGAGGGTGGTAGTTATAGAGGGGTGGAAGCCCCCAACTAGGGAGGATCGGAGTGAGGGCTTCCCTTCAAACTACAACCGCATAGATAGTGGAGGCATCAGCAGGGACCACTGTGGACAGCCGGCGGGGCCTCCTGAGGGCTGTATGGTCCAGATCAGCGTAGAGCAGGCTCTGAAGGAAGCAAGGGAAGAAGGCAGGATGGTCTCAGCAGTCTGACTCCCTTGAGATCCAGACCTACCTCTTGGTCCACTTTCCTGGGGGATTCAGGCCAGCACCTTTCCCATTCTCAAGTCCTTACCGGCTCTTGGTCCAGGTCCCCTGGAATCTTGGGCTCCTCCTCCTCTGTGGGTCTCTGGAGCTCTGCTTTCACAAAAGGAGCTATATGGGGGGGACAGAGCTGAAGGATGGAGAGAAGGTGACCAACTTGTCTGCTCCCAGCAGGGGCCCAGACTCAGGAATTGAGGGAGGGGAATGTTCCCGTAGGAGAGGAAAAATGGGGAGGAGTTAGTCTTACCAAATGTGGGGAGTGGTGGAAGCGGGTGCGGGGGCGAGCGCCTGTAAAGGAGTATAAGAGTCTTTAAGAGTCACCAATCTTGTTGCGCTGGTTCTTCTCGGCCGCAGGCGGCGCCAACGACACCCTGCAACTTGCTGGCTCTGACCAGCAAAACAACTTAGGCTCCTCCCACACAAAAAGTGCTGCCCACACTCCGATCCTGTGGCGCATTTAGCTTCATTCCTCTAGTCATGCCGGCCCCCCGCCCTTCGCCCCCTCCCCCCACACCAGCCTCTGGCCTCGCTCCCAAGTGACTTCTTGCGTTCTCCAAACCACGCCTGGATCTCCAGATCTAGCTCTTTTCTTTGCGAAAATTCACCTTTCGCCCCTCCCGCTTCAGTGGAACCCCATTAAACCAGGCCCCGCCCAGGTGCTCACCTGCGCAACCACCAGACCACGCCCAACGCTCCCAGTCCTAGCACCAGACCAACGCCCAGCAACGGGACCAGGACCTGGGGATACAGCGACCCTAGGGAAACAGCGTGGCGGGGAGGGATGCAGAGGTCAGGGGTACGATCAGAGAGAGCTAGCTCTCTCGCTCATCAAAGCCTCCCTCCCTCTCCCCGGTGTGTGTCCGAGTTAAGTCCACCGTACGTGTTGACCCCCACCTACCGTGGGTAGGCCCCGGGGCTCTGCAATCGGCCCTATCGCCCAGCACGTGAAGCACTATACGGCTCTCGTCCTCGTGGCGTCCCCTGCAGAAAAATGTGCCCGAGTCCCCCGCGCGCAAGAGCAGCTCCAGTCGCCGGATACCAGGGTCCAGAGAGCGTAGGCGGCCAGCGAAGGGCAGGAATGGAGGCACAGTGGGGATCCCGCTGGATGATGCCCACAGGATCGGGCGACGTCCTTTGGACAGGCCCTTGCAAGCTGGGAAACTAGGCGCCCAAGCCCAGCGGATGGGGTGTGAAACCCCCACGCAGGAAAGATTCACCTGGTCTCCAGGGCGTCCATCCAGAGATGCTAGGGGAGGCGGCGGACGGTGGTTAGGACAAGTCCATGGGGCAGGTTGACGACACCCTCCCCACCCCATCTCTTTTTTTCACTCTGCCCTTCCACCATTTTGGATCTTCCCACACACTCCCGAATCCTCAGGTGTCCCCGGCCCCCTACCTCAGTCTTTCCTCACCATCACAACTTTCCCTGGGATTGCTTACCCCCCGGGTCCCCGTGGGCCCTTGAAAGCAGCAGAGGCAGTAGCTGCAGAACCAAGGCCATGGCTGGGGTGAGGTGGGGAGAGGCAGCGAGTGAATCAGCGTGAAGACCGGAGGGAAGTCGGGGGACAGGGACTGGGGTATCTCGGGACTGGGGGCTCTGATAAGAGCTGGGGGCGGGGCCACCAATTCTTCCATCTCTTTAGAATCCTCACAGGCAAACTCACAGCCCTAAAACAGTGCCCACTTAAAATTTGTAATGCGCTGTTCACACAGCACTCCTGCCTACTTAACTCCTCCAGCAGAGCAATAGCTGGGACAAATTCTGGAGCTCCACTGTCCTGAGTTCATATGTTGACTTTGCCATCTACCAACTGTGCCATGTGGGCAAGTAGCTTAACTGCTGTCTCTTTGCTCATCTGTAAAATGAAAATGAACACACCTATTTCATACAGCATTGTGAGAACTAAAGTAATACCTGTAAAACAACTAAAGCAATGACGGACATAGGAACACTAAGTGCTCACCATTATTTTTACTACTTCTCTTCTTATTTTAGCTTCCACCTCACCTTTCTGTGCCCACGCTGTCCTTCCCGCCCAAGTCCACAAGTTTTGATTGGGGAGGCTTTTAGGAGCAGATGCAAATGCCCCACACCCATTACTCCAGCAGCCTTCACTGGACTGGAGCCACCAAGATCACATCAAGCCCATGTGGAGGGGTGAGGTCCCTGGAACCTTTAAGAGGCCTGAAGCAGCAACTCTTTACAAGGTGGACATAGCCTTCCTGGATGGGCAGCCTCAGTTCCCCTACCTCCAGGACATCACAGAAACCCTCCATGACGTCACAAACACTTCATCCTGTGGTTGAGCTGGGGTGGGAAAGACTGAATGGGGGTTGAATAAAGATTAATTCAATCCCTTCCATCTTTAATTTCTGCCTGCATCCTGACCAATGCTCCCCAGGGACCCAAATTTGGCAATCCAGCTTGGGCCACATCTTGTTGTTTCCTAGGAACTAGCAGAAGCTACCACTATGGCCATTGTAAATCACAGAGGCCTTTAGTGACTCTCCTTCAGAGGACTAGACAGTCAGGGCTCTTAGCTGGGCATCCTGAAACCAAGAACCAAAATGGAGTTGGCCACTAGTGGCACTTCCCCTTCCCCTTCCCTCTCTCCCATCCCTATTCCCCAGCCAGGCCTGCTCAGCCTCTCCCCAGCCTTAGTGGTTTTCTCTGGTCAGCACAGTGTAAATAGAAAGGGAGGTGCCAGCAGAGGCAGAGAAGGGAGGGGCCTTGGGATTATAAATTCCAAAAAGGCCGCTCAACTCCCAGAGCAGGATCCCTGAAAATCTACTGTGGCTACTACCATTCTTAGGACCCTCATCATGAAAGGCTTTCTTCTGCTCAACCTGTCTGCTCTGCTCTGCTGGGTCTCAGGTAAGTAAATGGGGCCCCCAAGAACCTGGTTCACAAGTCAGGAACTCAACTTCCCTGCCCTGCTTATTGCCCTATACTACCCACTAATCATGATGCCAAAAATCCTCAGCCCCAACTGGCTCAGCTCTCCTGTGTGTTTCCAGGACCAGATCTCTCTGTTACAGGCTCCTTGCTCCATTTCTCAAGGACCCAGGTCTCCATCATCATATGACTCCTCCTCCCCAAGAAAGACCCACTTTTCTCACCTGCCAGGGCTCCAGGTCTCTTCCTCACTCCAAGGTGCCTCCTTCTTTGAAACTCTGATATCCAGTTCCCTGGCTTGCCCCATTTCAATCCACAATTCTCCTGGATCCATCTTACCTGCCTTCTCTCACCTCCTGCAGTCAGCAGGGGTGTGTCCTCAGACTTAAGCATCCAGACCCAGGCTTCTTTTGGACCTCACCCTCTCCATCTACTCCACCTTGGACTTAGGTACTCAGATCTGTGGCCCTTCCTAGTTTATCCCTGTTTCTCCCTGGGCTGCATACTCTCATCCCTAGCCGAGATACAGGCTTTCTGGATGGTTTCAGTGACTTCTTAAAGCATCCTAGGGAACCAGGGAGTTTCCCCAAGGCTCCTACTGAGGGGATGCCAGCCCACTCATCTATAGGGTGAGGTGGGTTTCATTTCAGGCCCTCCACCCTTGGACTGACCTCTCCTTTGCCAAATCTTGCATGCCCATACCTTGAATTAGCTGAAGCAGGAACCTTGGGGGTGCCATCTTCTGCACCACTCTCTCCCTTTTGGTAAGTTGCTATGAAGGATTCTGATGAACTGTCTCTCAGGTATTATTCCTTCTGCCAGAGAGCTATAGTAAAGAGGACTCCATTCAGGACTGGTTCCTCTACCCACGCTCTTGGCTGCCCCACAAGGTGAAGAGTAAATTGCTAAAGCTGGCCACAACTTTTTTGCAGCCTCAAGATTCCAAGCCATTTCTGAAGTCATCATAACCCCATCATTTTTATTGTTCACATTTCTTCCTATTTCAAGTCTCTATCCTCTCTCCCACTTTTCCCTATTCCTTCCCCCATGGTTTCCTCTCACCCCAGCCATCCCCAGCCCCATGTTTTTGTTGGTAGTTGTGCTCCTCTTGACTCATCCCAAATGGGGTGGGGTGGAGGAAGATATTTAGGGTGTGGGCCTTTCACAAAGAACAACTCCACCCTCGCCTGTCACCCACTTGCCACTTTCACCACATCACTCACCTGCTCTGTGCCTATGGACCAAGCAGATCAGAGCACCTATTTCATGAGCTCTTCTACACCCCACCCCCTGTTCAGCTTACCCTCAGGTGGCTCAGACACCCCATGCCTCAGCTTTACTTGTTTCTCCCCAGCTGATATTCGCTGTCACTCCTGCTACAAAGTCCCTGTGCTGGGCTGCGTGGACCGGCAGTCCTGCCGTCTGGAGCCAGGACACCAGTGCCTAACAACAAATGTGTACCTCGGTAATATCTGCCTTTTTAGTGGAGGAGGGAATCTGTGGGACACTCTATGTCTGGGACCGAGGCCCAACCAGGCTAAGACTAAGATGGAACAGAGAATTATAGCAATGATGATATTTGTCCAAAATGATTATATACCAGACATTGGCCTGTTTTGTGTATGCATGGGTGTGGTACTGGGTACTTTACTTTACCACTGAGCTACATCCAGTGCTTCCCACCTCCCTGACTTTTTTTTTTTTTTTTTTTTTTTTTTTTAGATAGGGTCTTGCTAAGTTGCAGAGGCTGTAATCTTCCTGCCTCAGCCCAGTGACTAGGGATTACAGGCATGTGAGCTTGACCTATGTCTTTATGTGCTCTGTTTCAGTGAATGTTCGTGACAATCCTATGACTTTGGTGCTAATGTCAAATTGATTAAAAACCCTCAAAAGGGACAAAAACAGGCCCAAAGACCTCATGGCCAGCAGGTGCTGGAACCAGGACTGGGGTTCAGGATAAGGAAGTACAGGAGTAAGATTAGGCTGAGAAGAGATAAAGGGCAGGGCTGGGCAAATTTGGGAAGGAAGGAAGCCTGGGTGGGTGTACATGGTGGGGAGTGGACACAGGTGTGCCAGATGCCAATCCTAGCTAATCTTCCTGCCCACTCCTGCCTCTAGGGAAGATGTGGGTTTTCTCCAACCTGCGCTGTGGCACACCAGAAGAGCCCTGTCGGGAGGCCTTCAACCAAACCAACCACAAGCTGGGCCTGAACTATAACACCACCTGCTGCAGCAAAGACAACTGCAATAGCCCAGCCCCCCGGCCCACTCCCACCCTGACCCTGGTTTTCCTCACATCCTTGGCTGGCCTTGGCCTCTGGCTGCTGCACTGAGGCTCACTCTGTGGCTGTTCTTCCTCCCACCTGCCTTAGCCAGAGCCTCTCCACTTAAGGCTCCACATCCCCTGGTTTCCCAGAACCATCTCTCCCTGGCTCCCCTTCCTCTGAAGAGCATTTCCCCAGTCCCTTATCATTTCTTTAATGAGCCAGTGCCCAGAGTGGTCTCCCTATCTATTTTTCCCACCCTGTACACTCTGCTCTGTTTTTCCTGAGTCCTTTCCCTTTTCCCTTTAGACCACTCCAAATCCTCCACTGGCTCATGAAGGGCTTCCACTTTGTCTCCTGAACTCTGATGTGCCATTCTTGAGGAGGGATTGGGATCTAGGGGGGATATGGGGCTTCTGGCCTGCCTCCAGTGAAAGCCCCAGGAAGGACCCGATGACCTCACTCTATGGGACTGATTCACCAAACCCTCTACTCACCTTTTCCATTTTGAGTAATAAATGTCTGTGTCTAATAAATTGTGCATTCATTTTCAGAAGACTTAAGTGTCTAACCCCTTCCCCAGAAGTAGCACTCTCAGCACCCTCACCCCCAACCCCACCTTCCCCTTACCCAAGAATCTTTCAGGGAGTTTCCCTGGGAAGCTGGGCTCAAGTAAATGAAGGAACAGGTTTTTCAGGCTTCCATCCTTCCTTTAAGTGTCTGGAGGTGGCACATAGGTTCCAGTGTTTGGAGAAACAACTTTTATCCTAAATTTAGGCCACACCCATGATGTTCTGCCAAAAAGGAGGTGCAGCCTGGCTTTAAGTCTCCCCAGTGAGGTAGTAGAGGGACATGGGGATGGGGCCTCAGATTAGGATCTGAGGCCTTACCTGGCCTAGTTACCAACCAGGGTATCCTATCCAAGCAACTCTCCTATCACAGGACTTATATTTCCTTTTCAATTCAAAATAGTATTATCCATGCTTACCTAACATGTGTGAAGCCCTGGGTTAAATACCAATACTGGAAAAAAAAAAAAAAAAAAAATAGTCCTTTTGGGAGCCAAGTTTAAAATGGGGGAAAGGGGAACAAACCCAGACAGCCAAGCTCATGGAATCCTGGTCACTCCCACTCAGGCCAGAGCTTGATCTCCTCAGTGATCCTCATTACTAGCAACAAGATCCAGAAGTCACTGAGAGCAGATTCTGTATCATCCTTGGGGATTTTGTTGGTTAATGGGTACAATGTGGGAACCTGGTTTGGGTCCAGGACCAGAGAAAGGACATATGTGGAACAACCACTGTAACTGAGTCCATTGATGGGCCAGAACCCCTCAAACTAGAAGATGGATGCCCCCATACTGCTGCTTCAAGTTTCCCATCAACAAAAGGTAGATGGAATTTTCCAGTCAGCTCTAGATTTTAATGGCTCACAGAGGAGTGCTTATTTTCTCACCTTAGATATTCAGAGCTCCCTTGTTTCCTTGCTCCCTTGCCTACCCTCACTCCCACTACCCGCTCCACAGTCCTGGCAAAAGCCAGACCAGGGTGGTGGCTGCTGCAACCAAGATGCATGCCGGGGCCACGGTGCTTGCCACAGCGCTGTTGCATAGGTCTCCAAAGCAGCAGTTCTTGTGAGTTGTGTAAGTCACATCTCCCACCAATTCTGTTTCCACTTGGTTGCAATGATGGGTGGCCACGCAGGCTGGATGGTGATGACTCAGGGTCACTGAGGCTGAGAGAAAGAATGAAACCAGGTGTTGGACTCTAGGCTTCAGGATTTGCCTTCCAGGGCAGAGCAGATGTGATTTCAAGGAGCCCAAGGTAATTCTCTGCCCCCTCACAAAACACCTCCCTGAAACCAAGCGATCAAAGTTAACACATTAACATTGTTAACTGCTGCTGTGGTGTGCTGATAAGAACACAACATCACTTCTGTGGTATTCCTGCCTGAAACACATGACCTCAATCTCATCATGTGAAAGAAAATAGAAGATTAACCAGTTGTGGTGGCGCTTGCCTGTCATCCCAGCAATTTGAGAGGCTGAGACAGGAGGATCACAAGTTCAAGGCCAGCCTGGGGAATTTAGCAAGACCCTGTCTGAAAATAAAAAAAATAAAAAGTGCTCGAGATATAGCTCAGTAGTAGAGCATCCTGAGTGCAATCATCAGTACTACAAAAAGAAAAAGAAAATAGATAAATCCAAATTGAGAGCAGTCTACAAAACAGCCTATCATAAAATTAAATTTAAAAAAAAGTGATTTATCAGGGCTCTTCAAAAATATCAAAGACATGAAAGACAAAGAAAGACTGAGCATCTGCACAGATTGGAGGAAGCTAAGAAGATGTGAGAATGAAATGCAATGTGGAACCCTGATTCGTGTCCAGGACCAGACAAAGAACATGAGTGGAACAACTGACTAAATCAAAAAAGCCTAGATTAGCTAGTCATATTGTACCAGTGTGATTTTCTGATTTTGATAATTGTACTACAGTTATGTGAGATGTTAGCCTTAAGGAAAGTTGGGTGAAGGATATACAAGAACTCCCTGTACTACTTTTGCAAACATTCTGTCAGTCTAGGGGCTGGGATTGTGGCTCAGTGGTGGAGCGCTAGCCTAGCGCGTGGGCGACCCGGGTTCATCCTCAGCACCATGTACAAATAAAATGTATTGAATAAAACGCATTGTGTACAACTAAAGCAAATAAATATAAATATTAAAAAAAAAAAAAACATTCTGTCAGTCTAAAACTATTTCAAAATAAAATATTAAAACATACAATATATCTCTTAGCCAGTGCTTGAAAGTTGGCCCTTGCCTCAAGGGACAGATTTCTGAGTGAATGGGCCTATGATTCTTTCAGGAGAATAAAAAGGAGGGAGGCGAGAGCCCAAGAACTGTGGGATGCTCAGGTGCTCAGTGCCAGGAGCCAGAAGGGTACAGACTGCTCTTCTCCAACAGTGGCACCATCTGCCCAGAGCCAGACTGAGCCTGGAAGGTTCTGGAAGCCAGAGAAATTAAGTGGGGCCTAAAGGCAGGGAAGGGCTGGGGGAAGAGGGAGAAACTGAGGACTCACGGTTCTCAGACAGTTTGATCTGTCCCAGGCCTGGTTGGGGTTTGCGCTCCAGGAAGCCACAACGTTCATCCTCACCACAGATGGTCACGGTCCCTTTGCAGGAGTTGCTGGGGCCTCCACCACAGTTGTAGCACCGCATGCGGTTTCCTGGCAGGAAAAGCAGGAGAAAAGAGGCACTGGACCTGGTGCCCCCTGGGGAGTTGCTGGCAGAGGGTAGGATAGGACATATGAGAGGTGAATTGGCCTACTCCTTACCCAAGGCAGCCCCCAGCAATGTGCAGATCAGGATTCCAACAAATTGGGGCTTCATCATATCTACCTGTGTCAGTAGCGCCTCTCCCTCCCGCCCACCCCCCTCCCTGGCCCTGCTCTGCCAGCCTTATATCCCCCTTGTTTGGGGCTTTATAGGGCTATAAAAAGGGAGGAAAGAGTCTTCCCCAGCAGGCGCCAGGGGCCCAGTGGAGACAGGGAGGGGCCTGTGGATGCTCTCAGCATCCTCTGGAGCCCCAAACTCCTCCATCTTCAGCAGTAGTTCCAAAACTATTGCCAAAAAACTCCTGGGGTCTCTGAGACTTTTTCAAAGGGTCTTCAAGTGTTTCCTTTTTCCAATTCCATTGGACTTTTTTGGAGGTTGGATTTTCTTCATATACTTCAACCAAAACAACATATCCCTACAGACTGAATATGAAAGAAGTGGATATGAAAATCGTGCCATCTTATCTTAAGCTTGACATGAAACAGATTCAAAAAATGTAAAGCACTTCCATTCTTCTTACTATGAAATTGAGAACTTGTATTTATTTTTCATAAAACTGTATTTTGTTAACATGTAATAAGTTTATTGTTCTTATTTGTGAAACAAATCAATACCTATTTAAAATGTCTTCTTTTAATTTCTAATACAATACATATTGGTATAACCCACATGAAAACAAACTTTTTGGGACCTTTGGATATTTTTTAAGAGTGTAAAGAGCTGGGTGCGGTGGTGCATGACTGTAATTCCAGCGACTCAGGAGGCTGAGACAGGAGGATTGCAAGTTTGAAGCAACTTAGCAAGACCCTAACTAAAGTAAAAAGGGCTGGGATGTAGCTCAGAGGTAAAGCACCCCTGGGTTTAATCCCCAGTACCAGAAGAGGGGGGGGAGGGAAGGGGATCCGGAGATCAAGTTTTTGAATACTGCTGCTCAGTGGATAGCTGTGTCTCCCCTGCCTGTCACCCTTCCAAGTCTTCCTTATTCCTCCTTACTACTCTTTAGTCTTTTTTGTGGTCCTGAGGATCAAACCCAGGACCTCACCCATGCTAGGAAAAGCACTCTGCCACTGAACTACACCCACAGTCCTGTCTCCAATCTCTTAAACCCCAGTCTTCCAGACTCAGCCACACTCCCCCGTCCCTACATTCTATCCATGCCTTTGTTCCTAGTCTCATTCTTCTCCAGTGGAAGCACATCCACTCAACCCCACCCATGATTAATTTTTTCCTTCAAGGTAGTAAAGCTGGGAGGGATAATTATGGGGTGGGAATGTTGAAGCTTGGGGGGATCAAAGGGATGTGAAGCTGGGTGAGGCTGGCCCCTCCACAGCTGAGCTGTGTGGGTGGGTCCCCTCCACAGCTGGGCTATGTAGGTGGGTGAATGGGTGTTGTTGATTCCACCTTCAAACATCACACTCTAATGATCTAGGCCAGGACTGTTTAGGAGTGTGACCTTGAGAAGCACACATGCACTGAGGGGACCGAGAAAACAAAGAATAAGAGAACAGAGAACAGCTTGAGATGGGGAGCAAGGGAGGGGAGCAGAAGGGAAGGCGACAGACATAACTCAGGAGCAGCAGACGGAGCTGAGTTATAAACACAGAGAACAGAGAAGACCCTCAAGGCATGGGCAGGGAGGGGGTGAGAGACAGGGGCTCAGGAGCAGAGGGCTGGGGACCCTGCTGAGTCACGCTGGTGAAATCTGTCCTATCTCACCCCCATGTTCTCTCCCTAGGTGTGTTTGTTTACTGGTCCCTCCCTGTCATGCTCAGATGTTCCATCTCGGGGTGCAGATCACATTCTCTCTCAGATTCCTGAGCCCAGGTCCTGCCATGGGCACCTTCAGCATCTTCCTCTGCGCCCTGTTCCTCTGTAGGGCACTGGGTAAGGGTGGACTGGGGAATCCTCAGGGGGCAGGGATCTGGGGCAGGGGCTAGCAGATTCTGAGGACTGGAAGGGAGAGGGAGCTGGGAGGAGCCAACAAAGAGCAGGAATGACTTTGGGGAGACCAACCACTGGGATGGCCTCAGGCCAGTTGACAATGTGAAAGAGCAGAAGTTGCCTTTCGAGGTGTTTGCGAATCTTTGACTGCCTCTGTCTCTCTTGTTCCTTATGTCACCTCTTGCTTTTGTGTTGGACCTCCCAGTCAATGTCAATTCCCATTTTCTTTTCTGCCTCTGATGCCATCTACTTAACTTTTTTCACTTCTCCCCTCCACCTCTCCACCAATCTGTGCGTGTGTGTGTGTGTGTGTGTGTGTGTGATTCTCTATGTGTGTGTGTGTGTGTGTGTGATTCTCTATGCTTGTCTCTGATTCTCTTGGCTTGTGTGTGTGTGTGATTCTCTATGCTTGTCTCTGATTCTCTTGGCTTCTGTTCATGTCTGCAATTCCCTCTTAATTTCTCTTGGCTCCCTCTGCCTATTTCTTTTCATTCGTTCTCTCTCTTCCCTTTTCTATTTTTCTACTTCTGTCTGCCTCCATTTTATGGTTCCTCTCTCCCACTTTGTGTGCCATCTCTCTCTGTATGTCCCTCTGCTGGCTTCTTTTGGGTTCTGCTTCTTACCTTTTTGCTCTGATCTCTGCTGACCCAACAGGTCTCACCACTTCCCCTCCCCAGGGACGGCTTCACTGTTACACCTGCAGCTTCGCCAAGCCTTGCTACCCTGTACCCACGGAGTGTCAGGATGATGAAGCTTGTGGCATCACTGTTGGCACCTCAGGTAGGAGTACGGTGCATTGGCCCTTGTCCAGGTGGCTCTCTACCTGCCTCCTTTGCCTTTCCTGCTGCCCCCGCCTCAGCATTCCTCCTTCATCCCACAGACCAGAATGAGATCATCGAGCGGAAAGGCTGCCTCCCAAGGGCCCAGTGCCCTCTGACAGGTCATGCCACCTACTGGTCACGTGCCTATGTTCTGCAGCACCACTGCTGCGAGCAGGACCTGTGCAACTCGGCTGTCACAGCACAGTGGCTCCCCAGTCTCTTCCTCACCACACTGCTCCTCCTGGTGGCCAACTTCGCCTGGGGAGGCCAACTCCTCCACTAGCCTTGCATGGACTCACAGCCCTCAAACCAAGACTCCTTCACCATCGGCATGGTACTGGAAATACCTGCATGGACACTTTTGAGACATGCCCAATAACCTGATTTTGTACAGAATCCTTAGCCTCCAGGCCCAACACCTCCACTGACCCCTCCCAAGAACTGTTTCCCATAGGCACTGCTCTAGCCCTTGTAGGCACCCACCCAGAAGAAACATCTGCTCTGTGTCTTTTGTCTTTTCTAAACGCCTGGTACTGGTATCTTCTCTCAGCCCCAGGTGCCTAGCAAGGTGCCATTTTGATAGAGCTATGGTCCCAGGCAAGGGAATTGAAAGGGCACAAGGTATAGTGATGAGGAAAGTCTTTCTGGGAAAGATGTAACATGGTAGGTGGGGAACTATAGAGTACGTTTAATAAAAGAGCTATCTGGGAACCTTGCAGTGGTTCAGTGTGTGCAGGGTGTGTGTATGTGTGTGAATGCATGGGTGTGCTCTCTAAGAATGAACAATAGCTGCCTGGCAGGTTGGGCTGGAGTGCTGGAACCTGAACATATTCTCCTCATTTTCCATCTGTCATCTCATTCTCCTTCCTGCCAGCATCTTAGCTTAAGCCGCTGCAGCATGGATGTTTTTTTTTTTTTTTTTTTTTTTTTTTTGGTACCAGGGATTGAACTCAGCGGCACTAGACCACTGGGCCACATCCCCAGCCCTTTTTTGTATTTTATTAGAGACAGAGTCTCACTGAGTTGCTGAGTGCCTCGCCATTGCTGAGGCTGGCTTTGAACTCGCGATCCTCCTGACTCAGCCTCCCAAAGTGCTGGGATTACAGGCGTGCGCCACCGCGGCCCGGCAAATGTTTTAGTCATGATTGTCAAAGGAAGTTTTTCTCCAGGGAAGCCCAGACTTGAGCCAAGACCCAAAAGGGGAACTGATAGAGTTACTTAAGAGGATGTGGCCTGGAGTCCAGCTCATCTCTGCCTGAGATTGGGGACTGGCCAACTTGGGAGTGTGAATGTCCTTCCCTACCTGACCAGCCCAAACTTGTCTGTAGTTCATAGGTGGCCCAGCATAGCCAGCCCCACTAGGGAATCCTGCCTGCTAGCCCTTGTGGACACTCCCTCTCCCTAGGGCACAGGGAGGTAGTGCTCCTAGGAGTCAGAAGTGATAACTGTTCAGCTCTGGATACCACAGTGGAGCCCCACAGGGAAGTGTGTGTGCCATGGATAAGGAGGGAGTCTGGCTGGAGGCAGAGCGTAGGCACCCCCATTCTGACTTGGTTCCCTCCCTTCCATCTGAGGAAGTCTGTGAGCTGATTAAATATGTTTGTTCCCTAGCTTCTTCGTGAGAATGAGACTTAGCGAGTGGGGAGGTCTGGCTTAATTTGGAGGCATGTTGAGTCTTCTTTCCATTTTCTGTCCCTTAGTTCTCCCACTTTGCTCTTCTATTTCTCTCTTCTCTCTCTCTCTTTCTTTTTATTCTGACTTGAATCTCTTCCTTCTCTCTTCCTCAGTTTCCCCCATTCTTCCTTAGGTTCCCCTATGACTGGTACCCCACTATTGCTCAAGTCTCTGGATTCCTTTATCTCCTCCCTGCCCACCCTACCCCTTCTTACCCTCAACAGGCACCCCAGCCTCCCCTCAATTCTATAGTATTGCATACTCAGGGCCACCCTTCCTCTGGCCAATTCAAGACACAAAACCACACCTTTTTGTAGGTGACATCATGGAATAATGCTACACCTTTTCTTTAGGTCCCCCATCTCCATCCCCCATACAGCCTGGGGGCTGTTGGAGGCCAGATGGACAGTAAGTCACACACAACCCCCCTTCCCGCTGAGATTCTCAGGGCATCGTTCAAGTGCCAGATGACCAGGGAGAGAGAGAAGGTCACATTTCCCAGCAGCAGATGTCACCAGATCACCTGGTCTTGTGGGCAGGTGGGCTGTGGGATTCGTAAAGCAGACTGTCAGATTAAGTATAGCTCTATTCTTTACTTCCTCAGGAACCAGAGCCTGGTCCCCCAATCCAACTCCAGTGTTTCCTCTCCCACCCCCAGGCCTTTGGCAATTTAGGCCTCTGTCCCCTGTTTGTTACTTACCTGAGATGGGCCAAATGGATGTTCTCATAGACCTGGATTTCAGGTTTAAAGTGAGGAATGGAGGTATCTGGGGAGAAGTAACCAGAATGTGTATAGAGTCTCCAGATAGTTCAGTTGTGTTTTTTTTTTTTTTTTTTTTTTTTTTGGTACTGGGGATTGAACTCAGGGGCACTCGACCACTGGGTCACATCCCCGGCCCTTTTGTGTATTTTATTTGGAGACAGGGTCTCACTGAGTTGCTAAGTGCCTCGCCATTGCTGAGGCTGGCTTTGAACTCGCGATCCTCCTGCCTCAGCCTCCCAAAGTGCTGGGATTACAGGCGTGCGCCACCGCGCCCGGCTCCCAGCCCTTTTTTGTATTTTATTAGAGACAGGGTCTCACTGAGTTGCTAAATGCCTCGCCATTGCTGAGGCTGGCTTTGAACTCGTGATCCTCCTGCCTCAGCCTCCCAAGTGCTGGGATTACAGGCGTACGCCACCACGCCTGGCTTCAGTTGTGTTCTTTTCTCCACCCTCCCCTAGAGAGGACAAGCTTCAGAAGCAAGATATGAGCCTTTGCCTCACACATGCCCTCTTCTCCCCTCTGGAACAGGGGGACTCACCTCTGCCCTGAACCCCCTGGACTCTCCGCCTCCAGAGCATGATGCTGAGAGCTAGGACAGTGAATCCCTGGCCCACTGTGAGTGTCAGCATCAGGATCCAAGTCACATCCCAAACCATGGAAGGGGCACTAAGGTTAGGAGAAGCATCCATGGAGGCTGTAGTCAGAGCAAGACAAAAGGGATAAGGCAGTGAAGCCTGAAGGCATCTGTGAGGGAGCCTCGTCCCCAATATCTTTTTTTTTTTTTTTTTTTTTTTTTTCTGTACTGGGGATTGATTGAACCTAAAGACTCAAACCACTGGGTCACCCCCAACCTTTTTTGATAGGATCTTGCCCTGATGGCTGGCTTTGAAGACTTCAGTGCTGGATTAACGTTCCTCGTCCCCAATATCTACCACCCCACTTTGCTCCTTTCCAGGCCTCTCCCCCTGACCCCATGGGTAGTAGAAAACATTAGTAGAGAATGACAGTGCTGCCCTGTCCATATGTGGACAGCTAGCTCCAGAACAGACCACCAGCCAAAACTGCCCTCATAGTAATTCAACTTTTTAAGAAAAAATAAAGTGTCCTTCATTTATTTATTTATTGTTCTTCCATCCATCCATCCATCCATCCATCCATCCATCCATTCATTCTCTAAGACTTGCTTAGTCTCACCACATGCCAGGCACCATATTAGGTGGTAAGGATACAGAGGGCAATAAGGCCCAACTACTGCCCATTGACTGGCCTTTTGATTCCCTAAAGAGTGGCCATTTGATCCACCCCCTAACTTATAAATTAGTTATTCTACATCCAATAGCATTTCTATAATGCTTTCTTTCTATAATGGCCTTTTTTTTTTTTTTTGTAGAACAACTATATATTTTTTTTTCTTTTGTCTTTCCTACCAATGAGCCATTAAAACACTAGTGCAGATATCCTTTCTTCAAAAGCATCTGCCCCAGCAATAATCCTTATTTTCTTCATCTCTGTTACAGGATATTCCACAAAATCATTGATTACCCTATTTCTAAACAATGGTATATTCCACCGAAATATGCATTTTCATTGCTGGTCTATTCCACCAGAAAGTTGGCTTAACCAATCTCCTTCTCTGTTGTGGACTCAGTCAATGATAAAAATTGCCTCCTCCAGGGGGGGGGCTGTAGCTCAGAGGCAGAACGCTTGCCTAGTATGTGTGAGGCACTGGGTTCAATCCTTAGCACCACATAAACATGAAACAAATAAAATACAGGCATGCTATCCATGTACAACTAAAAAAAAAAAAAAAAAAAAAAAGATGTAAGTGTCTTTGTACAAGTGGGTTGTTTAAAAAAAAAAAAATGCCTCCTCCTACCAGCAATGAATGATCTGCTGCACCAGAAGTCACCTCAACCTGCCCTTAGTTGTCTCCCATCTCACCTACTTCCGTATCAGCAGGTGAGGGATGTTCCCTCACTCCGGCACATCTCCTCCCTCAGTTTACCTGCCAGGCTAAAGCTGACTCCTTTGTTCTGAGGCACGAGACAGCGGATGATTCTTGGTCTAAGGCCCCTGGGTTCAGGAAACCCTTCCCCAGGACACACCAAGAGCAGGGCAGCCCCATCACCCCAGAAGGAATGAACACGTCCTCTCACAGGACCCTTCCCCTCCAGCCAGGTCACAGAGTCCAGACGTCTGGCAGGGACCACAGAGCACAGTAGGACAGAGCAGGAGGATCCATCTGTAGCCTTTGCAGAGAACTGGGATCCTGGTGGGGGAAAGAAGGACTCTTCAGTTCTTTGTCTGGGATTCCCCAGTCCCTGCAGCCCCCAGTCTTCGTGTCCCATGCTCACCTTTGAGAACAGAGACATCATATACTCTCCAGTTCTGGTACCTGTCATGCTGACCCAACACAGTGCACCAGTACCGCCCAGCATCTCCATCCTTGGATCCCTCCAACCACAAGGAATAGTTTCCAAGGAGTTTGAGCCTGGATTCCTTTCCAGGTTTCCCAAGGTTTGGGATTGACCTGGTCACTTCGACCTGGGCCACCAGGGTGGTGGAGGAGCCTGCTGCAGGGCTGTGGAACCAAGATAGGAGTTCATCTCCACGTAGGGTGGGTGGTGAGGGACATGGCAGCTCCATCGTCTCCCCCAAGGCCACATAGATGACCTGGATGTTGTCTGTGAGGAGATGATTATATGAGGCCAGAGACCTCCACTGCATCAAGGCCCCACTTGTCCTCTAACCCCTGTCCTCCTCCCTCTATGGGGTCTCCTAGCACTGACTCAACTGGTGAACACATTTCTCAAATGACAACTACAGAGAAAGAGAGGTGGAGGGTAGAGTGTACAGACTTTCATTCAACCTCCCCAAGCCCTTGAGAGGGTCTGAAGACGAGAGAAAAGGCTGGAATAGTTGGTAAATGCCCATCTCTCAAACATTTACACATCTGCTTTTATTTTCTAAAGGAAACTGTATATAACCTGGACCCTTATTTCCTCTGGGTCTTCCCCAATGGTAAGAGGCAGGGAGAGGTCAAATGGGTAAGTCTGTATTCTTGTGTTGGATGCCTTTTCCAGACCTCTAAGGAGAAAGATCAGCAATCCCTCTCCAATCTTGTAAATAGCTGAAATATCTCCCACCTCCTGCCCCTTACCTGTAGCAGCCTGGGGGAGCCCACATAGGAACAGAAGGAGGAGAAATAAGACCGCCATGGGGAGAGACTGCCAAGTTCTTATGCTCTAAGACCTGGGGTAACTAGGGAGGAAACAGAAGCCAGATAAAAGCCCATACTCCCTGGGCTGAGTGACACGGGCTTCTGGAGGGGATGAGAATGCTGGGGAGATAAAACCCATTTGCATGTCTACTGGGGAAAATGACCCCACCTTTCTGTTTTGGGGGTGGAGGAGAAATTGGCCCAAGCCACTTTTATGTAGATGGGGGGTCCCAGCTGTCTACCTTCAGTCAGTTTGGAAGTACATTCTGTGATCTTTCTTTCAGTCCTGAGAGATATCAGCCATGAGCCAAGGTGCTGAGTTCTTCATGGAATCCAGTACAATACTGTACATACAGTTAATGCCCCATATATGATTTGGAGTGAGTTTTGCTGTGGTTTCTGGGTATACCACAGCTCTCTCTCTCTCTCTCTCTCTCTCTTAGTTGTGGATGGATATTTTTTTTTTTAATTTTTTTTTTTGTGGTACCAGGGATTGAACTCAGGGGCACTCGACCACTGGGCCACATCCCTAGCCCTTTTTTTTTTTTTTGTATTTTATTTAGAGACAGGGTCTCACTGAGTTACTAAGTGCCTCGCCATTGCTGAGGCTGGCTTTGAACTCGCGATCCTCCTGCCTCAGCCTCCCAAAGTGCTGGGATTACAGGCGTGCACCACCGCGCCCGGCTTGTGGATGGATATTTTATTATTTTATTTATTTATTTTATGTGGTGCTGAGAATCAAACTGAGTGCTTCACACATGCTAGGCAAGCACTCTACCACTGAGCCATAACCCCAGCACTTCTAGAACTCTTGAGAAGTGTTCTAAGCTATTACTCAAGGAGAAGAATAGCAGGGGTCTGGATTATTCATGAATTCATCCCTCTGCTCCAGGCAAGACTGAATGAAGCTCTTCATATAGTTCTAATAGTTTTTAATGTATTATTTATTTTGATTATTTAATTAATTTTGGTGCTGGGGATCAGACCTAGGGCCTCATGCATGCTAGGCAAATATTCTACCACTGAGCTACAGTCCCAGCCCCTAAGTTAATTAATTTCTTTATTTTTGTTGTACTGGGGTTTGAACTCAGGCCATTGTGCATGCTAAGCAAGTGCTCTGCCACCAAATGACATACCTTGCCCTATCTGTTTGTGTCTTTGAGGTGCTGGGGAATCAAACCCAGGGCCTTGCCCATGCTAGGCAATTGCTTTACTCCTGAGCCAGTCTAGCCCCTTAAAAATTTCCCCCTCCTCCTCTTCTTTCTTCTTCTGTTGTATTTTTAAATTTTTCCCTGTATTGGAGATTGAACCTAATATCACTTTACCATTGAGCTACATCCAAGCCTTTTTTTATTTTGAGATAGGGTCTTGCTAAGTTGCCCAGGATGGCCTCAAATCCTCCTGCTTTCAGCCTCTCAAGAAACTAGGATTATAGGCATCACTGCCTTAAATTATTTTTTTTTTTCTTATTGGTGAATTATAGTTATACACAATAGTTGGGTTCATTTTGACAAAATGAAGTCAGACATGCATGGACTTTAATTTACTCCATTACTGTTTCCAATGCCCCGCTTCCCTTCCCTTTTTCCTCTCCCTATTCTCCTTACTCTATTGATCTTTCTTTCATTCATTTATTTAATTATTTTTTAAAAATATTTGTTTATTTGCTTTTAGTTGTACACAATGCATGTATTTTTATGTGGTGCTGAGGATCGAACCCGGGTTGCGCACGTGCTAGACGAGCGCGCCCTACCGTTGAGCCGTATCCCGGCCCCTTTTTTGTTGCTGCCTGCAGCAATGATACCAGGGGAAAGAATTCGGAGGCAGATTGGGAATGAGTAGGTTCTTTATTCTGCTTTCTCTTCTGACTTCTCTCTCCAACTCCAACAGCAACCCCACCCCCCCCCCAACTCCAGCCCTACCTGGTTAAATACTCTTCACCTTAACAAGTATACACGTGTCACAAGCTCAATTTACAGGTGCGTCACACAGTGTTCATGGGCACAGAAAGATTCTTAGTTAAATGCATTAATGTCAGGTGTAAACAATTAAACGCCTCTTTATGGCTCTCAGCCAGCCGCCATCTTAGCTACCTCCTCATTAAGGCTCTTACACTTTTTATTTAATTATTTAAAAAATTTTTAGTTGTAGATGGACACAATACTTTTATTTATCATTTGTTTTTTATGTGGTGCTGAGGATAAAACCCAGTGCCTCACGCATATTAGGCAAGTGCTCTCCCACTGAGCTACAACCCCAGCCCCTATTTAATTATTTCTTTTTTTAAAAATATTTATTTATTTGTTTTAGTTGTACACAATGCCTTTATTTTTACGTGGTGCTGAGGATCGAACCCGGGCCACGCACATGCTAGGCAAGTGCTCTGCCGCTGAGCTACAACCTCAGCCCCTATTTAATTATTTCTGATTGGTGCTTTAGAGATATACATAAAGGTGAAATTCACTATGGTATATTTATACATGCATAAGCATAATTTTGTCAAATTTATTCTGCATTTAAATTTTTTTGCTGATTATTTTTTAAAAATATTTATTTATTTGCTTTAGTTGTACACAATGCATTTATTTTCACGTGGTACTGTGGATCAAACCGCTCACGTGCTAGGCGAGCGCCCTACAGCTGAGCCACAACCTCAGCCCTTGCTGATTATTTTTGATGAAATTTTTCATACCAGACTATACATGAGGTACAACTATATAATAGCTAAAACTGTGATATATATATATTTGGCGGGGGGGGCGGGGAGGTGGGCACTGGGGATTGAATACAGAGGGATTTTATCACTGAGTCACATCCCCATCATTTTATTAAAAAAAAAAAACAGGGTCTCACTAAGTTGCATAGGGCCTTATTAAGTTGCTGAGGCTGGCCTCAAAATTGCGACCTCCTACCTCAGCCTCCCAAGTCGCTGGGATTATGGGTATGGGGCACTGTGCCTGGCAAACTGTGATATATTTACAAGATGGAACACTGGACAGCAAAGAGAACAAACACAGCTCTGCTATGAGGTTGAATCTCACAAGTGTCATCAGAATAAAAGAAGTCAGACACAAAGAATATGTATTGTGTGATTTTATTTATAAACAGTAAAAAATGGGAAAACTAATGTATGGGTGAGAAATTCAGAGAATGGTTACCTTGGGGTGGGGGTGACAGGTAGCAACTGGCAGGAATCAGAAATTCTTCTGGATGCCATAATGATTTGTTCTTGATCTGGGTGCTGATTACCTAGATTTATTCACTAGTTGAACTTTTTTGCATGTGTTTACTTCAATAAAAAAACTACAGGCCTGGGCGCGGTGGTGCACACCTGTAATCCCAGCACTTGGGAGGCCGAGGCAGGAGGATCGCGAGTTCAAAGCCAGCTTCAGCCATGGCGAGGCACTTAGCAATTCAGTGAGACCCTGTCTCTAATAAAAAAATACAAAAAAGGGCTGGGGGTGTGGCCCAGTGGTCGAGTGCCCCTGAGTTCAATCCCCGGTACCACAAAAAAAAAAAAAAAAAAAAAAAAAAAAAAAAAAAAAAAAAAAAAAAAACAACTGCTGTAGTATGTATTGTGTAGGTGTAAGATACAACAAAAATAAAACAAACCCGTATATGTGTTAAGAAATAGAATATTAACATTTCAGTCAAAGGTACCCTATGCTGTGTACTATTTTAAACTTGGTCTTTGTCTTTCACTTGCTTTATCATTAAATTTTATGTGGTTTTGACTTTCATACAACGCTATCATGTTCTATGTATTCTTATGTGGCTTTCTTTCTTTCACTGGACATGATGGCTTGTGTAATTCCTCCATGCTTAAGAGTGATAATTCATTCATTTAAAAAAAAAAACAAGTTTTTTTTAAAAAAAACAACACCTTAACGATGTTGTTTTCGTATGATCCTGGTGTGGCGCTTCATTTACTTAAGCCTTCGTTTACCTAGTTCAGTAACTTTTTTTAAAAAAGGGTTTTTTTAGTTGTCAATGGACCTTTATTTTTTTTTATATGTGGTGCTGATATTTTAACCCAATGCCTCACACATGCTAGACAGGTACTCTACCACTGAACTACAATCCCAGCCCTCAATAACTTTTTATTTTCTCATGAAAATCTAGCATTTCTTTTACTAGGTATATTGCTACACACATTATCTTTTTTATAGCTCTTGTCAAGTGCTCCTAATCTTGTATTTATTTATTTAGTTATTGGCACTTGGGAGCCCTGAACCCAGGAACACTTTACCACTGAGCTACATCCCCAGCCCTATTTATTTATTTATTTGTTTATTTACATTTTGACACTAGGTCTCGCCAAATTGCTAAGGCCTCCCTAAACTGTTGAGGTTGGTCTTGAACTTGCGATCCTCCTGCCTCGGTGTCCTAACTTGCTGGGATTGTGTGTGCCACAGCCTGGCAAATGTCCCTAATCTTATCCAGGGTTTCCGCTATCACTCTAGAGTCTGCTCATATTAGAAAATAGAAAGAATGGTTTAACAATTCCAGAAATTTTTATAACTCTCTCCGTTCCAAACGCTTCCTATTAATTTCTGGCCATTGCTGTACCCGTAGGTCCAACAGCACGAAACCCTTCTCAAGAAGCGCTGAAAAAGTCCCCACTCGGCACGAGGCGGAGCCGGTACGTGTTGACGTCAAGGGCACGCAGCACCTCAGAGGCAGGGGAGGGCGGGGCCAGTAAGGGGACCTGCTGCTGGAAGAGCAGCGGCCCGAGCCGGGGCCATGGCGAAGCTACTGAGCTGCGTCCTCGGCCCCCGGCTCTACAAAATCTACCGGGAGAGGGACTCAGAAAGGGCCCCATCCAGCGTCCCCGAGACTCCAACTTCAGTCACTAATCCCCCTTCCAGCTGGGTGAGTCGAGTTCCTCCCTGGTCAAGAACATGGTACAGTCCAAACCTTTTATGGCCTTTGCTCCCCAGAAGTGCCCACTATTGGAAATGAGGGGAGTCTGCTTGTCAAGCCGGTTGTCCGAAAAGTCTGCGCTATTTGTGTTTCCTGGGTTTAAGTCACGCCTGTGGACTACCCACCTTCTCTCTTCATCGTCGTTTGAACACTGCTTTCTCATTCCACTACCAGTCCTTGCTTTTTTCTTCCCGCATCCCCCCACCCCATCTGTCATGGTTCATGCCAGCCCCACTTGGGTCTCAAGTCCTGCAAGAGACCCTGTGCGATTGGGGAGCGGGTGGATTTTGCCGTCATACTCCCAGTTTCTTCTTCCGTGTCCTTTAGTGCCTCCCCAGGCTTTGTTTATTTTCCCTTTAACCTGGCACTGAATTTCAAAATGACTTCTACGTATCATGTATCTGTCTCTCATGTATCTGCCTTCTTCCCCCACCCTCCAAACCTAGCCTGGAGACCCTAGGGTCATTGCATTTAGGAAATCTGCGGGTGGTGGTAGGCTATTCCCCTATTCTCTTCCTTTTATTGGTAGTCTCAGATTATGTTTACTAACCTCTACAAACTGCCCACTCCTAGCCACATTCTTTCTTAATCCACCTACTCTTATTTCTGTTGCTCTTCTTTCCCTCATAGAATTGTCATGGTGTCTTTCTTTTCTTCTCACTAACCCTATTCCCTGTAGGGACACGCTCAACCCATTTGAAACTGGGTTGTGGAAAAGAAGCGAAAGTTGCCCAATGCTGCTTTCACTTTTGCTTACAAGTCCAGCACCCTGTGTTTGTTCTTATGGTCAAGGATGGGAAATCAGGTTCAGGGTGGGGGTGGGGAAGAAAGTCTTTTGTAGACGCTAGGAATGTCTCCAGAGAGATAGCCAAGCAGGCTAGAACCAGAGGATGCATATTAGGGCTTTTGAAAGGGAAGAGGTGAGACTTGTTAATGGCAGGGTCCTTAACGGGGCTGTCTATTTTGGCAGGATACATACTATCAGCCCCGTGCCCTGGAGAAACATGCGGACAGCATCCTGGCACTGGTATGTCTACCCCAGCATCTGCTATTCACTGCATCTTTTCAGACCCAGCTGCCCTCTTGAACTTACTCTTCCCCAGGCCTGGGAGAAAGCAGTGCCCCTGGGGGTTGAGGGTGCTCTGGGCTTTGCTGCAGACCTTTCCAACACACACACATAAATGCTTGAGCGTGCACAGTTGACACTCCCCTTTGGTATGAAACAAAACTTTCTCTGGGGCAGCCTGAACCCTGAGGAAAACATGTTTACCCTTGGGACCATCTGCAGGTGCTAAGTCCTGCAGTCCCCTGTGACCTGTCCTCCCTGGCAACTAACCTCTTTGGCTGCAGAGACAGCTGTTCTCTCTGGCAGGGTTCCTGTGGTGACGTGTGTGCATCTCTGGTCCCTGGGGACCAGGCCAGGGACTGTCCTGAGCAGGGCCAATTGAAAAGACTTGATTAACTGGAGTAGACAGAGACTGATCTTTAAATGTGATGAAATTATGTCTGGGAATGATTAGAGGAATAAAATAGAATCTGTACCTAGTCTTCCCAGCCTGCATTATGCTCTGACACCCTACCTTTCAACAAATATTGAGCACCTTCTGTGTGCATGATGTTATCCATAGAATAGATACTTGATATGATATTCCTCAGGTTATCTGCCTTGCTCAGAGTCCAGGCCTGGAAATGGTAGACCAGTGTGCATGTGTGCATGTGAGTATATTGATTGCCTGTCCCTATCTCTCTGCTGCAGGCTTCAGTCTTCTGGTCCATCTCTTATTACTCCTCTCCCTTCGCCTTCTTCTACTTGTACAGGAAAGGTCAGTGTGGTTTAAAAGGTGGTGGGGCAGGAAATGGGCAGGTTGTTGGCAGTTTAACCAGCCTCCAAAGAGGAAAGGGAACCTGTGAGATGGCTTGGCTTCCCTCTTCCATCAGGCATATTCTTCCTCTAAGGGTGTGGCTGTCCCAAAGAGAGGTGTTGGGGGAAGTTGGGGCCCAATGGGAAAGGAGAGCTGAGGAACACTGTGGAGAGCTTCTCATATCATCCCTCTCCCCTCCCAGGTTACTTGAGTTTGTCCAAAGTGGTGCCATTTTCTCACTATGCTGGGACGTTGCTGCTGCTCCTGGCAGGCGTGGCCTGCCTCCGAGGTAGGTGGAGAGGAAGCCTAGTTTGGATTTATCTATCACTGGGTAAATATTAAGCTCTTTGTGCAAATACAGTTTGGTGCTGGGTCCTGAGGGGGATTAGCTGTGAAGGGTCTAAAGCACAATCTTTTCCCTAAGGAGCTAGAGAAATTCCTGCACATGTATAAATAAGAATATAACATGCATCATTTATAATAATCCTATTGGAAATACCTCCAATGGTTATGACGTGTAAGATGGGTAAATAATACGTTATATGGTATAACCATAGAACACTACACAGCAATGCAAATGAATGAACTATATCCATACTTACTGCAGATGAATCTTACAAACATATTAAGTGGTTGAAGTGCACCATAATTTGATATATGTAGTATGTTTTCACTTATATAAAATTTAAAAGGAATACATATGTATGTGATAAGAATAAGGGCATGGTTATTTTGAAAGTAAGGTGAGTGATTCCCTGGGGTGGAGGAATACAGGATAGGAAGACTCCTGGCTGGAAGTGGCTCTCTTTATCTTGAACTGGGTGATAGTTCACATCAATGTTTGCTTTGTAGGTTTTTCTTTTTGTGGAGGATACCCAGGAGTGTTCGACCACTGAGCTACATCCCCAGCCCTTTTTATTTTTCATATTTCTTTATTTTTCTATTTTTAAAAAATATTTATTTATTTGTTTTAGTTGAACACAATGCCTTTATTTTTACGTGGTGCTGAGGATCAAACCCAGGCCACGCACGTGCTAGGCGAGCGCTCTTACCGCTGAGCCACAGCCCCAGCCCCTTTATCTTTTATTTTAAGACAGCATTTCATTAAGTTACCCAGGCTGGCTTCAGTCTCTTGAGTAGCTGGGATTATAGGCATGTGCCACCATACCTCACTCGCTTTGCATTTTTTAATCTGAATGTGTGTTTTATGTACATATATCTTACAAGTATAAAAGCAAACAAAAAGGCAAAACAAGTCATTGAGACTTGGTGGGTACATATTAATGACCACCAGATGAGAGAGATGCTTCAGAGTGGAGTGGTGGGGTTGGGGCTGGATGGTTATAGTTGGGGTCACTCAAGTGAGGGCCCCCTGCCTGACACGTTCTTACCCCTTGATCTCTGTTTGGCTGGGCTCCCTTCTCTGAGTGACCTTTCCTGACCACTTGTCTCAAAAGTAGCTTATACTACTCAAGTTTCATCTTAATTTTTTGTTTTATTTATTTTTAATTTAGAAAAAACTAAAAATCTAGAGAACAAAATGTCTTAAATATTAAAATGCTTGTGGTTTTTGCTGTTTGCCTCAGTTACCTTTTTTGGGGTGGGTGGGTACCAGGGATTAAACTCAGAAGCACTCAACCACTGAGACACATCCCCAGCCCTTTTTTGTATTTTATTTAGAGACAGGGTCTCACTGAGTTGCATATCCTCTTGCCTCAGCCTCCCAAGCCACTGGGATTACAGGCGTGCACCACACCCTGTCTGTTACCTTTTGTCAATAAAATATTAAAGTATTACAGTGGACTTGGATTTGCCTTTGCAATCCTCCCAGCCACGCTTTCTCTTTTCCCAGAAGTAACCATTGTCCATCTGGTGTGAGTTTTTTTCTGGTCCATATTTTTGTACTTTTATGAACTATATACCTTCTTTTATCAAATCTAAGCTTGTAGGGCTGGGATTGTGGCTCAGCGGTAGAGCACTCGCCTAGCACGTGCGCGGCCTGGGTTCGATCCTCAGCACCACGTACAAATAAACGTATTGTGTACAACTAAAGCAAATAAATAAATATTTTTTTAAAAATCTAAGCTAACATTCATTGAAAAATATATACTAATTTTAGAGTTTTCAAATGTTAAAACAATTCTTAGAATCTATGAAATATGATAAGAATCTATAAACAATACAGTGTGATTTTGTGCATTTTACATTTTTGGCATAGATGGCATTGCTCCAGACAAATCATTCTGCAGCTTGCTTCTTTTCTCATTGTCATATTGTTTGGGGGCACTACCCTTGATGATAAAGTTCTAGTTCATTCTGGTTTTATTGTTGTTGTAGCACTTATCCCTCTCTGACAATTTTTTTTTTTTTTTTTTTTGGCTTACTTGTTTATTGACTTTTCCCAGTTCCACCTCACCCCCTATCAGAATGCCAGCTCTTTGAGGCAGAGAGCTATGCATCTCATTTCCTGCCTGTCTCCCCTGGGTAGAACAGTCCCTGGCATAAAACACCTGCCAGGTCAGTGAGGAGAAAAGTTGGGATTTGGGACTTCTCAGCAGTGAATGAAGAGTGGATGTGATCCTGAAGCAGGAGAGGAGTCAGCACTGAGAATTGCTGCCCTTTCCAATGGGAAGGAGAAAAGAGGCAGGAGAGAGGCAGTGTGGGAATCCTAAGGAGGCTAAGGCAAGCCCAGGAAGCAAAGGAAGAAGGAATCTGGAGGAACAGGAAGAATGCTGAGTGGAGCAATTGAAGAGAATTAGGACAGAGGAAGGGTACTTGGATTCAATGATGAAATAATTATGGGCAAGGGCAAGAGACTGTGAAGCCAGATGGTAGGGGTTGGAACATACAGAAAGCAAGCACTGGAAAAGCTTGGAAGGGAAAAGACAAGAAACCTGATGTTAGCAAGGGGGAAGAATAAGGTTGTGTGACAGTTTTAAGACCAAGGGGAATGAATCTTCTGAAAGACGGAAGCTTGCTAGTCTATAAAGAAACAAAATGAATCTCCAGCACCAAAAGGAGAAAATAAAAATAGACAAACTGAAGAAGCTAAGGAGTTGAAGAATTCTGTAGCCAGTTGCTGGATGTGGAGGAAGGTCAATTTCCCCACATTGTAGGCCCTCAGTTCCTTTTTCTCTTACTTTTCCTTCCAGGGCCTTCTTGCCCCATCTCCAATTCTCTCCCTAAGACCAAGACATCTTCCTTCCTTGTTTTCCTAATGCTACTTCCTGTCCTCTCTCTGCTAGGCATTGGCCGCTGGACCAACCCCCAGTACCGGCAGTTCATCACCATCTTAGAAGCAACACATCGGAACCAGTCTGCAGAAAATAAGGTGAGAGGTTCTAGGAAAGGTGTCAGACAACATACCCTGCTAGCAGCTTTCTCAGCTGCCCCCCAGAGCTCCAGGCACCAGCTTCCGCCAGGAGGAGGTGGTGTGCTTTGCCACCCACCACACTGGGTTTTTGCCGGCATATATTGCTGTGTTCTTTCCCTGCTCCATAAATGAACTGTCCTCACTATCACTTTCTTATGAATATTCTGCTAGAACAACCCTCCCCCTCTCTACTTTCCATCCACAAGAATTGTCTAAAGGTAGAAACATTCATAATGTTTCTTCTTTCTTCTTTTCCTCCTCCTTTTTTTTTCCTTTTTTTTTTTTCAGTACTGTGGATTAAATTCAGGATCTCACAGATGCTAGGCAAGCACTATACTACTGAGCTACATCCCTAGCCCTCCATAATGTTTCTTAGGAGAGTTTTCTATCACAGCAGCTCAGTTCTATAAATATTTGTTTTTGTTGTGGGCACTGAACAGCATGCTAGCTTTGTTTGGGTATGGGACAAGATGGACAGGTATAGCTACTCCTGTGCCCAAGAGCACAGTGTGGCGCCAGGAGACAGAAAAGCCAGGGCACAGTGTCCTTGAAGTTGTGCCAGGTTTGCCAGTGCTGGAGTGTGATTATCTTTGAAAAGGGGATATGGGGCCCCATGAAGCTCCTTCCTGTTTCTGGGATCAGATAGCTATGATTACCATCATTGCCTTGATGATTACCCCATACCACCATTTATGGAGCTGTGTAATGATGCTCTGTACCTTGCTACTGTTCATTTTGCATATTGCATATGTCCTTTCTAATTCTCACAACAGCTGTGTGAGGTAGCATAATTACCCTCGTTTGTACGTCTGAAGAAAAACAGGCAAAAAGAGAGGTTAAGTGACCTGTGCAAAGTCACAGAGCAAGGAAGTGGCTGAGTCTAGATTTGAGAGCAGGTCTGAACAAAGACTGGCTGAAATTGGCTTTTCTTCATTTTGTTTTGCTTTGTCATTTATATTTTTGTACAATTTTTATATTGCTCTCTCTTAGTAAAGTTATTTTTGAAAATGTCAAAAATTTCTCTGACAGGAGGAAAAAACCTCCTCAAAATAGAGAGCCAGGAGCTCTGGGGTTGGAGGAAGAACACAGTAGAGCATGAAGATGCAGCTCCCATTGCCCACAGAAAGCATGTGGGCTGACACAGGGGGGTGACCAGAGGCACAGATGGTCTGCATGGCAGAACTGGCCCCTGGCTGCAGGAGTTGAAGAGAGGGAGCTGGCTGTGTGAATGGAATAGTCAGAGCTTTGTTCCAGAAAAGACCCCACTGTGGTGACTTCCCTCCTGACACTCAGCCATGGAACCATCAGTTTGATCTGCTGGGGGATTTCTGAGCCTCCAAGATGGCCCAGGTAGAGGAGGGAATGTGACCAGCCAATGGGCCCCCACTCTCTACATCTGAAGCACCAGCCACCCCTGCTGGGGGTGGGTCAGTCTTAGATTTTTTAAAAAGAAAATTTAGGTTCCTTGTCTGGAAGAGGAAAGAAGGGTTAGCCTTGCCCTGCCTTGCCCAATTGTTCTAGTCATAGTAGAGTTTTCCATCTGAGAACTTGGAGGGTGCTGACCTCTACTTGGTCTCCCATGATATGTGAAGGCCAGGCCTGTGGATGATGAGGATGTTGAGGGTGGGTGGGGCCTCCCCTCAGTTCTGAATCCCCCTTTTCCTCTCCAACTCTTTCACACCCTGCCCACCACAGAGGCAGCTTGCCAACTACAACTTTGACTTCAGGAGCTGGCCAATCGACTTCCACTGGGAAGAACCCAGTAGTCGGTGAGACCCTAGTCTTTTTACTCTATCCCTTCTTTGGAACTGTCTCAGATCATCCCTGTACTGCTTGTCCCTGCCCTCCATCCCCTCTCAGGTCCCAGTGCCTGTCTTCTAGTGCCACCTTCTCATTCCTAGACCCCACCTTTCTCTGGACCTCAGATAGCCAGCTTTCTGCTCTTGACCCTATCTTCCCTTGCTTCTTTCTCTTTCTCAGGAAGGAGTCTCGAGGGGGCCCTTCCCGTCGGGGTGTGGCCCTACTTCGTCCAGAGCCCCTGCACAGGGGAACAGCAGACACCCTCCTCAACCGTGTTAAGAAGCTGCCTTGTCAGATCACCAGGTGGGACATGACAGGGAAAGGAGGCCAGGCGGGTGGAGGGGACATGGGATAAAGATCTTAGGACTTTGTGCTCTGTCATAAAATGGCTGTCATTTATTAGGCCTAGGGCCACGTGCTTGTGTGTATCATTTGTGGTGAAGAAGTTTTTATCCACATTATGTGTGAAGAAAAAACTTATAGAGGACCAAAGTCTCACAGGTAAAGAACTGGGATATTAACACAGCTCTGTCTGACACAAAAGCTCTTTCAGTGTGACTGAGAAGGAACAGTGGAGTTGGGGGTAGAAAGGAAACATATCATCTGTAGCTGGAGCAGGCTCTAGTGCACTGCTGTGTAACCATCCTGGCTGCTTCGCTCCTTGGTTCTTCCTCCTTGGAAGAAGCTCCACTGTGCCTCAGTTTCTGCATCTGTGAGTAGCTTGCCTTATAGGGTTGTTGAGGAGAATAAGTAGGGTAACATTCCTGAAGGACTCATACCTTGCCTGGGTGCCTATGCCAAATAAGTCTTAGTTTATTGATGACAGAAGTAACAACAGCAACCACTCATATGTTACAGTGGAGCAGATGCTGGGCATTTTCTTTTGTGGGGAGATGGGGCATTTTCTAGAATACCAAGGAAGGGGTTGGACTAAATGGTTGATTGTTGACAGTGTGCTGATGGGTAGAAGGACAAGCCAGATTTGAGGATTTGTTTTTGAAGTACTTGAGAGGCCTCACGCATGCCAGGAAAGCACTCTACCACTGAGCCACATCCCCAGTCCTCAGATTTGAGGTTTTTTAAAAAATATTTATTTGTTTTAGTTGTACACAATGCCTTTATCTTTTTGTGGTGCTGAGGATCAAACCTGGGTTGCACATGTGCTAGGCAAGTGCTCTATCGCTGAGCCACAACCCCAGCCCAGATTTGAGGTTTTGAAGGGGATGCTAGATAGTTTGTGAGGTATTCTGGGGCTGTCCTACTTCAGGGTTAACTGGAAATTATTAATCCTCTTTTTCAGGAACAGCACCTACCATATCTTATCTGTCTAGATTAGTATGTTTGTACAATAAATATTTATTAAGCCCCTGTTCTACGATGTTTTAGGCACCTCCTATGTGGCAAGTACCGGGCATATTACATTGTACAAAATAGCCAGGAGCCGGGCGCGGTGGCGCACGCCTGTAATCCCAGCACTTTGGGAGGCTGAGACAGGAGGATCACGAGTTCAAAGCCAGCCTCAGCAATGGCGAGGCACTTAGCAACTCAGTGAGACCCTGTTTCTAAATAAAATACAAAAAAAAAAAAAAAAAAAGGGCTGGGGATGTGGCCCAGTGGTCGAGTGCCCCTGAGTTCAATCCCTTGTACCAAAAAAAAAAAAAAAAAAAAAAAAAAAAAATAGCCAGGTTCCTGCCCTGATGGAGTTTGTGGTCTAGTTTGATGTCTTTCAAACTATGGATTTTGACCCACTAGTAAATCTTGAAATCACTTTAGTGAATTACAGTTATCATATTTTAAAGTTCTGTTTAGCTGGGCACAGTGGCAAACACCTGTGATCCTAGCTACTGGGGCCAAAGCAGGAGGATCACATGTTTGAGGCCAGCCTGTGCAACTTGGTGAGACTCAGTCTCTAAATAAAAGATTAAAAATGGCTAGAGATGTACCTCAGTGGCAGAGCACCCCTAGATTCAAATCCCAGTACTATAAAAACAAAAAACAAAAAATCTGGGGAACTTTGTGTGTATGTGGTGCTGGGAATGATTAAATCTAAGGCCTTGTGCATGCTAAGCAAGTGTTCTGCCACCAAGCTACACCTCAGTGCTATTTGGAGACTTTTAGTAAGTTGTATTTATACATTAACAGAATCATATTTGATAATAACTATACTTTTATTTATTGTACGCAGAAGTATTATTTTATAAAACTCTCAGAATTATGTACAAATGGTCCCCAACTTACCAGCATTTGATTTAATGATTTTTTAACTTTACAGTGCTGTAGAGCAGTAGGAATACAGTAGAAACTGTACTGCAAATTTTGTGGAGATTTGTTGTTGTTGTTTTTGAGACAGGGTCCCACTAAGTTGCCCATGCTTGCCCTAAACTCCTGGACTTAAGTGATCCACTGCCTCAGCCTCTCAAGTAGTTAAGACTACAGGTGTGCACCATTGTGCCTGACTACTTCAAATTTGGGATTTTGATCTTTTTTGGGGGCTAGTGATATGCACATAATATTACCCTCTACAATGTACTGGGTGGCTAAGCTATGATGTTTGATAGGTTAGGAATAAGTAAGTGTGTTTTTAACAGCAATATTTTCAATTTACAATGATTTCGTTGGGATATAACCCCTTTATAAGTTGAGGAGCATCTGTGTATATATGTGTATAGTGGGCCATAGTAGAAAATGTACATCTTACAATTCTTGATATATTATTTCATTAAATCCTGAAAGAGGACTGTGAAGCTGTGAAGGTCAGTGTAAAACAGGTCCACCATTCTGCCAGTGCTACAGCTGAGTCAATACCCGGGCCCCACTGGGGATTGGGAGTTAATTAACCCATGTTTCCCACAGCTACCTGGTGGCACATACCTTGGGGCGCCGGATGTTGTATCCAGGCTCTGTATACCTGCTCCAGAAGGCCCTCATGCCTGTGTTGCTGCAGGGCCAGGCCCGGTTGGTGGAAGAGGTGAGGTCCCCCTGCCCTGCCCCCTGCTGACCCTTCTCTTCTCCAGGGATGCAGCCTCCTGCCCTTCACAACCTGACCATTACATCTCCCTTAGTGTAACGGGCGCCGGGCAAAGCTGCTGGCCTGTGATGGCAATGAGATTGACACCATGTTTGTGGATCGGCGGGGGACAGCTGAGCCCCAGGGACAGAAGCTGGTGAGAGAGAGCAGGGAGCCCAAAGGTGGAGTGTGGGGAGGGCAGTAGAGGTTCTGGGGAACCCCAGTCATACAGCACTTTCCCTGTGGCATCACAGTGGGGAATAATCCCAGCTGTACCCTAAAGGCCTCTATAGGAAAACTCTGAGATAGGGAAATACAAGTTCAAAAAATAATAATCATAGTTGTTACCACCAAGAGCATTTATTACATGTAAAACATACATTTAATCTTCTTAACAATCCTGTGAGATAGGTACTATTTACGTTAGCCCATTTTTACAGATGTTGAAACCGAGGCACAGAATAACTTTCCCAGATCACACAGTTAGTAAGTGGTAGCACTGGTATGTAGACTCAGGCAGCCTGGCTCCAAAGTCTCCTGCTTCCATGAAGGAGCCCTGGAAAGAGCACTGAGCCAGGAATCTAGGAGCTGGGTTCTAGTGCTAACTCTGCCTGCTATGGGAGTTCATGCAGGTCCCACCATCTCTGGGCTTCAGCTTGGGACACAATGGAACTAGAGCCTAGTGAGGGAGAGGGAGAAGGAAAGCAACAGGCATGCCACAAAACAGGAACAGTCAACAGAACAGACCCAAAGCTATGAAGGAAAGAAAATTTAGGCTCTGGGAGTGTAGCTCAGTGATAGAGCATTTGTGAGGCTTTGGGTTCAGTTCTCAATGTGCTTGTGCATGTGGCATGCGCGCGCGCATGCGCACAAACAAACACACACACACACACACACACAATCCATAATCCCATCCTCTCCTAAGAGCATCCTACCTGGTGGCCTCCCGAGGGAAAATGGACATTGTGCTGGGTGGTGGAACAAATCCAACTTGAGTCATCTTCCTCCGAGGGCTCAGTTTGCCAAGCATTTAAAGTCACTTTGCCTCTCATCTTATGGACTTTGTGGAATGAGAAGTTTCTGTTCCCCTTAAAGAGGATAGGAACTGTCCTTTTCTCTTCCCTACACAGCTCTTCTCAGGCTGCCCTCCGTGCTTATGTGGGGATTTTCAGTAGATCTCAGCCCTGCCTTTCTGTCTCATTCCTAGGTGATCTGCTGTGAGGGGAACGCAGGGTTCTATGAGGTGGGCTGTATCTCCACACCCCTGGAAGGTAGGCCATTGCTCAGCTCTCTTATTTATGCTCTTTGGAATGGAATATACCTACCTTTCACACTGCTCTGATTTCCCCAGAACTAACCTTTACTTTTTCTGAGTGAGGTCTCAGTCTCTCACCTTTGGGGAAAAGTCCACACACCCCATTTGCATGGTGAATCATATATTGTTCCCCTCTTCTGTGTCCCTACCTTTATTATGCTCTTCATTCTGTTCTACCACCCAGTCATACATCTCTCTCTTCTGCTGCCTCAGAATCTTTGGCATCACCTCCTTATCCTGGGAAGGCATGGAACCTCTGAGCTTGGAGGTCTTCTGCTGTCTTTCCCTCAGGGGCAGAGAGGGGCATGGGCCATGAGGTTTCAGTCCCTCCTCCCCCTGTGTTACAGCTGGATATTCAGTCCTGGGCTGGAATCATCCTGGCTTTGCTGGAAGCACGGTGAGACCCTTTTTGCAATCCCTTCCTTTTCCAGAATTATTTCTGGCAAGCTACTGGAGGGGAAGAAATGGGGTACAATTTCTGTGGGACCTCCCATTCACTGAGGCTAGGTGCTAAGGGCTGGGAGACTGTAAATGTGAAGGCAGCATGGAAGCTGGCCCCCTTCCCACACACACAGTTGGGGACTGGCTGAGAAGGCAGTGGATCTCAAACATTGGCCTCTCCCACCACCTTTTTCTTCCACACCTTCTCTGTTGCAGGGTGGCTGTAGGAAGGGTCCATATTAGGAGGATGCAGGTGGCAGGTGAGCTGGCCTTTGGTGTGATCCCCTCCTGCCTTTGCCCTTCCTCCTGCAGGGGGTGCCATTTCCTCAGAATGAAGCCAACGCCATGGATGTGGTGGTCCAGTTTGCCATCCATCGCCTAGGTTTCCAGCCCCAGGACATTATCATCTACGCCTGGTCCATTGGTGGCTTCACTGGTACCAGTTTCCTTTCCACACCCCACTGTAGACACATTCATGCCCCCCAGCTAGGAGAGGTGGGGAAATACACCAATGGCTCTGGAGAGGGGTAGAGGCTCAAGGATGAAGAGGAAGGAGTTAAAATCTCTAAGTGGGCCCAGGAGTAGATATCTAGTTGTATAAACTTAACCTTTCCTTCCTTCCTTGTGTCTGATCATTAAAAGGAGAAGTAGCCCAGGGTCCTTGGTGGGCAGTTCAGGGAAAGAGGATGTTCTGCCTACTGTCTTCCATGCACTTGGATATTTTCTTCTCTAGATTGTGCCCTGACCAAGTGAAGTGGAGGTTAAAGAGAGACCGGGGGATAACATCCTGGGAAGGATGGGGTTGGCCCAGGGGATGAGGGTGGGTATGATAGACAAGAGCCTCTCTTGGTCCTCACCTTCTTTCTTGTCCTGCTACTAGCCACATGGGCAGCCATGTCCTACCCAGATGTTAGTGCTGTGATCCTGGATGCCTCCTTTGATGATCTGGTACCCTTGGCTTTGAAGGTCATGCCAGACAGCTGGAGTGAGTGCAGCTCCCAGGACTGCCCTTCCAGGGAAGGGGTGGACTGGAATTGGCAGCTGTTCTAACTGGAGATGGTTTTCATTTCTGTGGGTGGGGAGAATTAGGAGGGTTCCCTTGTCTGATGGCCTCAGTTTTTTCTATGAACAGTGGGGACCTCTGTGTTGGGCAGGGCCTTTGTCGCTGCCATCCCTTCACCTTTATCCCACTCTAGGGGGCCTGGTGACCAGGACTGTGAGGCAGCATCTCAATCTAAACAATGCAGAACAACTGTGCAGGTGAGGGCAGGCAAGTGTCCAGCATCTTACCCCCCTCACTCACCAACCCATGCCACAGCCCTGCTGGGCATTTATACACTGAAAATAGCCCTAAATAAAAAGCCGGCAAACAGCCAGTACCCCATGAGTGACCCTGTCACACCAGTTGGCTTAACCCTCCTCAGGTCACCTGGGACCTTGGACCTCCTCATGATCTGGCAGTCAATGGATTAGGGCCTGGCAGAGCAGGGGTCTCCCCACAAGATCAAACTAAGCAATGCCGTTATTTATTTATGGGAATGGAACCCAGGGGCACTCTACCACTAAGCTACGTCTCATCCTTTTTATTTTTTATTTTTGAGACATTGTTAAGGCTGGCCTCAAACTTGTGATCCTCTTGCCTCAGCCTCTGCAGACACTGGGATTATAGGCATCCACCACCATGTCCTGACTGCAATGCCCATTCTGAAATATTCCAACCTCACTCCTGGGTGAAGGGCTAGCCTAGGATGGGGGTAGAGAAGTTGTTACCTTTCTCCATCTGAATTTTCCTTCCCTGCTGCTCTGTCCTGAAGGTACCAGGGCCCTGTGCTGCTGATCCGGAGAACCAAGGATGAGATCATCACCACGACGTGAGTGCCTGGGAGCCTCTGCCCTCCCCAGAGATGGCTAGAAGTTGCCTCTGCCACCCCTGTTTACAAGAAAAACAGCTATTCAGATCCTTCCTCCCCAACTTCCAGCCCCTCCAGAGTAATTTTTCTCACCCTCAGGGTTCCTGAAGACATCATGTCCAACCGAGGCAATGACCTCCTTCTGAAGCTCCTGCAGTTTCGGTGAGAGCTGGTAGATGGGGATAGACAAAGAGTGAAGTGAAATCGGTCTTAACCTCCTGTCTTGGTGCTTCTCTGTAGGTATCCTCGTGTAATGGCAGAGGAGGGCCTTCATGTGGTAAGGCAGTGGCTGGAGGCCTCCTCACAGTTGGAAGAAGGTGAGAGGCATCTGATAAGCTTGTGGCAGGAGACTGACAAGGCCAGGTTGCTGATAGGTTTTCATTTCTCTCCCCGAACAGCATCAATTTACAGCCGATGGGAGGTGGAAGAAGACTGGTGTCTGTCTGTCCTCCGTTCCTACCAGGCAGAACATGGGCCTGAGTTCCCCTGGAGTGTGGGTAAGGAGGTCCTGGGCAGGAGGGCAGGTGAGAAGAGTCCAAGAAGGGGATGAATACCTAAGCACTTGGCCAGGTTTAAGTGCCTCCTCTCTGCAGGGGAGGACATGAGTGCAGATGGACGGCGGCAGCTGGCTCTGTTTCTGGTAAGCTCAGGAATGGGAAGTAGTAGAATGGAGGGGGTCACATATAGGGTTTGGGGACAGGGGACCCTCTGTAAGCAATAGAAGTGGCAGGTTTCATAGAGTGGTGGATTTGGAGGGTGGAGGATGGGAAGTGAGGAAGGTGTCCAATGGCTTTTGCTGCCTATGGTGCTCTGTGCCCACCTGTCCTACCCCCTTTCCTCAGGCTCGGAAGCATCTGCACAATTTTGAGGCCACACACTGCACCCCACTTCCAGCCCAGAACTTCCAGATGCCCTGGCACCTCTAGGGACCACATTGGAAAGCATGGAAGAACAGGATGGGGGAGACATGAGGGAAGACCCTCTTATTCGTGATTCTCTGTGTTCATGTTGCTGTTTTTAGTTTGTGGAAAAGTGGGGGACCATCCCCCTCCTTACCACTGTTTCTCTTGCACGTTTCCCCTCATTCATGTGACAGCACCTAACCTTCCCCTACACAAATCCTGCATTAAATGAATGGATTATTCCTAATAATTAATTAAAAAAAAAAGGTATTTTTTCTACTATCTGGCTAATTGTGTGACTTCACAGATGTTCAGCTAGGGGATGATACTGGGGAGAGTAGAGGCCCCAAAGAGCCAGGCTTTAGGAAAACCATAACTCCAGACAACCAGCTTAACCCTTCCCATTTCTGTGTACCCCCAGGCCTTCAACCCCAATCTGAGCTGTCCTCATGCAGCCCGTCCCAAAGCCTAACCTTTCCCTGGAGTGCCTAGGATTGTCACAGCTGTACAGCTTCCCTAGCTTCTCCCTCCTTCTTCCTCAGTCTCCCCCACATACCACAGCCCTAGAAGCCTGTGGTTGCCCCCTCTGACTTATAACCTATTTACAAATCCTTTCTAATATTTGATTTCACCTACTCAGCTCCTCTGCTGATTTCCAGGTCCAATTTTTGTGGTGTCACTCTCAGCCCTTACAGTCATCCTTGATCAGCTCTTCTTATCCCCACAGGGAGTGAGAAGCAGTCTGCTCTCTGAGTCTTATGCAGCAAACCCTGCCCACCTTCCTCACCACATCATCAAAACTGTCCTCACAGTTTTGCAATTCAACACAGAGTTTGCCAGGGACCTGAATACCAGGAGCCAAGGACATCTGTCTTCCCAGAGCCATGCTTTATCTTTTGCACAGCTCTGTTAGAAAATTCTTATGTTAGTTAGGACCAGTGGTGCATACCTGTAATCCCAGTGGCTCAGGAGGCTAAGGCAGATGATGGATCTCAAGTTTGAGGTCATCATGAGCAACTTGAGCAAAAACTTAGCCGGGCGCGGTGGCGCACGCCTGTAATCCCAGCACTTTGGGAGGCTGAGGCAGGAGGTCGCGAGTTCAAAGCCAGCCTCAAATGGTGAGGGGTGAGACCCTGTCTCTAATAAAATACAAAAAAAAAAAGGGCTGGGGATGTGATCCAGTGGTCGAGTGCCCCTGAGTTCAATCCCCAGTACCCTGCAGTGGTAGAATGACCCTGCGTTCAATCATCAATACTGCAAGTAATAATAATAATAATAATAATAATAATAATAAAAAGGAAGGAAGAGAAAGAAAGAAAGGAAGGAAGGAAGAAAGAAAGAAAATTGTTAGGTTTAACCTGAGGAAATTGGTTTCCCAAAACTTCTAATCCTTGGACCTTATGGAACAGAATATATCCCTCTTCCATCCAACAGTTTGTGGCTTGGCTACCTTCTTCCATCAGAAACTTCTCTTTTCCAGATGATATACCCTCAAGTTTACTATCCAGTAACCATTGTTAGGTGTAAGATGCTTAACGTGGGTGACAATGTTCTGATGTTTTAGTTATAGTCTCTGGCTGATTTCCATGTCTTCCCCAACTCCAATGCATGACCCTCCTCTAATCTGGGGGACAGAGGCTGTGTCTTTCTCCAGCATCTCAGCAATTCCCAGTCTCCACAGGAAAGGGAGATCTGAGACTTATCAGGTGATATGGGCCTGAAATTTGGGGTTAGAGGGAAGGTGACCATAATTCCAGAATCCTGTACCTTTAGCAAGTTTGATACTGACACCCTTCTCCTCTGTTTCATCCCAGGGGGCAGATGCTGTGGGAAGTGCAGAATAGGAAGATGTGGGACCAGCTGCATGGTTCTGAATCTCACTCTCCCAGATGCATCAGGACAATCAATCTCTTGGAAACAAAGACTTTGTTCAGCTAAGGGAACCTTCTTAAGTGCAAATAGGGGGTACCTATTCCTGTCTCCTATAACCTGGAGACAAGAACTCCCACTTCCTAGCCCTGTATAGGCATTAGGGACATTGTAGACCTTCCCTACAGCCACTTTTGCCCCATCTTTCTACACATACTATAGAGAACAGTGGATGCCAAGAGGAGGCCCTTGGATTCCCCAAATGGGTGAGGGTAGGGGAGGATCAACATGTTGATTTAGGAGTACCCCACTCAGGAGCTTCAGTCTATGTCAGATTATTCCACACCTGATAAGGCTCAGAGCAGCTAAATTTGTTTTCAGAACCAACCCTCACCTTGGGATGGGACCAGCTTCCGGTCCACTCCTCACCCTATATAGCAAGATTCCAGTCATCCCAGAAGAGGTCAGCTGAGATGCCCACCACACAGCTGCTGGGGTTCTCTGGACCCTGCTCTACTGGGCACCAGGCAAGGCCTGAACACCCAGGCACCTGAGGAGCTGGGAAAATGGCTTGAGAGTGGAGGCTGGATGGCAAATTAGAGTCTGGCAGGCAACCTGGGAATAAGGGGGCAGGTCCCTGGACAGGGCCATGCTTTATCCTACCTTATCTCATTGACCCAAGCTTTGCCTTGAGCTGCTCCCAGCGTGAGGTTCTGACTTGGCTCTGGGCTGTGTTTGAGGGTTTGCTCCACAAGCCCGGGAGGGGCATGTGTTTCTCCACACAGCTGTCACAAGTAAGTGACTGTCTTGCTGGTGAAGGGTCCCTAGGAGGTGGAGCTCAGACTTTGGAGATAGCGAGGTCCCCATCCATGTATCCATCCCATTCATCCATCCAATCAACAAGCCACCCTGACTCCCTTAGGAACCCAGTCATTCATTTATATTCAGGATAAAGACCCTCTGGTTTCTCTTCAGACTGCAATCCCCCAACAGAACTTGTCTCATTTCAGGCTGAGGCAGGAGGATCGCAAAGTCTAGGCCAACCTGGGTAACTTAGCGAGATCCTGTCTCAAAAAATAAAAAGTCTGGGGATGTAGTTCAGTGGTAAAGCGTCCTGGAATCAATTCCCGGAATCAATTCCTGGTACTTATTGTAATAAGTAAATAAATAAATATTTAAAGGGCTGCAGATGTAGTTCAGTGGCAAAGTGCCCCTAGATTTGATTCTCAGTAACACTAAATAAATAAATAAGGAGAAAGGAAGAAATAAACGAACCTGACTCTCGCAGAGCCTCACCCTTTACGGCCCCGCCCTTCGCTTGCTTAGCCTGGTACCTCGAACTGTGGCCTTCAGTCCTCAGGCTCCACCTCCCTGCTTTCGTCACTCGGCTGCCTACCCCCAGGCGTCCCTTGTCCCGAAGGAGGAGCGTTCGGCTTGGATGCAGTCGTCCGTTGCTATAGCGACTCTGCAACGCCCCACCTCTTTACCCTAGGAAAGCCTAGAACCTGTCACCACGGAAACGAACTCTCGCGGCGCTTAGTGTGTGCAGCACCGCCCAGCCGCGTGCGAACGGCGAGGAGCCAAAAAGAAGCAGGGGCGGGATTAATGATTCTGAGACCACGCCCCCGGAGAAGCCCCCCCGCGCCCCCACACTGATCACCCGACCGCCGCTCCCGGAAATCCTAACCGAGAAATCCTCACAAGGTCTTCCCTGGGATTCTGCTCAGAACCTGCGGGGCTGTGACCTTACTGCAAGTCTTCCCGTACCTCTTAGGGATCCGGGAACCCCACTTCAGCCTCGCTTAGCTCCTAGTTCTTGGTCTTTTGGGTGAGGTTATAATCGATAAAAGGGTTCTGAGGGCCGGGCGCGGTGGCGCACGCCTGTAATCCCAGCACTTTGGGAGGCTGAGGCAGGAGGATGGCGAGTTCAAAGCCAGCCTCAGCAGTGGCGAGGCACTTAGCAACTCAGTGAGACCCTGTCTCTAAATAAAATACAAAAAAGGGCTGGGATGTGGCCCAGTGGACGAGTGCCCCTGAGTTCAATCCCCGGTACCCACACACACACACACACAAAAAAAAAAAAGGGTTCTGAGGGCTCCATAAAATTTCCCTCTGATTCTGCTTTGCCCTTTTCGCTTCCAGAGGAGCCTCCGCTCTTTGATTTTTTTTAATTTTTTTTCCTTATCACTCCGTGAACTCCCTCATTCCACAGACACAGGTTGCAGGCGCTCTCCCCAGTTCTTCATTACTTTTTTTTTTTTTTTTTTTTTTTTTTTTTTTTTTTGGTACCGGGGATTGAACTCAGGGGCACTCGACCACTGGGCCACATCCCCAGCCCTTTTTTGTATTTTATTAGAGACAGGGTCTCACTGAGTTGCTAAGTGCCTCGCCATTGCTGAGGCTGGCTTTGAACTCGCGATCCTCCTTGCCTCAGCCTCCCAAGTACTGGGATTACAGAGGTGCGCCACCGCGCCCCGGCTACTCTGACATTTCTGTAATACAGTGTTGAAGTTTCATTCATTCCAAGCCGGGGTAGGGTGGGGCGCGCAGTAACATGCGTTTTTTCTCTAGTGTTTATTTCTGCCGGTCCTTTCTGGGAGTGCGTTTCCAGTCGTTTCTTCCCATCTTCCCCATCAATACTCCAAGATCGCATGATTCTTGAATAGTCAGGGCAGTAGCAGGGAATCCGACTTCAGGACCCCGCTCCGAACCTCCAAAGAGGAAACCGGAGCAGGTGATGTCATCCTGAACTCCGAGGACCTCCCAGTGTCCTTACTTTTAAGCACAGTGTCCTTAAAAGTAAAATCCCTGAGTCTCATCTTCAACTGACCTGGGGAGGTGGGGACTGAGCAGGCCAGGTGAGGGAGCCCGGCAGGTGTAGCGAGGAGGAAATGGGCGGGGCACCTGGGGCCGCGGACTCAGAATCCACCTGGAGGAATGGTGGTACTACAGCACCACCTTCCGGGGAAGCAGCTTCGTGCGCTGGATGTGCGCTGGGTGTCCGCTGGCTCACCCTTGGGTCCCCACGCGCAGCTCGCGCTGGCTTGACGCCGAGCGGAGAACTGTGCTGGGGCAGGGACCGCCCCGCATCTTCCTGAGAGTTCCAAGGTGCAGTGAGGCGCGGAGAGAGAACGCACTGCGCGGGAACCTGTGGGCGCCGGAGATTAGACCCACTGACCCGCAGCTGAGCTTGGGCGGGGGTGGAGTAAGAGGGGTGGTGGGGGAGAAGGTGTCCCGGAACCTCAAGGGGGCACCAGCCTGAGTATAGGGGTGGGGAGCGTGTCACTATTTCTCTGTGATCCAGATATCTTCGCTGTTGGAAAGACAAGGTACTTGGAAAATGATACCACCAGTCATCTCCTCGTGCGAACCTACTCCCCATTCATTCTGATACCAAATCTGTACAATCTTTTTCTAAATGTACTGTAGTTCAGGTTCATTCACCCTCTTCAGCGTCCCTGCTCTCTTCGGCGAGACCAGGCCGCCATCTTGTGACTGAACTCAGGAATAGCTCCCTATTTCCCTGCATTCTCCCGTTTCTCCAATGTGTAACAACAGCGATCATCTTTTTTTTTTTTTTTTTTTTTTGTACCGGGGATTGAACTCAGGTGCACTCAACACTGACATCCCCAACCTATTTTGTATTTGATTTAGAGACAGGGTCTCACTGAGTTGCTTAGCACCTCGCTGTTGCTGAGGGGTCCCCACGCGCAGCTCGCGCTGGCTTGACGCCGAGCGGAGAACTGTGCTGGGGCAGGGACCGCCCCCGCATCTTCCTGAGAGTTCCAAGGTGCAGTGAGGCGCGGAGAGAGAACGCACTGCGCGGGAACCTGTGGGCGCCGGAGATTAGACCCACTGACCCGCAGCTGAGCTTGGGCGGGGGTGGAGTAAGAGGGGTGGTGGGGGAGAAGGTGTCCCGGAACCTCAAGGGGGCACCAGCCTGAGTATAGGGGTGGGGAGCGTGTCACTATTTCTCTGTGATCCAGATATCTTCGCTGTTGGAAAGACAAGGTACTTGGAAAATGATACCACCAGTCATCTCCTCGTGCGAACCTACTCCCCATTCATTCTGATACCAAATCTGTACAATCTTTTTCTAAATGTACTGTAGTTCAGGTTCATTCACCCTCTTCAGCGTCCCTGCCTCTCTTCGGCGAGACCAGGCCGCCATCTTGTGACTGAACTCAGGAATAGCTCCCTATTTCCCTGCATTCTCCCGTTCTCCAATGTGTAACAACAGCGATCATCTTTTTTTTTTTTTTTTTTTTTGTACCGGGAATTGAACTCAGGTGCACTCAACCACTGACATCCCCAACCTATTTTGTATTTGATTTAGAGACAGGGTCTCACTGAGTTGCTTAGCACCTCGCTGTTGCTGAGGCTGGCTTTGAACTCGTGATCCTCCTGCTTCAGCCTCCCAAGCCACTGGGATTACAGGCGAACAATGGCAATCTTTTTATGAGAAATCTGATCGCGTTTGTCTTCTGCTGAAATCCCCCGGACAGTGACTTCTACTATCCAGGTGCTCCCAGCAGCACTCTGCCTCTTCCCACCATTGCCTGTTGACTTGTCTCCCCCACTAGACCGTGCCCTGTGAGGGCAGGGGCTTTGTATACTGTTTATCTTCAACACCTGATACAGCAAATCAATAAACGTCTGTTGAATTAATATAAAAATTCCCGCCGCGGGGCGCGGTGGGCGCGCACATCTGTAATCCCAGCACTTGGGAGGCTGAGGCAGGAGGATCACGAGTTCAAAGCCAGCCTCAGCAATGGCGAGGCACTTAGCAACTCAGTGAGACCCTGTCTCTAATAAAATACAAAAAAAGGCTGGGGATGTGGCCCACTGGTTGAGTGCCCCTGAGTTCAATCCCCGGTACAAAAAAAAAAAAAAAAAAAAAAAAAAAATCCCCTTCTCATTCCTCTGTTTCTGGGTCCCTGCCCCAAGCAGGATGTTAAGGTCTGACTGGCTGTGGGTGAGGACACTCTGATCTGGCTGTTCTGGCATTGATTTCCATCCTAAATGTGTTGCCTCTCTCCTTCCTCTTAGCCAACCTCTTTTCCACCGATATAAGCCAGAACAGAGGCCAGAGGGCAGTCGTCCATTTCATGGCAGGCTTTGCAGGGAGCTTTAGTCTGGGGCCTCTGAGCCTCCACAGCATCCCCCAATCCCTGTACAGCATCTTCTTAATAGTGATGGTCATGATGAGCTTGGTGTTTGGTAAGTGGCTCCAAGGGGTCGGAAAGGTCTCCTGGCCCACTGATGAATAAATAAATAAACTGAGTGTCTGGGCACACCGGCCCAGGATGCTTAGGTAAACCCAGACGGTAGAAAAGATGCAATGGACAGGTGTGGTGGGAAATACCTGGGTCTGCCTAAGGACAGATATTGACCCTGAGGGAGATTTCTAGGAACTGCCCCACAGCTGTCTCATTCAGTGGCAGTGATCTGAATAGAGGTACTAAAAGGATTCTATTCATATCTGAGGACAACCGAATAGAGAGGGTTGGGAAAATACTTTCCCAATGATGGAAGCAGAATCCACAAAGTAGAACAAGGCTAAATCCAGTTTGATGATCTTACTGGGCTGAAAGCACCATCTACAGAAAAACAGGATTCTAAGTGTTTGTTTAGTATTTGCCTCAGAACACAAGTGTTCTGATGGGCCTGGGGTTTCATTAATGTGTGATCTGAGCTGAGGACCAGAGGATTTATATGCATGTAGTTGGGGAATGAGGGAGAGAACGGGTGTTTGAGTGGACAAAGTTTAATATGGGCCTGTCCTGTGATAAGACTGCAAAAACAAAGCATGTGGCATGGGCCTGCTTGAAGTCCACTGTCTGCATGAAGCAGAGTCTTTCTGGCCTGTAATGTACTCTTGTTTTCAATTCTGAGCATTATGGATTAAGAAAGCATGTTTATGCCAGGTGTGTTGGTGAACACCTGTAATCCCAGCTACTCAGGATGCTGAGTCAGGAGAATTGCAAGTTCAAGGCAGCCTAGGTAACTTAGTGAGACACTGTCTCAAAGTAAAAAAAAGCTTTCCTGGAATGTGTGAAGCCTTGGGTTCAATTCCTAGTATCACAAATAAAATAAAGCACATTTGGAAGAGAGTTTTAGGGGCAGGGGACTGAGAAATCAAGTTACAGAGGAAGAACTTCCCTAATAGGGCTGTACAAAGCTGGAATGGGCTACTCAGTCTCACCTGTGAATTTGAGAGAGACAGAGTGCTGGGCAAATGTTAGCCCTTCGAATACATGTTGAATGAATGAATGAGTGATTTAATGATTTCTCACCTTTAGAGGTAAAAGAGGAGAGAACAAAGATTTTTAATAAGGACTAAAGCTTCTGCTATACTAAACCAAATGGGTTTAAAGAATCAGTGATTTTATGGTTTTCTGAGGTGTGGAGGGGACAGTGGAATTGGCCAACCTGGAATCAGGTATGAGGGGTTTTGGGTCATTGCTTCTCTGTGTTCTAGGTAAGGTTGTTCCTGACAACCCGGGACCCCCGCAACCACCTCATCTCTCCAAATATCTGCGTTGCTATAGATGTCTCTTTGAAACCAAGGAGTTGGGGTGCCTTCTGGGATCAGACATCTGCCTCACTCCATTTGGCAGCAGCTGCCTCACTCTGCATATAAAAAACAGTAAGCTGCCTTTTCCCACCATGGGTCCAGCTCTCTTGAGCAGCCTCTCCCAGCCTCCTAAACAGTACCCCAAGTCCTGTTTCTATAGCTCTAGGACACTGTTCCATCTCTTTCCTTCAGAGCCACTCCCTAGCTCTACTTCCACCAGCTTCCCTCCTCAGCCCACAGTTGACTGGCTCCTAACCTCTCTGGCACCCAGGTTTGAAGGGGACCCTGACCCTGGAGATCTCCAGAGGTATTGGCCTTTCCTCAAGTGGCCTATTCCCTAGTGATCAGCATAGTTCCTATATGTGTCACTCTTCTGAAACTTCCACTGCTCCTCATAGTCTCTCTCTTTCTTTCTTTCTTTCTTTCTTCTCTCTTTCTCTTTCTTTCTCTTTCTTTCTTTCTTTTCTTTCTTTCTTTCTTTCTTTCTTTCTTTCTTTCTTTCTTTCTTTTTCTTTGTGCCAGGGATTGAACTCAGGGGCACTTGACCACTGGGCCACATCCCCAGCCCCCCCCCTTTTTTTTAATTTAGAGACAGGGTCTCACTAAGTTGCTAAGTGCCTCGCCATTGCTGAGGCTGGCTTTGAATTCGAGATCCTCCTGCCTCAGCCTCCCAAAGTGCTGGGATTACAGGCGTGCGCCACCATGCCTGGCCCTCACAGTCACTTTCACTGTCTTGCCTTATCCCCCCTGAGATTCAGGGATTCATGCTCACCAGGGTTTGGTCTTTAGCTGTCTTCCCACTGCAGAGCTCTTACCAGAGGACATTCTCTGCTTCCTTGGCTTCAGCCAGCAGCTGCAGAGTACTTCCTCCTGGATCTGAATGTTACTCTGAACCATTTTTCCTTGTGTCCTATTGTCTACTGGACATCTCTACCTCATTTTCAACTTGCTGAAAATTGACCACATTTCCTCCTTCCTCATGTCTGCTCTTCCACCCAGTCCCCTGCCTGCTTTTCTTCCTTCCTCCCTCCCTATCTCCCTCTTTCATTTCTTCTTTCCTTTTTTTTAATATAATCTTTTTTAAAAATATTTATTTATTTGCTTTAGTTGTACACAATGCAATGCATTTATGTTTATGTGGTGCTGAGGATCGAACCTGGGCCACACACGTGCAAGGCGAGTGCTCTACTGCTGAGCCACAATCCCAGCCCCCTTCCTTCCTTTTTATCATCATCATTATTATTATTTAGTACCAGGGATTGAACCTGAGAGTGCTTAACCACTGAGCCACATCCCCAGCCCTTTTTGTTTTTTTATTTTGAGACAGGGTCTTGCTAAATTGCTGAGGCTGGCTTTGAACTTGTGATCCTCCTGCCTAAGCCTCCAAGTTGCTGGGATTACAGGTGTTTGCCACCATACCTGGTTATTTATTTATCTTTTGAGACAGGGTCTCTCTATATTTCCCAGGTTGGTCTCCAACTCCTGAAGCTGGGATTATAGATGCACACCACCATACCCAACTTTCTCCTACCTTTATTAAGTTAACAAAGACACCACACATACTCTGTGCCAGGTACTGTTCCAAGTACTTAGAACTTTCTGAGGCAGTATTATTATGCCCACTTTACAGATAGGGAAACAAAAATACAGAAAGACAAAAAATTTTGCTTGAATCTCAAATGCTGAGTCAGAAGTAGTGGCTCCAGGAATGGTGTTCTTAACACCCAATGCATGAAACTGCCTTCATTTACATCCTTCCATTACATTTTTTTTTTCTTTTTCAGCCATGCTGGCGATTGAACCCAGGTCCTCAAGAATGCTAGGCAAGTGCTCTATGGCCAAACTACATTCCCCAGTCCTCTCATTACTTTATTCTATCGGCAACCTTCTGTGCACATTTCACCCTAAATATGCTGAATACTTTTTTTATATATACTGAGGATTGAACCCAGGGGTGCTCAACCACTGAGCCACATCCCCAGCCCTTTCTTATATTTTGTTTAGAGACAGGGTCTCACTGAGTTGCTAAGTGCCTCGCCATTGCTGAGGCTGGCTTTGAACTCGTGATACTCCTGCCTCAGCCTCCAAAATGCTGGGATTACAGGCGTGCATCACCGCACTCAGCTCCCCATACTATTTTATTCACTCTTATTTCTCACAGACAGTAGCATACCATGATAAACACATAAACACTGTTCTGCATTTGCTTTTTGAATTTGACAGTTATGAGGACTTAATGTTTTCATATCAGGTTATAAACAGCTTTGTTGTTCTGCTGAGGTATTCCACTATACTTCATCGGTAGTAGGCATATCAAAGCTGATTTATTCATCCCTCTATTGATAGGCATCTAGGCTGTTTCTAATATTTTTCTCTCTCAAACAGGGCAGCAGTGAATATCCTTGTACATGACTTTTTGGGACAGGGACACAAACATTTTCCCCCCTTTAATACATACATAATAGCAAAGACATCATCATCCTATTTTATTACTTTTGATCTAGAAAATAAATGATAAACCTCCTTTATGCAAGCTAACCTCTAATACTTTCCTCCAGCCTTTTCCTATGTAGGTGCTGGTTCTCTTCATTTTGTTCTACAGACCCCAACTTAGTCCTGACTCCTCTAGTGTTACATTTTCAAATGGTTCTTTTCCTCCAGCCTTCCATGGGAAACTTCAGAGTTGTGTGGCTTGTGACTCACTGGGCCCTCCCTACTCCTACCCAATTCTAGGAGGAGCCAAAGCCCAGGGAAGTCTATTTGGGGGAAGAGGGTATGAGGATGGGGCTCTGCCTGGGAACCTCCTTGTCACTGGAGTCTGTGGTCCTTCCACAGGCAGTGGTTCTGACATCATGGTGAGTGATTGCCGCAGCTGGGAGCAGATGAGTGATTGTTCATACACTCATTCTTCTGTGTCTGGCTTCTGGATATACTCTCAATGCTGCTTCCTGGAGTTCTGCAATGACCCTAAAAATAGAGTACTCTAACATTCATTAGAAGGACTACAGAGAACCTTGGAGAAAACTCTGCCAGTTTCCTGCCACCCTTCTGATTTCTACCTGGGTTCAGCCAGGGCAACTTAAAATTCCTCATACCACTTCTCCCTGCCTTCCTCAAGTCACTACCCAAGACTGGACTTTCATCCTCTTGGTTAATTCTCCCCTACTCCCACTCTGCCCCCCAGGTTCCCTCTCTTGCCCCAAGTCCCCAGGTGTTCCTTTGAAATAAATGGCTGGGAAAAGTGTTTGGTTTGTCTCTCTTCCGGTGGAGGTAGAACTCCCTGAATGCCCCATTATGGGGACAAGAAGGCATCCAACTCTGCTCCTGCCCCACTTCAGTATCTCTGATTCAGCTCTAGGCATAAAAAGGCAAAAAGGAATGGAAGCCCTCTTATGAAGGCTAGATTAGTGGGCATCCTGAGAAGTTCTTTGAAACCAGAGCAGTGTGGCGCTTGAGGGGAGGTTCAGAGGACTGTGATGGCAAGAAGGGTGGCTGCAAAAGGCCAGGTCCAAGGAGGAGGGGGTGGATGAGAAGGGCACAACAGGCCCAGTGGAGCCCTGGTCTCAGATTCCCAGACTAAGTGTCCCTCTTCAAGGACCTCAGCAAATTTCTCAATTTTGGGTCTTGGGTTCCTCAGCCTGAGGCTATCTTCCAGTTTGGCCTGCTAGATCTGCATAAACCTGGGCTTTTCTCTATCTTGTACTGAAATTAGAGGTCCTAGGGGGCAGGAAGCTCATCAAGGGGTGGGGGCACAGAGGGTTTGTTTTTGTACCTCCAACTGCCTCATGATCTAAAAATTAACATTGGTGTCTTTGCCCCAGTGCAGGCCATCAATATGTAGATTTGCTGATCTGCAATGTGCTGAATAGGTAACAGTATGTGGTATGATGCCACTTCTTACCCAAGCTGCTGTTAGGTTACCTCTGAGGTTTAGGAGTGCTTGGGGAGGGGCATAAAGGTAGTATTGGGTCTGGTAAAGGTCTTAAAGCTGACTCGAGGGATGGTTATACAGATGCATAGGTGACAAAAACCCATTTATGTTATGCACAAGCTTCTGTATGCTTTGCCAGAAAGGTTTTAAAAAAGTAAGATCAAGCTGGTACAGTAGTGCATGCCTATAATCCTAGCAGCTTGGGAGACCGAGGCAGGAGGATTGCAAGTTCAAAGCCAGCCTCAGCAATGGCGAGGCACTAAGCAACTCAGTGAGACCCTGTCTCTGAATAAAATACAAAATAGGGCTGGGGATGTGGCTCAGTCATGGAGTGCCTCTGAGTTCAATCCCCGGTACCCACCCACAAAAAAAAAAAAAAAAAAAAAAAAAAAAAAAGTAAGATCAAAACTTGTATGTGCATCTGTCTCTAAAGTGCATTGTATACTTTTTTTTCACTTTTTAGCACTGGGGATTGACCCTCACCAAATTGCTGAGGGTCTTGTTAATTTGCTGAGGCTGGCCTCAAATTTGCAACCCCCCTGCCTCAGCTTCCCAAATTGCTAGGATTACAGTTGTACACCAAGGTACTTGGCTTAAAGCACTTATATGTATAATTTGTATGTGTGCATATTTACATGTATTCCTTCCACCATGAGGTTATCATTCCTCCCTGACAGGTAACCAAAGTGAAGTTGGGAGACTGACTCATCCAAGTGGCAGAGGAGCTCAGATTAGGTCTCCCAGCCACAAAACTGTACTGCTTTCAGAAAGTTTTCATAACCCCAGCACTGGGCTGCAAGTTTGGAAAAGGCCAGTGCCTGGCCATATTTTTGTGTGTGTGGTGCTGGGGATCGAACCCAGGGCCTTGTATACACAAGGCAAGCACTCTACCATCTGAGCTATATTCCCCACCCCCTGGCTATACTTTTGTGGGACTCCTGGTGCTTAACACCAAGTCTGGTTCAGGGCAGTGACCAGTGTTTGTTGAGTGTGTAAAGGCTGACTTTTCACTATTGCTTTCTGTATGCTTGCAATTTTTCAGAAACAAAATATTTAAGATCCAACTATTGCAGTCCCACCAGTGCACACACTGCACATCCCCCCTCTATCTGAACTCCCATACAGGGGGTCTTGGGTGTTAAACTAAGGATAGGAAGGAGTCCAGGTCCCTCAGCATCAAGTGACTCTTGAGATGTAGATCCTGAATCTTCCTGGTTTGAAGTTTTTTTCCTAGATCTTGCAGAATATGTTTAAAGTTGAGGAAAGTCACGATCCTCAAGCTTTGATCTTTGAGCAGAGGGTAGGGAAGGATGTGGGCCCTTTGGGGGAGGGCCAAGAAGCCACAAAGGCCACACAGAGTGGGTGGGACTCTGCAATCCTGTTTGAATCTCAAACTTATTAACTTTATTTATCCTATCTACACCTGCCCACATCTGAACCTGACACCACAAACAATGTAACACAGATTTAGCTCAGTCTGTTTATTGTGGAGGGAAATGGGGGATGTAGAGCAAAGCAGGACAGACCCTCCCCTTTCCTCCCACCAGGCACCAATGGACATGGGTGTCAGCACTCATGAGGTGAAATGGGGCTGAGGAGGACAAATATTGTGGGGGAAAATAAAAGAAAAAGGACATAGGCAGCAGGAAACTAGGACAGACGAGGGTCTGATAGAGGCAATAAGGCAGAAACACCAGATTGCCATGTCAGGAAATTTTCATAGCAGTCTACCCTTAGTCCTTTCTGCTGCTAGTCCACTCTGGCACCAACACTTAGGCAAAAGAAAGGGTATAGTGCCAGATCTGAGTGGATGTGGTAGGTGACCAGACTGACAGGAGGGGAAGATGGTGAAAAATACTCAGATGATGGGAACCTCTGTGCCTTTCTCAGGTCATACTGGGCAGAATTCACACTTGAGATTCTTTACTAGGAGGAAGAAAGAGCAGCACCAGGATTCCTGGGAGGAAATTAAATGAAAACCATATAGACACTGGAGGTCCAAAGGAGGGAAGCTGAAGAGATCACAGGGGTCAGAGGATGTGGTATTCTCAGAGGGTATTGCGAGTGCTGGGGGTGTGAGGAAGGCCTGGAAGAGTGGAATCTTGGAAGGGAAAGATGTCAGGGTCCAGCCTGGGGAAGAACCAGAACTCCTGAACTGTTGAGGAACAAGTACATACGGCGCAGGTCAGCAATGGACAAGCCCAGCTCCAGGGGCAGAGTGACCACGGCATCTTGGCCTTTAGGCTCCTTCCCAGCATCAAAGCTAAGCAGGGGCAATGAGAGGTTCAGGGCCTGGTAGAACTGGTGGATCTGGGAGTTGGACAGGGGCCGGATTATGGGCCTCTTGGGGGACTCAGGCAGGGAGCTCTGGAGCTGGGGGCTGTGCCAGGCGTTGCAATAATCATACTGGCAGCACTGGGCTTCATACCAGTACCACGAAAAGTAGGTGTTATGCTTTTCTTGGCAGCGGTAGGAATTGTACTGTCCACAGCCTCGGATGATGAAGCGAACCTTGTCTTCTGGAGTAGGAGATGGGACAGCTATATCCATAATAGCCTCACACAGTCCCCAAACCTGGTTCCCCTGCATTGATTTCCCAACCCTCACCCAGACCTGATTTCTATTCTGGGCACCTTTAAAAGAGGCCACCAGAACCCCTGCCCCCCTTTCCAAGATCTTGCTCTGTAGAAGGAGACAAAGCCATATCTGTCCCACCAGCAGCCCCTTCCTGGGACTTTACTCACTATTATAGATGGTGATCACCATGCATGGGGATAAACTGCTGATAGTGCACTTCTCAGAGCCTGAAATGCATCCTATGGAAGGATCTTCTAAGAGGCACAAGTGGCAGGTCCGGACCTGGGGAACAGGACCTGGGGATGCCAAAGAAGGAGGGATGGGAGCAGAGGCTAGTGCCAAGCATCCACAGTCCCCAGTTCTCCCCCTTTCCTAGACTGTTTTCCCCTTCTTCCCTTCCCCAGGGCTCACTTACCCTTTCCCACTGTGAAGGCCACCATGACAAGCACACCTACAAGCACACAGGCCTTCATTATTAAACTCAGAGGAGAGAGGGTTTGTTCCTGCAGGATGCCTAAAACCCCAGGAAAGGGTTTGAGCCTGAACGGCAGGATGGCTTTGACAGGCAGTTTGAGCAGGAGTGGCTGTAGGTGTGGAGCTATATTTCTGCCTGGGGCAGGATCCTGGCTGGGGGAGGAAATTATTAACTTGGCAGGAGGGACAGCATGTACTAAACCATAAAGTCTGGTTCCCGAGAGTGGGAGCAGTGGCCCAGATAGATCTGGTTACCACATAGATCTTTGTCCAGTTGTCTATCTTTATCCTACATGTCCCCCTTCCCTCAAGGGCCCATGGATTGATTAGTGTCAGTCTCTGGCACTATCTGCTGTATTCCCATACAACAGGGTTAGTTCCCATTGTGCTGGGACATTGGACAGGCACAAGTATCCCATCCTTTGGAGGAGCATGTAACACATACCCCAGCAGGGGGCACATGGATTAATACCTCTCTCCTCTCCACCCCTTATGTTTATTTTAGGGCTACATTCCCTTTAAAGCCAAAACTAAAAAAATAATATTGCTGGTTAAGCCCCTTATAAACAAATAGCCATGGTGCTCAAAAAGAATAAATATTGTTGTCTTTAAAACCTGATTGTTTCTTATCTTTTCCTTTTGACATTTTATTTTCCTACACCCAATCTAGGTATTCTACTTTGCTCTACACTAAAATATAAACCAAATCCACAGGGCACCCATGTGTGCTGGTTTACAACCTGGGGAAGGTGGGCTGGGCCATGAGGGCCCTGGGGTCCAGCACACCACCACCATCCCTTTCCCAACCACAAGCACCAGCAGACTAACTCATGGCCTTTTCTTCCACTTTATTTCATATTCCCACCACAATAATGACTCCTTTAATTTAAACTAAAAACCAGAGGGTTTCTGAAAGGGTGGCAGCAAAGGAATGGAGGTGTCAAAGACTGAGTGAGGAACACATGGGGTGGGGAAATCAGCGAATCGTCTTGACTGGGCTCTTGAAGTTGCTGGCGGCTTGGAGTTGCAGCTGGTAAGCCATCGGATGGATCTTGAAACCGTAGAGCCTGGCCAAGGCAGAGGTCAGAGAGGCAGCAGGGTGAGCCCAATCTTGGCCCTGCCTGCATTCCCACCTCCCTACCCCAGCTCCTCCATGGGTCTGCTCAATGCTTGAGAACAGTGATTCCCAAGCTTCTTTGTTTATGAATATTTGAAAATGTATCTTAAACACCCATTAAAGCTATAATCCCAGAGGCTCAGGAGGCTGAGACAGGAGGATCGAGAATTCAAAGCCAGCCTCAGCAATGGTAAGGTACTAAGCAACTCAATGAGACCCTGTCTCTAAATAAAATACAAAATAGGGCTGGGGATGTGGTTCAGTAGTTGGGTGCCCCTGAGTTCAATCCCCAGTACATTAAAAAAAAAAAAAAAAAAAAAAAAATCGATTAAAACTTAAATTTCAGACCAGGTGTGGTGGTGCTCCCTACATTTCCAGCTACTGGGGAATTCTGAGGCCAGCCTGGGCAAGACTCAAAACAAAACAAGCCAGGCATGGTGAAATACTTTTATAATCTCAGCTACCAAAAGATTGAGGCAGGAGAACTCAAGTTCGTGAGGCAAGCCTGAGTACCTTACAGAGTCCTCACCTCAAAATTAATTTTAAAAAGGGCTAGGGATATAGTTCAGTGGTAGAGTACTTGCCTAGTATGTCCCAGGTCCTGGGTTCAAACCCCAGTATAACATACAAAAAAAAAATCAAAAAACAAAAAAAGAAAAAGAAAGCACTATTAGCTAGGCACATGCTATTAGCATCCCTGTTTGATGGACAAGGAAATTGAGGCACGGGCAATCAAATAACTGCCCCACAGTCATTCAACAGGAAGAAGCCTGGCTTTGGAAAAGCAGGCCTCAAGAAAGGACTATCTGTGACCTCCCTTTTCTCAGGGAATCCTGGGCCTTTCCTTTGACCTTTGGCGATTCTGTCCCTGCTCCCCACCTGGGCACAAACTGGTTGGCAGGTCGCTTGGGCCGGTATTCTGGATGCACCATGAAGAGCATGTGAGGGAAACCGGTGCCGAAGTAGGCGCCGTCCGTGTGATGGTGCCTCGATGACTTGGGTGTGTACACATCCATGCACTTGGGACAGTAGAGCTTCACCATGGCCTCGCCTGGGATGTCTGAAAGGCCTGGGAGACAGCCAGACTCTGCAGGCCAGGTACCCCCCAACTCTGCCCAAATTCCCCAAAAGACTCAGGCACCAACCTGCTGAGCCCCAACTTCTTAGAGGACTGACATATGGTGCCCTCCTCTCCCTTCTTCAACACTCACCGATGGGAAGCATTGGCTGGTTCTCACAGTACACACGGGGACAGTAGCCAAAATCCCCCTGCTGGTACTTTTCCAACTGAGGTGAATAAAATGGAAGGGAGTTGGCAGGTAAGTGCGATTAGAAGAGACAAGTCCTTCCTCAGCCCAACCAATATCACTCTGCCCCTCCCACCTCTCACTTCTGACCAGAAGCCCCTTCTCTGGCCCAGATGGGTCCTCAGACACCTCTGCTGCCTTTCCTCCTTTTGGGCAGGCTGCAGAACATCAGTGCCATCTGCTATTTGTTCACTAAAGAGACAATCTAAACCAACTCCCTGTCCAAGCTCTCATCTCCCTCCCTGAAATTAGTCCCCTCACCACAACCCCCAATGAGATTCATTCTCCAAGTCCTGGCCCTGAGTTTCTTCCCCTCTTCTCTGCTAAATCCCTTGACTGGGATGAAACCATTCCCGATGGTGACTTCTTGCTGAAGGAACCTATTTCCCTTATTGCTTCAGAAGAAGTCAAGTGGGAGCAGAAAGGCCTCACCATTGGGCGATGCCACGGTTGGTGAGGATGTAGCGGGCGTGGATCAATCCATACAACATCTCAGCTGCCTGCTCAATCAAGTCACTCTGGTTGGGGTTGTCTTCCAGCTCTTCATCTGCAATGTGGGCCGGCCAGATGCAACCACTTGTTTTTCAGCTTTCCTAGGAACCTATCCACCCTTATGGATCACAGCTACTCAACTTGTCCAGTGCCCACCTTTGAGCCCCACCCCATTCATCACCTGGCATCCAAACCAGAAAACTGGTCCTTTGACCTTTTCACCAACTCAAAGCAGCTCTGCCTTCTCTCCACACTTCTTCAGCCCCTGCTCTCTTCTCTCCCTCCCTACTCCCTTCTTAACACATAAACACAAAGATGTCAGTCAGTCTAGACTGAAACGGGCAAGGCAAGAGAAAGAGATCACAAATGATAACCATGAAGAAACTGGCATTATGGAACAGAAATGAGTTATAAATTCAGAGGGCATGGGAACCAGTGTTACCATCACACAATGAGGCAAGTCAGATAGGGGATCAAAATAAAGCAGGAAATTTGGGGTGAGGGGAGTAAACTAAAAGGAAATTTTTTTTTTTTTTTTTTGGTACCAGGGATTGAACTCAGGGGCACTCGACCACTGGGTCACATCCCCAGACCTTTTTTTGTATTTTATTAGAGACAGGGTCTCACTGAGTTGCCAAGTGCGCCTTGCCATTGCTGAGGCTGGCTTTGAACTCGCGATCCTCCTGCCTCAGCCTCCTAAATGCTGGGATTATAGGCGTGCGCCACCACGCCGGCCTAAAAGGAAATTTAAAACCTCAAGAAAATAATAGGGATTGGAAGAAAAAGAAGGCACGTGTGTGTGTGTGTATGCACACACATACATACAACAACCCTGAAGAAGCCTCACCAGGCTCCAGGTCCAAGATCATGTCTAGAGCTTGTCGATAGTGAGGCACCTGCTCATTGAGTCCAGTAAGATTAAATTTGTCCTGGATATAGTCTTCATCCACCTGTCAGAACACATGAGACAGAACCTTTATAAGAATGCCCAGCTTTGACTTGGATAAGAAGTTCTAAACTGTATTTGTTCCCCACTCCCAACTTGGCAGAAGTACTTGAGTATCTCCTGCCAGTTACATTCACTCTCTCATAAAAGCTTTGGCTTTTCTAAGGAAAAGCAGGTATAACAACCTCCTGCTTACAGAGACATTCCTTTCAAGAACACTATTTCTTCTTCTGCCCCTCATCTTTAAGAACCAGTTTTGTCTTCTGGCTCTGTGATGTTGATGGGGACTGAACAGCTTGGTGTCTGAAGGCTATCTGAACCCCTTACATTAATACACAGCCGTGCCCATTACAAAGATCTTAACATGTAGCGTTTCAAAGTTTTTTAACTACCAAAGGTAGACACTACCAATATACCATCCTGGTAATAAGACAAATTAACAAAGTCAATGTTATACTGCTACAGGGTAGCAGGTCCCCAGTCATGCCTCCTCTTCACTGGTTGGTGGCGAACTACTGATAAGACCTTTCCTTAATGGGAAGGAGTGCTCATAGATGCATCTAAGAAGTGTGTAGAAGCTGAAAGACATGAGGAGTTGGCAATTAGGGAGGCTGAAGAGAACTCACTTCACAGAAGAATTCATTGCCACGGAGCCCACAGAACCAGGAAATCCAGGACACCTCCTCTGAGCTACTCATCTTCACGTCGGCTGCAGAAAAAAAAAGGAGGGGTATAAGTAAGCCCAAGCTCTCTCTGTCTGCTCTGATATCCTCCCTCCTCCCACACTCCAACACGGAAGAATTTGGGGCCACCCTTTCTTAAAGGATCCCAGGCCCTGAAGCAACCCTCTCCAGCCTCTCTCTTATTTACACTTCTGCCACTTCTTGGTGAGGTGGGAAATTCTCTTAAGTCCCACCACTTGTGAGAAACTGCAGATACTGACCCACCTGCTCTATATCTGACCCTCCCTGACCTCTCCCCTTTGTGTCAGCTTCAGGAGGGACCTCGGCTTAGGCTCCCTACCACCGCAGGTGTCTGCATGTCCTCCGCGTCTTTCCCAAGGGTTCTGAAGTTTATCCTTCCCAAGGGCCGAGTCCCTCCTTTTCTCACAGACGGAGAATGGCCGTCAGGTCCCTTTCACCGGAGTACCCACATAATGCCTCCGGCCCTCAGGCCACTCTCCCTCCCTTCTTTGGTGCTGGAACGGGTCACTTCCTTCCTCGCCCCCACATCAAGGCGCAAAGACCTCATGTGCCGCGCCCAGGGACAGGGGACTGACACGGCGAAGACCTTAGTTAGACTCACCCTCTGGACGGGGAACGGGACCGGGGTGGGGGAGGGGATTACTGCTTCTAAGGAACGGACGGCGACCGCTACAGCGCAGGCCGCGGACCCGACCGCGGCAGTCTAAGTGGGAGGGGGTTAAGGGGGGGGGGAGAGTGGAAATTGGGGAGGGAGGGGAAGAGGGCAATGCGCAAGCGCCAAGGGTCGGGCGCTTCGGTGGACGCCGGGAGATGGAGTCCCAAGAATGGAGAAAAACTGGCAATACCAGTGGGGGCGAACTACGAATCCCAGGAGAACCTGCGCACGACCCTGGTGTCGCGAGGCCCCCGAGAAAGAAGCCTGGGGGGCGGGGCTCAGCGAGGCACCACCGGAAGCGGAAGCCAAGTACGGCGTTCCGGGCCAGCAAGCCTGGGAAATACGGTCGTGTGCTCACTGGACTGAGGGGCCGAGAATGGGCGGGGACTGGAGCGAGGTGACTGATCCCTCCCCGCCTCTCTCACACCTTTCCCCTCAGGTCCCAGCTTGGCGCTACAGCTCTGCGGATTGACTCCATCCTAGCTGTATCTACTGAGCCCCTATTGCCAGTCAGGTTCCTCCTCCGAGTCGGGCCCGCCATTAGATTCCCCGACGGACCCAGGTTTCACCCGGGATCTGGCGTAAGGCCGGGAGGTGCGACCGACTCCATTCTGAGGGACTTGGATTGGGTGTGCTTAGGCTGAGCTGAGCGATGTGAGAACCGGGACGGCCCAGTGCGCTAACCTGAGGTGGCGCCAGCCATTCTGCTGTTCGTCCCTTTGCACTTCTCCATTTCCTCTTAGGGCTTGAATGGAGCGTTCTGCTGCGGGCTCTTAAGTGTGTTCTTCGAACCCTGGTCAGAGTAATGGTGAGGGGCAACGTGACGTTATTTCATTTCACAGCTTCTCGGCATTCCACAGGTTTCCTTCTGCCTCCTCAGGGCCTTTCTTAAACCGGAGAATGGTTTCCCAGCTCCAGGAAATGAACTCCTAGCGGGGGCCCACATCGAGGGCCGCGAAGGGCATTGTGGGGGCGTTATGTAAAAGTAGGACCCCAACCGACAGAACTCCGGGGTCCTCGCGCTAGCTAGGCACGCGATGCTTTTCGCGTATACTCGAAAATGTTCCAGCCCGGGAAACTACCTTTTGGGTGTTTTGTTGTTGGTGTCGTCACGCATGCGTCTTCGTGCCGTGTGGCTGTTTGTCAACTCGAGATTAGAATAGCGCCATTTTACGGTATGGAAGCTACAAAGCAATGCAGACAGGAGCCTTTTCCGGAGATACTCCAGAAAAATGTCACGTCTGTTTTTGTTTGGAAACAGGAGACCCCGAAATAGGATCGAGCAAGAATTAAAGGGCCGGGTTGAGGTTCTTTAATGGTATGTATTAGAGTTTTTTGTTTGTTTGTTTTTTATTTTTCTCAGTGCTGCACATTGAACCCAGGGCCTTATGCTTGCAAGAGCACTACCACTGTAGAGCCACACATCTAGCCCCTCCCTGCATGGAGTTCTGAATAACCCGGGCCGCGCTCGTGCGAGGCAAGCGCTTGCCACTGAGCCACAACCCCAGCCCCGAGTTCTAATAATCTTTACTAAGGGGCCGGATCTGTTATTCTAGGGGTCAGTGTTTTTACATGTGACCCATGGCCCTTAAGCCCTGCAGGGCTCTGGTTGTGGAGTCAAGGTTTGGGGCAGGAGGATGTTGTTCATTCCAAGGCCACCTTTCCTCCTCCCATCATATCCCTGGTACTGATCACCACAGGGGCCATCGGTTGGGTTGCTTGTTTCATCCTTCTTTTGTCTACATTTTCCCAAAAGCCATGTCCAGGCCGTCCCTCATCACATTCACCCCAGCCACAGACCCCAGTGACCTATGGAAGGATGGGCAACAGCAGTTACAGCCTGAAAAGCCAGAGACAACCCTGGATGGGACTGCAACCCGGGCTTTCTATGAGGCCCTGATTGCAGATAAGAGCAGTGCACCTGAACCCCAGAGATCTCAGCCTGATCCTGTCAGGGAGAAAAAAAGAAAGAAAAGAAGAATGACAAGGGAGTCTGCAGCAGAAGTAGTGGCAGCAGGAGTATCAGAAGACATGGACAAGGGAGATCCCTTGAAGCTGAGGACAAAATGACCCAGTGGATATTGAAGGCCGCCCAAGAGGGGGACCTGGCAGAACTTCGAAGGCTGTTGGAGCCCTGTGAGGCAGGGGGAGCTGGAGGGAATATCAACGCTCGGGATGCCTTCTGGTGGACCCCCCTGATGTGTGCTGCTCGAGCCGGCCAGAGTGCTGCTGTGCATTATCTCCTGGGCCGAGGGGCTGCCTGGGTGGGGGTCTGTGAGCTGGGTGGCAGGGATGCTGCTCAGCTGGCTGAAGAAGCAGGCTTTACCAAGGTGGCCCACATGATCAGAGAGAGCCATGGAGAGACAAGGAGCCCAGAGAACCGGTGAGGGGGAACCTTAGCCCATACCCTTCTTTCAGTGTGTTCTGCCTTTCCTGGCCACCCCATACCAGAGGCCCTGAAACAGCTTAAGGAGTGTCCTTATCCTCCAGAGTAGGTTGATAAAGTAGTATACTCAAGTGGTTATAGACATGAAGTCCCTGGATTTAAATTCTGATACCACTTATTTGGAAGAAACTGAATGTCTGCATTTCCCCATCTGAGAAATGGGGGTTAAAAGAGCACCTTTTTCATGGAATTTATTGAGTGGGTTAATATATATACATGCTAGAATAGTACTTGCCATATAATATATACTATAAATATTAGCTGTAATTGTTATTATTCCCTTTTCCAAGATCTTGTGAGGCTTGGTTACCAACTTTTCTTCCCACTATTGCCATCTGGGTCCCTCTTGCTAAGTGGGGAGGGGCTTGGGGTATAGCTCAATGATGGAGCACTTGCCCAGCATGCCTGAAGCCCTGGGTTTGATCCCCATTACTCAAAACAAAAAAAAAATGGTGATGGTAAGTGGGAAGGAAGGCAATTTATTCTTTAGCAGAAAAGCTGGAGGGATTATTCTGGCCCACACTGCCATCCCCCTAAGGCCTCAATTCTTCACCTTTGACTTCCCCTGTTCTTTCTCTGTAGGTCCCCTTCTCCCTCTCCTCAGTACTGCGAGACCTGTGAGGCCCATTTTGAAGACTCCAACCATTGCACATCCACTGCTCATCTGCTGTCACTGTCTAGGGGTCCCCAGCCCCCTAACCTTCCCTTTGGGGTGCCTGCCTCCAGCCCTGGCTTCAAGCTGCTCTTGAGGGGAGGCTGGGAACCAGGAATGGGGCTGGGACCCCGGGGTGAAGGCCGTGCCAACCCTATACCCACTGTCCTCAAGAGGGACCAAGAAGGACTAGGTTACGGATCAGCACCCCAGCCTCGAGTCACACACTTCTCAGCTCGGGATACCCGGGCTGTGTCTGGGAGAGAACGAGCCCCCCGAGTGGCCACACTGAGCCGGAAGGATAACAGAAAGCAAAAGGAGAAGGACAGGGCCTGGGAGCGGAATCTGAGGATATACATGAACCTTGATTTCTGACTTGGGTGAAGTCTGATGCTGGTCTACTTTGAATTCTGAACTTGGATCTATGACTTGGGCCCTTTGACTTATGTTTTCTGGGATCTGCCCAGGTGTCAGACTTTTAGGTTTTGGTCATTGGACACTGATTTGGGGATGAAAGGACTGAGAGTTGAGAAATAAACATCTTCTATTGTGGTTTATTTACTTTTTTGGAATCTATTGTGAGGAAGCCAAACAGAAATCTGGGGACCACATGCCAAGTTCCACCTGAGCCAAAAGAGGCCGCCAGGTGACTGCCAGTCTGGGTTCACTTCCAGATCCTAGCCCCTCCTGGGAGTGCTCCACCTATTCTTAGAAACCCTCTGAACTCTGGAATTACCATATAATTCTCATCTCTCCCAGGAGGGGTCCCCTGACTATTCCAGCCAATTCAGTCACTGATCTCAAAAACACTGTCATATACTGTGTGCTAAGACTACTAGTGAAAGACTTTCCCAACCCTACAGGAGCTCAGCAGGAGGGGAGGTAGTCATTTGATTAATTATAATGGGTGTTGACAAGGTAAGTCAAGGAAGGCCCTTGGTCTAAAGAGCCCTGTGATATAAAGCATAACTGTCCACCTTTAATGCTGTTTGAGCTGGGACCAAACTGGCCTCCCAAATCTAAGCTTGTCACAGTTCATTTCACAACCTGAAAGTTCCTGAGGGTAGGGGGTACATCCTATTTGTTTTTCTTCCCACATTTTGCCACTCTAGCACCCCCTCACTCCCTCGTGCTCATACCAGGTGCTAGGCACATGAAGAGTTCACAGATCCCTGCGTGGAGGGGCAAAGAAGGGCTGCTACAGTCTCAATGTACCCCTCATCATTTTCCCTTCCGGAAAAGCGGTCGTATGAAAGAAGTGGAGAGTGTGTGCTGCAGTTGGGGGGGGCGGATGCAAAAGAAACCAAGGGCAGGGGGTAGGCGGAGTGCCTCTGGGAGGTGAAAACAAAGAACTGGATTTATGTTCTGGTTCTGGCTGCCGCCTGCGGTACCGAGCTCTAGGAAAGCGCGAGTGTTGCGGGGAGGTAGATCCTCAGGGTCCGCCCCGCGATCTGCGGGCTCCGCCCCCACCCGTCCCTCCCGTCCCCGTGCAGCTGCTTCCGGGCTCCGCGACTCCGGGCGGTCCGCGAGGCCCCTGCTCCGACGGTGGGCCCAGGAGCGGTCCCCGCGCACAGCGCCTGGACGCCTGGGTCCCCACGTAGGCCCGCGCAGTGCTTCCCGACTGGGATCTCCAAGGATCTCCGTCCTGACCTTGCGGAGGCCGCGTTTCTGTTGTGTTCTTGCCGGCCGGTGAGGCCACTTTGTAGGAATCATAGCCCCCTTAATCGGGACGGACGCTACTGGCTGGAGTTTGCTGGACACCTTCCATCTACCTCCCAACAGAGACTTCCTATTCCTTGAGCTCCCTTGGGGCAGCAGTTTAAGACTTTTCAGATCCAGGAGGACCTAAGGACCCTGGGCCACCTCCTTCCTTCCTTCTTTGATGGAGCATCGCCTCCCCAGTTTCTGGGGCACCTTGTGGCGTGGCCTTGGTGAGTGAAACTTGGGGTGCTGCCTGCTGGGAAGGAAATCTGGAAACACGGAGGACACTGTAGGGGTGACCTCGGTCTTGTCATACCCTGAGACTCTTGAAATCTCATGGGTGGGGATTGTGGTGGTGAATGAATTCGGGTGTGCCTCCCTTCTTTACCCCAAAGCTGAAAACAAAACAAACCACTTGCCACTCTTGAAGCTGCATGACCATTCAGGGAAGCGGGGAGCCCCTTCCGAATTCAGAATAGGACGGCATCAACAAGCAGATAACCTGTTCTGAACCTGAATAGATTCTGCCTTCTGAGGAGATCTTGAGAGTCTAAGAAGTGCCAGGAAGTAGCCCCAGACTTGGGGAGCTCATTACACACCCCAACCATGTTCCTGCGACGGCTTGGTGGCTGGCTACCTCGCCCTTGGGGCCGCCGGAAACCCATGAGGCCTGACCCACCTGCCCCAGAACCCAAATGGGTGGACAGCTCCCCTGAGAATTCAGGGAGTGACTGGGACAGTGCCCCAGAAACCATGGGAGATGTGGGGCCTCCCAAGACCAAGGACTCAGGGACACTGAGGAGCTTCCGGGCTGCTCCAGAATCAAGCAGGGAGCCCCAAGTTGAGCAACTGGGGAACAAAAGAATGGATTCCCTCAAGTGGGACAAGACTATCTCTAACACTCAAGAGTCTGGGAGACTGGAGGATGGAGGGGCCATTCCAAAACTAGAATGGGATCCTGTGGATTCAGGTGGCACCAGGAGACCTGGGGTGTCTCTTGAAGGGGGACTGGGCACTCCTGGGCCAGAAGTCCCAGTGGAGAAAACTGGCCGGCATCAGAAACTGCTGGGCTGGCTACGGGGGGAACCAGGGGCGCCCCCACGGTACCTGGGGGGCCGAGAGGAGTGTCTGCAGATCTCTACCAACTTGACCCTACACCTGCTAGAGCTGCTGGCCTCAGCCCTGCTGGCGCTGTGCTCTCGGCCATTGCGGGCAGTCTTGGATGCATTGGGCCTTCGAGGACCAGTGGGCCTCTGGATTCACGGGCTACTGTCTTTCCTTGCTGCCCTGCATGGGCTCCATGCTGTGCTGAGCTTACTTACTGCCCACCCTCTACACTTTGCCTGCCTCTTTGGCCTCCTGCAGGCCCTGGTGTTGGCTGTCAGCCTCCGGGAGGCTGGTGGGGATGAGGAGGCCACTGACTGGGAGGGTGAGGGTTCCCTGAGGGAGGGTGAGGAACAAAGGGGAGATCCAGGGAAGGGGCTGTGACTCTGGGGTGGGGTGGGGGCAAAAAGTGAAGAAAGTGTGGCCTTTAGCAGAAGAGTGGGGAGCATGACCCTGATTGTAAGCACAGGGACCTCAGGGATCGGGAAGAAACCCCAGAGTATGAGGCACAGGGCCCCCCCTTCATACAGAGGAGAGAACAGAGCTGTTTAGCTGAGAGAACAGATGGGTTTATGGATGGTGGGCATTACCCTAGGATTCACCAGCTCTTGTTACTTTATGCTTTCACATTTATCCTTTTACATTTTTTCTTTCCACCTCCATTAAAAAAAAAGTTATAGTGGAGAATAAATACCCAAGGGTCATTCCTCCCCTTCCAAACTCGCCAGGGGTGGGAGGAGACCAAAAAGGCACAATAGAGATCTCTGCAGTAAGAGGGTAGCTGAGAGACACAAGATGTTCCTTCCCTGAAGCCTGGAACCTGAGCCATCTAGGAAGGAATGGGGCTGCTATGTGGGTGGATTAGGAACCTGGACAGGGCCCACAGGTGACAGAGTCTGCAGGGAAGATCTGATGCTCATGAGTCAGAGGCAGCAGGGATGGTATAGGCAGTATTGGCAGAAGTACCAGCTCAGAAGGGCTGGCAGCTCAGACAGGCCATGGGGGGAGCACTGGAGTTTGTAGTTCCCACTCAGAGACTAGGGGCTTGCTCACTCAGCAATAAATAACTGTGTAATACTAAATCCTAAATACACCACTACAATGTGAGAGGTACTGTCACTCAGTGTCTTTCCTGACGCCGTCCAATTGGGGGGTTAGGTGGTAGAGGGTCTAGAGGAGTGTTGAATCAGGGGAGTAACATTGATGTCTGGAGATAAACCCCAGGATGTGATGTGGATTGAAAAAATCATCTTTATTTTCCTTGAAAGGGAATCAGGAGTCTCCAGCTTCTCTTTCCCCCAACAACTCAGCTCCTACCATATTGGTCTGGGGGCACAGATGAAGTTACAGGTCAGTTACTGGACAGTTTGCAGGCCTCTGTGATGGGAGGAAGGAAAAGAAGATGGAAAGGCAGTCCAGGGAGAGAACAAGGTTGGTGGTAATGGGGTTGGGGGAGAATGTGCTCCTTTATTCCCCCATGTCAAAGGGCTCTTAAAGGCCTTTTCTCCTCTATGTCTGAATCTCTGTCCCCTTTATCCACTATATACTCAAACCTATCTTGAATAGCCCAGAGCCCATCCTGGTTCCCTCAGACAACATCACAACTTTTAGTCATATCCCTGTGATGCCATCATAGCTTATGAGAAGTACAGGTGACCACATAGCCACTCAGGTGATGTCTGCCTTTGGCCATGCTCTCTGGTAACATCCCATGAGCCTCTTGTCTATAGCACCTGCAGAAGACTTGGTGAGTCCCAGTCCTCTTCTGGGAGACTTTAACCCCTCACCTTGATTCCTGGGAGTTAGTAAGAAGGCTCTGGAGTCCAGGCAGGAGGTCAGGGTCTGGAATTCTTCCACACACTTCTCAGAAGGGTGTGGTGAGCGATCTGGAAGGGCAGGGTGCAGCCAGGCCAGTCAAAGACCCTCCTTCTCAGCAACGCCCCTTCCCCCCAGGACCTCACAGAAGTACTCAGCCCATTTTGGAAGGATGTCTTAGGATGCAGACTAAGGAGCCCTTCTGCCCTCCCTTAGTTCACTGACACTTCCTGCCTTGCATTCCCACTCACTGTAAAGGAGAAAGCGCTGGTAACCCTGGCCTGTCTCTTTCAGCATAATTCCACCTGGGCATGAGCTGGAGAAGAGCTCAGTCTTCATGTCAGGGCGGCCTGTCAGGGCAGAGTTGGGGATGGGTGAGAACAGAAATACAAAACTAAGCTTAGGGAGGCTGGGGTGGTTGAGAGCTGGTGGGAACCAACCTTCAGTTCTGAGGTCTGTGCTCCCTTCAGTCAAGTGATAAATCCATTCACGGGGCACACAGAATCCATTTTTCCTGCAGAGGTGATGATGGCAAGAAGGAAAGACAGAGTGTTACACCAACCACACAGTACCAGCATTTTTTTTTTTTTTTTTTTTTTTTTTTGTGGTGCCAGGGATTGAACCCAGGGCCCTTGTGCATGTGAGGCAAGCACTCTACTAACTGAGCTAGATCCCCAGCTCCAGCATGTTTTTTTTTTTTTTTTTTTTTTGTGGTACCGGGGATTGAACTCAGGGGCACTCGTCCACTGGGCCACATCCCCAGCCCTTTTTTTTGTATTTTATTTAGAGACAGGGTCTCACTGAGTTGCTAAGTGCCTCGCCACTGCTGAGGCTGGCTTTGAACTCTCGATCCTCCTGCCTCAGCCTCCCAAAGTGCTGGGATTACAGGCGTGAGCCACCGCGCCCGGCTCCAGCATGTTTTTATTCCATCTTGTTCTTTGCTGAAGCCTGGTTCCCTTTGGGTTTCAAGCTACCAATAGATGGTTAGGCCCATTCTTTCTCCAAAGAGCAACTGGTAGAGCTATTGAATTCACTGGGCGAAGAGTCATGGATATATTGACCAAGAGCCCAGTGGGTGGCTGCTCACACTTTGGGCAGAGAGTGCAACTATTGATACCTCTGCCTTCTCACCACTTACATGCGGATGGTAGCACGAAGCTGGAGCTGCAGTGGGGCAGAACCAGAAGCCATGTTGAAGATAATGTTGTCCACAGAGTCAAAAGTCGCCAACTCTTCCTTGGTGGGAGCTGCCCCTGCGATAAAGTACCACTGGCCCAGGTGGGGCTCTGGAAACTGGAGAGACAATAAGGAGAACAAAAGAGGGTGGATTGGTGGGTCCACCACAGAATCCATTCAACTGCTTCATCAGTTGCACAGCAAAATTTGGGGTAAAGGTGTTAGCTGTCTTCCTCTTTCCAACTGGGTGGGCTAGGTCCATGACAAGGAGTCATGAAATAATTTTTTCGTCTTTGCTCCTCTACAATCAACCTGGGTAACCACTCTACCCCACCCTCCAGTTCTTCCATATCTCCACAAGTGATGGCTACAGCACTGATATTTTTCTTCTGCTTTCATCATCAAAACACTCATGCCTCTTCCTCCCTTTTCCAACATAGCTTCTGGTCATCCTAGGCTACCCACCCAAGACTCTTAAGGTTTCCACCATAGGCTTCCCCCATTCTCAGTCCATACCTCTTTCTCATCCACTCCCAGAGTTGTCAGTTGACTGTATTCAGGGCACTGATAGATGGAGTTAAGGAGAATGCCATAGAGGTAGAGTAGAGCCGCCCAAATTTGATTGAACATCTTCAGGTGGGAGGGAGCTGGTGGTCTGTGTGGGGTGACTGGTGCCTTAACTGCTCTCTTCACCGAGGGCTGCTCAGTGCACTCAACTCCAGTCCCCATGCCTCGACCCTTGACCCCTTCACCTGCTAATGAATAACTTCAACCTTGTTTTCCAACCCAAACCTGGATTATCTACACTGTGTGGGCCTTCCTCCCCCTCTTCTGGATGCAACCATTCCAGGGTCTCATTTTTGAGGAGAGCTGAGCCCTGAAGGTAGAAAGAAGCCTGTGTTCTTTCATCCCATATCTGAGTGGGAGATCTTTTGTGTTGTGCTGCATCAAAGAGAAGTGGCTCCATTGGATCTTTCATTCATTCACTTAAGAAACTTTTGAGTCCCAGCTGTTTGCCAGGAACTAGGTAATCCCCATGGATATAAAACAAATAAGACACAATCCCTGGCCTTGAAGAAGCCAGTATAGGAAAAACTAGTTGTGTAAACAAACAGTTGAAATACAATCTTAAGTGCTTTGGAACAGGTATGAACCAGTTGCTGGGGCACGGAGGGGTTTTCTCTGAAGTTTATAATTGTAGAAACTGTGTACATACCCTGGAAAAGCTTGCTGACACATAAGTGAGTTAATTCACTCAATGTTTATTACTACAAAAGACCACATATTCTAAAGAAAATGGCATTGCTGTCTGATTGGGTCCAAACCCTAACTCAGATCTGGGACAATTTTATTAATCTCTATGACTTGTTTTTTCATCTGTAAAATGTGCAAATCTTCAGTCTTAGAGAATTAAATAGGAAGGTATGTAAAGCCCTTTGCAAAGACTTGCACAGAGTAAGTCTAAAGAATCATTTGCTGTAATTAATAGTAATGTTTATAAAGAACTCATTATACTTTCTGGTGAGTAATGAATTCTCAAATAATGATGATAAGAATTCTCAAGAGGCAGTCATTGGATAGGGCCAAGTGGGTTAAGCAGTTAATGTTGTGGGGTTTAATTATTTGAAACTCATGGGCTGCCACAAAAAGATTTGCCCTGAGAGGTGAGATTGGCTATGGGCTTGTGATTTAGTTAAAACAAAACATAATCTGGGCAGTGGGTGTCTAAGAGTTAATTATACTATTGGGGGTAATGTTTACAAATTTTATTTTTGCAGGACTGGGGATGAACCCAGGACCTTGCTTGTGTGTACCAGTCAAGTGTTCTACCCCAAACCTACACCCCAGCCCTTGAAAAAGTTTTTGTTTTGGAAACAGGGTCTGACTATGTTGCTCTGGCTGGTCTTGAACTGGCAATACTCCTGCCTCAGCTTTTGGAATAGCTGGGATTATAAACCCTTGAAAAAAAAAAAAAATTTTTTTTTTTTTTTTTTGTACCAGGGATTGGACTCAGGGGCACTCGACCACTGGGCCACACTCCCAGCCCTTTTTTGTATTTTATTAGAGACAGGGTCTCACTGAGTTGCTAAGCACCTCGCCATTGCTGAGGCTGCTTTGAACTTGTGATGCTCCTGTCTCAGCCTCCCAAGTGCTGGGATGACAGGCATGTGCCACCGCGCACGGCGCCCTTGAAAACAATTTTTTTTTAAAAATATTTATTTATTTACTTTAGTTGTACACAATGCAATGCATTTATGTTTATGTGGTGCTGAGGATCGAACCCGGGCCGCGCACGTGCAAGGCGAGCCACAATCCCAGCCCCGAAAACAAATTTTTAAAAATATTTATTTACTTTAGTTGTACACAATGCAATGCATTTATGTTTACATGGTTGCTACAACAATTTATTGGAGCAGTAAAGCAAAAGAGCTCAACCCTGGTCTGGTAGGCCTGGATTTGCCAGTTCTTCTACTTAGGCTCGCAGATATTATTACTCGTCTCAGATGCTGAATACCCTTTTGTTGTGTTTGATGTAGTGCTGGGATGAACCCAGGGCTTCACACATGCTAGAAAGAGCTCTGCCACTGAGCAGCACCCTAGGCCCCTTGAAAGGCTTGAAAAATCATGGGACAATATGTAGAGACAACACTCTCAGGTTGGGGGCCGCACAAATGAAGTGCTCGCTAAACATGCTTACTCGGAACTTTTTTTTTCCCGCCAGTGGGGCGGGTCTAACTCGGGGGCGCTTTACCACTAAGCCACATACCCACCCCTTTTTAATTTTGAGACACTTAAGCTGCTGAGGCAGGCCTCAAACTTGCGATCCTCCTGTCTCAGCCTCCCGAATTGCTGGGATTACGAGTGAGCCACCGCGCCCGGCTTTATTGTAATTTAGCGGATATAGTACTTGCACCTGGATATAAACTACGAATTCTAGGAAGGTTAGGAATGATAAGGACTACAGAGGTTGTAATCACCCAAAGCTTAGGAACCCCGTTGGTGGGCCCTTCAAGTCCCCATTGTCAGGGTCTTGTCTTTCCATCCAGCCGGACTCCATAGGCTCCCAGTTCTCAAATTCAGTGTTGTCCATTTTCTTCAAAAGTCCTGAAAAGCAGTAGCATGCTTAGCTTTCCTAAAACACGGTATGTCCCCTCAGCCACACTTAGCCAATGGCTAGCTTGACACCACAGTCCGCAAAATGCCCCAGCCGGCCAAAACGATCTCTACCCAACAACGCGACGAGTCGCAAAGTAGTCCGCGAACGGACTCCAACCGCCTAAGGTAAAGTGACTTCCGGAGGCGCCGAACACAGGGCACGGTGAGGGCCGCAGTGAGAATGAGAGTTTTAGGTGGCTAGGATAGTGCCGCTCAAAATTCTCTGCCTGCCAAAACTTTAACATAGATTAATAAGGCATAATCCCAAGTCTCCAAAATCCAATGTTCATAAAGCCACCCACAGCGTCTCTCGAAGGAGGCGTGGAGTCGATATATTTTCTTCAGGCATTTATAATGGCCACCTCAACCTTCTAAGTCTCTAGCGTACTCATAGGCAAAGTGCAAAAGCCAGGGAGTGGTGGGTAGGGAGGTGCTTAAATGTTTACGCATGCGTAGTGCGACTCACGCAAGCGCACTACAGTCCCCCGGGCGACGGCGGCGGTAGCTACTCGGGGTGCTCGGCTCTTTCCCATCTAGGCCGGCCCCAGCCCGTCTCTCCCCAGGGAGCTCACTACCTGGGGCCGCGGACTTTCTCATCGTGCCTGTAAAAGTAAATCTTGGGGACCTGGGGGAGTCGAAAGTACCGCCTTGAGATCCCCAAATACTATCGGGGAAACGGAAGTGGCCTTCAGTAGCAGGCTAGGGGAGACCGGAAGTGACGGTACCGGGGGGGAAGTCGGGGGCGGAGCCACAGGGTAGTGGGGTGTGTGTGTGTGTGTGTGTGTGTGTGTGTGTGTGTATATATGTGTGTGGCCGCGGGTTGTTTGCGCCGCTCTGCTGGAACACCGTGAAAGGCGGAAGAGGGGGGCAGTCAGCTAGCCGGTCCAGCCCCCCCGTAAGTGTCCGCCGTTTGGGTGTGTAGTGATTTCGGCGGGTTCGATGGGCGTGGCGCGCGTGCGCGAAACCACTTTCTCCGCCGAGCTTGGCGCTACCCCCTACCCCCACCCCCGCTCTCGCGTTGTCCCAGAATTTGCCGACTTCTAGGGTCCTTGCCCTATCACGACCGGTGATGACACTGGTCTCTGGTCGCGAGCTTTCTTCCCTGATTCTCAGCCCAACTGGCCCTCCTTTATTGTGATTGGCATTGTGGAGCCCCTCCCACCTCCTGTCCTTCAGCTCCCTATGCCGTCGATCTCCTGCCCTTTGTGTTTCTCTCCCTGTGCCCCGGAATCAGAAGAGGGATGGGGGCGGGTGTGAGTGTGTGTGCTTGTGTAGGAGAAACTTTTTAGGTATTGGGGCGGAGATTCAGGCCAGGGAGGCTTCCGGGTATATAAAATCTACGGGCGACAGCGGACCTTCCTCCCTTCGTTCTTCCTTAGAGAGCTGTCCGCCATGGAGCCCACTGATACTACCAGTACCGCTATGGAGGAGCCTGACAACCTGGAGGTGCTGGTGAAGACCTTGGACTCTCAGACTCGGACCTTTATTGTGGGGGCCCAGGTGAGATCCCAGTACTTCTGAAAGATACCCATTAGCTAGCTCTTCCTCTTCCTTCCTTAGACTCAGGGAAGAGCCTGAGTTTCTTGTCTTCAAATTTTCATTGATTCCATTTTTATATTCTAGATAGAAAATATTTTGATGTGTTTTGTTGAGGGAGGTATGTTTGAGGTTATGTTTATTGTTAAGTGAGGCAGAGTGAGGCAGATTTTATTTTGCCTTTCTTCATCTTGATAGAATTTAGTGCACAGTAAAATAGACAAGGAGAAACCTATGCTATCATGGGTGGACCCTAGCCTAAAGGAACAGTTGTGGCTCCAGTCTTTGGGAAAGAAAACAATGCAGGGACCTCAAACAGTGTTTCTGATAAACAGACTGATTGCGGCTGTATACTGTACTTATGAAGTCTAGAAACCAGAACCCATAATGCAGGTGGAGCCCTAACAGACTTGAGTGGAATTACTAACATCTGTGCCATAATATGAATCTCTTGAGTTTAATGCCATAGACACAGGTATCTGTTTTTAATTCTGTAATTCTTGGAGACAAAATCATGAGTTTGTGGGTCTGTAATATTTTAAGAAAGTCACATAGATTTTTGTGTGGATAAATATTTGTAAATAATACTTTCCAAGAGTTTGTCTAGGGCTGGGGCTGTGGCCTAGTGGTAGCGCACTTGCCTAGCATGTGTGAGGCATTGGGTTCGATTCTCAGCACCGCATATGAATAAATGAAAGGTCCAGCAACAATTCAAAAAAAATATATATTTTAAAAAAAAAAAAAAAAAAGAGTTTGTCTAGTTTGGACAAGTGTTTTTCTTTTTTTTGCTTCCTTCCTTTTTTGCATAGCTGGGGATTGAACCCAGGACCTTGCACATGCTGGGCAAGTTCTGAGTTACACTGCCAGCCCTTTGCTCCCTTCTTACCTTCTTGGTTAGTCTTATTTAACCTAATTCCCTGCCCTATCCTCCTTGCCTTTTTTTTTTTTTTTTTTTAAGACATAGTCTTGCTAAATTGCTGATGCTGGCCTTGAATTTGCAATTCTGCCTTATCCTCCAAGGCACTGGAATTATAGGCCTGTACCACCCCATCTGGCTTTGCCATTATTTTTGTCTTTGAGATTACAGTGGATAAATAAACTCCTGATATCGTTTTGTGTTTAGGAAGGGGTCACTGATCTCTCTAGATACACTTTCCTTTGGGAGCTAGGCAGAGAAGAGAAGGAATATTAGTTGGCTTTTTTGTTCCTCATCTATGGTGTTTTCTCCTGGTTCTGAGCCTGGAGCTTTGTTAAACATGTTGTTTGTATTGTGCCTGGAGGTGTGTTAAATTTATTCTGTATTTTTTTTTTTTTTTTTTTTTGTGGTACTGGGGATTGAACTCAGGGGCACTCGTCCACTGGGTCACATCCCCAGCCCTTTTTTGTATTTTATTAGAGACAGGGTCTCACTGAGTTGCTAAGTGCCTCGCCATTGCTGAGGCTGGCTTTGAACTCGCGATCCTCCTGCCTCAGCCTCCCAAAGTGCTGGGATTACAGGCGTGCGCCACCGCGCCCGGCTTTATTCTGTATTTTGACAGGTTGTCTTGGTTCAGTGCTTTGCACAATTTTGTGTGTGTGTGTGTGTGGTGCTGGGGATTCAACCCAGGGCCTTGTGCACGTGAGGCAGGCACTCTACCAACTGAGCTATATCCCCAGCCCTAATGCTTTGCACAATTAATACCTTATAGTCAGGACAGTTGTGTAGTGATTCCTTTTTTTTTTTTTTTTTTTAATATTTATTTATTTGTTTTAGTTGTACATAATGCCTTTATTTTTATGTGGTGCTGAGGATTGAACCCGGGCCGCGCATGAGGTGAACGCTCTACCACTGAGCCACAATCCCAGCCCTGGGTAGTGATTCTGTACTAGTTTTTATCCCTTAACTCCACACATCAGTTGATCTTTTCTGTTCTTTTTTTTTTCCCCTCCATTCTGATTCCTGTGTATGATTCTTCCTCCTTACAGATGAATGTAAAGGAGTTTAAGGAGCACATTGCTGCCTCTGTCAGCATCCCCTCTGAGAAACAACGGCTCATCTACCAGGGCCGAGTTCTGCAAGATGATAAGAAGCTCCAGGAATACAGTAAGAGGGTTGGAGGGCAGTTCAGAGGTTGAGACTGCTACTCAGAGGGATGAGCTAAAACCATGGGTTTACGTGCTCATGCAATGTTTTGGTGTGTATCTTTTTTTTCCTGCAGATGTTGGGGGAAAGGTTATTCACCTGGTGGAACGGGCTCCTCCTCAGACTCAGCTCCCTTCTGGAGCATCTTCTGGGACAGGGTCTTCCTCAGCCGCCCATGGTGGGGGACCCCTGCCTGGTACTCGGGGGCCTGGGGCCTCTGTTCATGACCGGAATGCCAACAGCTATGTCATGGTTGGAACCTTCAATCTTCCTGTAAGCTTGTGTTTCACATGGAAGGGTTTTGTAGGGAGGGGTAGTTTTGGTTGTGTTAGCAGGAGAGAACACATTAGATAGTTGTCTCAGTCTTGAGATTGGGTTTGGAGAGCCCTCTGATCAGGTATTGGCCTTGGTCTTTGAGAAAAAGGGGTAGAGCTCCACAGAAGGAGTTGAAAAATGTGGAGGCCTTAGTATTTGGCTTCTCCCAGAGCAACTTCCCTTACCCTTTCCCCAGAGTGACGGCTCTGCTGTGGATGTTCACATCAACATGGAACAGGCCCCGATTCAGGTATTGAGGGGCCTGGGAGGGTCAGGGAAGGGGATCTGGGAGAAGGAGGCCATGAGGTGGGGGTGTACCTGGCCAATGCAATGCCTGGGACCTGGATTAGTAGGTGGTGGAGCTTATGGCTTCATTTCAGACTGTCCTGATTATCCCCTTTTTATTGTAGAGTGAGCCCCGGGTACGGCTAGTGATGGCTCAGCACATGATCAGGGATATACAGACCTTATTATCCCGAATGGAGGTAAGTGAGCAAGTCTGCCTAGGTTCTCTTCCCCACCCTCTCTCCTCATAGCCTGAGGATAAGGGCATGATTGGCTACATCCACAGGATTCTGTATTCCTAATCTGGTCTCTTCTTTGCAGTCATTCTTTTGGGCAGAAAAAAGTATCTATGTGAGGCTATCTTGTCCCTGCCAATCCTCTTAATGCCTGGTATCAGGGAAGTTTGTTTCAGACTTCTTAGATAACTTGGCATAGCATCTTTTCAGTTAAAGAAGAATTCCACACTTGATTTCTTCTTTTTTCTTTTGTAGTTGTAGATGGACAAAATGACTTTATTGTTTATTTTTATGTGGTGCTGAGGATCAAACCCAGTGCCCTCATGCATGCTAGGCAAGTGCTCTGCCACTGAGCTACAGCCTCAGCCCCTGAATTATATTTTTCTTTGTGCTAGAGATTGAACCCAGGGCCTTGTGCATGTGAGGCAAGCAGTCTACCAAACTGAGCTATATCCCCAGCCCCTATACTTGATTTTTAAACTGTCACGTTCAACATTGGAATGCTCTAACTTCTTAGTTTGTGTAGTAACTGCAACCCGTGGTCTTTCTCTTTCTTTATAAAAGTTAGAAAATTGCAACTTTTACTGTTAGTAATTTGTTTACAAATATTATTTATTGTGTATGTAATTCGTGCTAGTCCTATACTGATTGTTAGACAAAGAGAATGTAAAGTCCTGTTTTCAGGGAGCCTAAGTTGGAGCACTGTCTCCATTCACATTCAGTTGGCTTGAGTTATCTGCTTTAGTTTCATCTTGTCTTTGGTGTTCTGACTTCCCCACTTTTCAGTGTCGAGGGGGACCCCAGGCACAGCACAGTCAGCCACCCCAACAGACGTCAACTGTGGCTCCAGAGCCAGTGACCTTGAGTTCACAAACATCAGAATCAGTTGAAAATGAAGCACCTCCTCGGGAGCCCATGGAGGCAGAAGAAGTGGAGGAGCGTGCTCCAGCTCAGAGCCCAGAGCTCACCCCTTCTGGTCAAGCCCCAACAGGCCCTACACCTGCCCCAGAGACAAATGCGCCCAAGTGAGAGATGGAGGGAATCTTTTGGGGTTGTTGGCTCTAAGTGCAATATGAAGACCAGGAAAGGCATGGTGGGGGCGAGAGGGGGTCTTATAAGGTTAGTGTTGAGGGTCTCTCATTGGAGGTAAAATGAGGTTAGAATTGGTAGCTGAGCAGAAGCTCTTCTCTTCCCTGAGCACAGAGGCACATGCCTGTAATTCCAGTGACTCCGGAGGCTGTGCAAATTTGAGGCCAGCTTTGGCAATTTAGTGAGACTCTCAAAATTTTTAAAAAAATTTGGGGGACTATGGATGTAGTTAAGTGGGTGTCCCTGGGCTAAATCCCTAATACTGCAAAATTCTCTCTCAAGTTCACACAGGGCCCATCTCTTATTTTAGAGTTAATTTCTTGCATCGTAGGTATGAGAGTGTTCATTTTCTTCTCTCTGTCTTCCCGTGGGTGGGAGTAAAGAACAGAAGTTCTGCTATTCCAGGAAGGGTCTGGGAGGCCAGGGAGAGACAGAGCGGGTGGTCTCTGGGCTTCGAGGTGGGGACTCTGAGGAAAGCCTTTGCTCACTGCCCTTGGGGTTGTCCACAGCCATCCTTCCCCAGCGGAGTATGTTGAGGTGCTCCAGGAGCTGCAGCGGCTGGAGAGCCGACTCCAGCCCTTCCTGCAGCGCTACTATGAAGTTCTGGGTGCTGCTGCTGCCACCACGGACTACAACAACAATGTGAGCCCTTTGATGGCCTACTCCTCCTCTCCCTTCCCCCCAGTACTCCTGAAACAGAACAGGCTGAGGCAGATAACCCTTTACTCCCCCAGAGAGCATTGCAACAAAATCCCTCTAAACATGTAAGTGATCTTTCCTCCCTTAGAAGGTGGTAATTTTTGTAGTACCCGCTGTCCTTGTACCCTTTGTGTCCCTAAACGAATTGTTTAAGAAGTTTATGAAGTAAGGGAGATCAGTATGATGGCTTATGATCTCTTGTAGAATCTGTCTTGGTAGGAAATTCTTTTTTGCACATAAAATAGAATTGACTTGCAAAGGTTTGAGCGATGCAGAAACTTCTAAAAACGTTACTGTAGGCTTGGGAAACGTTAGATCCTCAGAAGGCATTATTGCTATTGTTAGTGAGGTGAATTGGACTTAGTATTTCTTTTCTGTTTTTGACCTGCTGGTGGACACAGCATGAGGGCCGTGAGGAGGACCAGAGGTTGATCAACTTGGTGGGGGAGAGCCTGCGGCTTCTGGGCAACACTTTCGTGGCACTCTCTGACCTGCGTTGCAATCTGGCTTGTGCACCCCCACGACACCTGCATGTGGTTAGGCCCATGTCTCACTACACCACTCCCATGGTGCTCCAGCAGGCAGCCATTCCCATCCAGGTGGGTCATGGGAGTCTGGCCCAAGAGAGGATGAAGCGCAGGGTGGTGGAATGATATAGAGCAATTATTGGGCTCAAAGGAGAGTAGGGGGAAGAGGGGGAAAACTTTGGAAACACAGTGATGAAGGATGGAGGCTTCTGAGATAGATGGTAGGGATGCTTTGGATTAAGCTGTTGTGTTTTTTTCTTACTTTTGCCTGTCCATCTCTTTCAGATCAATGTGGGGACCACTGTGACTATGACAGGGAATGGGACTCGCCCCCCCACAACTCCCAATGCGGAGGCACCTCCCCCTGGTCCTGGCCAGGCCTCGTCCCTGGCCCCGTCTTCTACCACTGTTGAGTCCTCAACTGAGGGGGCTCCCCCGCCAGGGCCAGCTCCCCCACCAGCCACCAGCCACCCCAGGGTCATCCGGATATCCCACCAGAGTGTGGAACCCGTAGTCATGATGCACATGAACATTCAAGGTGAGTTAGGATCAGTGACTGGCAGAGAGGAACAGTAGGCTGAAGGAGGTCTGGGGTTGGTGTTGAGGTGTGAAGGGAGTAAGGGTCAGGTAGGGGAAGGCCAGTGCTGATTGTTGGCATGTGTTGGGAGAGGCAGGAAGGGGGCTAATTTATTCTTGGAAATTTGTTTTTGTGGTAAAGAGGTCCCATGTAGAGGTGGGAAAGGCAGACATTTTGGTTGGGAAATGGTGGCCTATAGGACAACTGATTTCAGAAGGGTATACTTAGGCATTGGCCCCAGAGGTCTCAGGGTCACTCTCTCTGTTTCCCTGCCCAGATTCTGGCACACAGCCGGGTGGTGTCCCGAGTGCTCCCACTGGATCCCTAGGTCCCCCTGGTCATGGCCAGACCCTGGGTAAGAACAAGGGCATCAGAGCAGGCTGAGCTCTGGGTAGAGAAGGGGTAGGGCTGAGTGGGTGGGTTGCAGGGGTCCAGGTTCAAGGTTACATCAGACCCGCCCCCCAGGCTCCACCCTCATCCAGCTGCCCTCCCTGCCCCCTGAGTTCATGCACGCCGTCGCCCACCAGATCACTCATCAGGCCATGGTGGCAGCTGTTGCCTCCGCGGCCGCAGGTAATCACCTGGAAGGGGAGGCCTGGGAGGTGGGGCCTAGTCTATGGTGGTGGGTACTGTTGGCTGTCATGCAAGAGCCTGGCCCTCAGCTCTCTTCCATCTCTCTCCTCTGCCACCCACAGGACAGCAGGTGCCAGGCTTCCCAACAGCTCCAACCCGGGTGGTGATTGCCCGGCCCACTCCTCCACAGGCTCGTCCTTCTCATCCTGGGGGGCCCCCAGTCTCTGGGGCTTTGGTGAGTAAGGGTGGCAGAGTTCTATGGGGAAGAGTCCTGGGAAAGAATCTTGGGGCGATGTATAGGGAGGGCAGGATTGAAATCCTCTCCTCTCCCCCTCCCCCAGCAGGGTGCTGGGCTGGGTACCAATGCCTCATTGGCTCAGATGGTGAGCGGCCTTGTGGGGCAGCTTCTTATGCAGCCTGTTCTTGTGGGTGAGTCCTCCTCCTTCTCCACCTCAAACTTTAAGAATTCTGTGACTCTCAAGTCTGATAATTGCTTTTTAGCTGTTCACTGGTACTTCCTAGTTCTTTCAATATGTTCTTGATTCTTGTTTTTCTGCTGGAAATGGGGCTTACTATAAATGTCTGGTTTTTCTTCAAATTTCACCTTTCTTTTGGTTTCTGACAGCTCAGGGGACCCCAGGAATGGCTCCACCTCCAGCCCCTGCCACTGCTTCAGCCAGCGCGGGTACAACCAACACAGCTACCACAGCTGGCCCTGCTCCTGGGGGCCCTGCTCAGCCTCCACCCCCTCAGTCCTCCACAGCTGATCTTCAGTTCTCCCAGCTCTTGGGGAACCTGCTTGGGCCTACAGGGTCAGGAGCTGGTGGGCCTGGCATGGCTTCTCCCACCATCACTGTGGCGATGCCTGGTGTCCCTGCTTTTCTCCAGGGCATGACTGATTTCTTGCAGGTGAGTAATGGACTTGCCTCTTTTATTTTGTTCTTCCTGTCCTCCAGTGGAGCCCAGCAGTGATACTTTGTTGCCATTCTATAGCCATTGGATTTCAGCCTCTAGTAACATGGCAGGGAAAGAGACCTGGTAATCCATTTTACAATAAATTGTAAAAGCTGGTTGAGGGTTGTGTGTTGCAAGTCTGCTTTCTATCCCTCAAGTGTTTTGGAGATGAGAAAAAAAACAAGCTCTAAGGAAAAAAAAAAAAAAAAAAACCTATAGTAATGTCACTGCTTTTTGATCTAACCTAACCTATTCAGAGGGAGAGAGTCGGTCACTATTTAGTGTAACTTTGTTGTTGAATACCTGTGTGTGAGTATTCTGCTTTAAGAAGTGAAGACTTTCTTCCCAGACCCCTGTTGTTTTATGCTTTCTTGATGCCATGTTATATCTTTGTCCCTGTTCTCACCTTGTTTTCTGTTCTTTATTTTCTTTGTTTGCCAGGCTACACAGACGGCCCCTCCACCTCCTCCACCTCCTCCACCCCCACCCCCTGCCCCAGAACAGCAGACCACACCACCACCAGGGTCCCCTTCTGGTGGCACAGGGAGTCCTGGAGGCCTGGGTCCTGAGAGCCTGCCACCAGAGTTTTTTACCTCAGTGGTGCAGGGTGTGCTGAGCTCCCTCTTGGGCTCCTTGGGGGCTCGGGCTGGCAGCAGTGAAAGCATTGCTGCTTTCATCCAGCGCCTCAGCGGATCCAGCAACATCTTTGAGCCTGGGGCTGATGGTGCCCTTGGTAAGCAAAGGGCAGGGAGTGTCTTGGTTTTCTCTGGGAAGTGGGGGGGGGTGGGGGCACAAAAGAGCAGGTAGATAATCTTTGTTTAGGGCTGTTGGCAAGATGGGATGAAGCTGATGGACTGGGCAAGCCTAGGTGGTAAAGGCAATTCGTAACTTCTGTTTATATTCCCAGGATTCTTTGGAGCCCTGCTCTCTCTTCTGTGCCAGAACTTCTCCATGGTGGATGTGGTGATGCTTCTCCATGGGCATTTCCAGCCACTGCAGCGGCTCCAGCCCCAGCTGCGTTCCTTTTTCCACCAGCACTACTTGGGAGGCCAGGAGCCCACACCTGGTAACATCCGGGTAAATGCAAGCCTGGGCCCTCACAGTTTTCCTCCTTCTACTACCAATTGCTTATTCCTGACTGTATCTGTCAGTTAAAGCTACAGCTGCCCCAGCCCAAGCCCTGAACTTTTTAGGGTTGGGGTAGGGAGTGGGGGAGTCTTCAGAACCAAGGCTTGGGATTAAACCTGCGGTGTTTCCCTATAGATGGCAACCCACACGTTGATTACCGGGCTAGAAGAATATGTGCGGGAGAGTTTTGTGAGTGACCTTTCTCTATTTTCCTCCTGTTCTGGGTCTGGGCAGGGAAGCTGATACTCCCTATGGCTTCCTTCTCCATTTATAGTCTTGGGATTCCTGATTTGGGGATCTTGTGTCTTGTCTTGCAGTCTTTGGTACAGGTTCAGCCAGGTGTGGACATCATCCGGACAAACCTAGAATTTTTGCAAGAACAGTTTAATAGCATTGCTGCTCATGTGCTGCACTGCACAGGTTAGGGGCTAGCTGGGCCAGGGCGAGTGGGGCATTGGGTGTGCAGGGCTGCTGGGTATTAGCATTCCTTCCTCATGTCTTGCCTACAGACAGTGGATTTGGAGCCCGGTTGCTGGAGTTGTGTAACCAGGGCCTATTTGAATGCCTGGCCCTAAACCTGCACTGCTTGGGGGGACAGCAGATGGAGCTTGCTGCTGTTATCAATGGTCGAATTGTAAGCACCATGCAACCCCAGATCTCCAGTCTCTTGTTTCCTTTGGTGTCTTGCAGTTTTCACTTTTCTTGCCACCCTGCCACCTATTACTCTGAGTCTAATAAATTGTAAAAGCTGGTTGAGGGTTGTGTGTTGCAAGACTGCTTTCTATCCCTCAGCGTCGTATGTCTCGTGGGGTGAATCCATCCTTGGTGAGCTGGCTGACCACTATGATGGGACTGAGGCTTCAGGTGGTTCTGGAACACATGCCTGTGGGCCCTGATGCCATCCTCAGATACGTTCGCAGGATTGGTGATCCCCCCCAGGTAAGGGACCCAACCCAGTGAACTCCGGAGTCAGGGAACTTTAGGGAAGTGGAGAGATCTGAGAAGTTTCTACATTTTGTTTTCTTTCTCTGTTCACTTTTATAGCACTTTCTGAGGAGCCAATGGAAGTTCAAGGAGCAGAAAGAACTACTCCTGAGCCTCAGGTACCAGGGAGAGAGATTGAGGGACCAGATAATGTGGAGAAGGGAGGGATAGGGAAAGAGGGCTAGAGGATAAAAATTCTGAAATCTGTGTCTTCTTACTGTCTGATACCCAGCGGGAGAATGCTTCCCCAGCCCCAGGAACAACAGCAGAGGAGGCCATGTCTCGAGGTCCACCCCCTGCTCCTGAAGGAGGCTCTCTCAAGATGAACAGGATGGAGCTTCAGCTGAGACAGAACCTTGGGCAGCTGCAGTTCCTCCAGTAAGTGACAGGAGAGGTTAAGGATCTCTAGTGGTTGGTTAAGGTTGTGGGAGTTACTTTCTAATCCTTTCCTTCCCAGGAATGGGTCCCTATTATCCAGCAGGACATTCAGAGCCAGCGCAAGGTGAAACCACAGCCACCTCTGAGTGATGCCTACCTCAGTGGTATGCCTGCCAAGAGACGCAAGGTGGGTTTACCTCTTCCCTGAGGATCCCTGTCTACCCAGTTTCCCCTATCATGCTTAGATAAATTAAACTCTTTAAAAGAGGTAGAAGGAGCTATTCCTAGTTTAGTCTGCTTATTTAATGAGAAAACTTTTCTGGGACTCAGACTGGCTTGTAGTTGGTGTATAACTACACAAGACTTTACCTTTGTTTGCTGTCTTATTCCCTCAGCTATCTAATGCCCAAGTGACAAGGGCTAATTTCCTCTAAGGTGGGCTTGGATTAGTTTGCTCAGAATCTCAGATGGCTTGCATTTGGCCCCTGCTTAGAAGAGCAAGTTTAGCACAAACGTTGTATTTGGCCAGAGCCAATTAGAAAGGCCACGTGTAAAAATTTTCCCGCTTTTTTCCTCTGGCATATATACTCAGTGGTTGACTCATGGAAAGGGTGAGCTGGGTGGTGGCACTGGATCTGACGTTGATCCTCTTTTCCCTCCTAACCCCCTGTCCCCCAGACGATGCAGGGTGAGGGCCCCCAGCTGCTTCTCTCAGAGGCCGTGAGCCGGGCAGCTAAGGCAGCCGGAGCTCGGCCCCTGACGAGCCCCGAGAGCCTGAGCCGGGACCTGGAGGCACCAGAGGTTCAGGAGAGCTACAGGCAGCAGGTGCCCCCACCTTGAAGCAGAATAGGGATGGTCTAGTGGGAGGGGTTGGGCTAGGGTCCCTCTTCCTGGATCCTTTCAGAGATGAAGTGGTAGTCTGGCTGGGGCTGCCACTTTTTGAAGATTTTCCCACAAGGCATCTGGGAAGTCTCAGTGATGCCATATTGGGCAATTGACAGTATGTGGCTGGTGGGGAAAGCATTAGCTCCTGAGGGGATGGTCTTATGTGCTTGCTGGGATCTTGGGACTTGCTCAGTGCTACTCTGACCTGCTGCTTCTCTCTCTCTAGCTCCGGTCTGATATACAAAAAAGACTGCAGGAAGATCCCAACTACAGCCCCCAGCGCTTCCCTAATGCCCACCGGGCCTTTGCTGATGATCCCTAACTCTTTGCTCTATGGCCCTTCTTCACCAGGGGACCATTTCCCCCCCTTCCTTCACAGTATTTAAGAAATAAAAGTCGGATTTTCCTGGCTCTTGTCTCCAAATTGTCTTTAAGTAGTTCAAGTCCCTTTATTTTTGTATTTTTGTTATTTTATTTTTTGTGGTACCGGGGATTGAACTCAGGGGCACTTGACCACTGGGCTACATCCCCAGCCCTTCTTTTGTATTTTATTCAGACAGGGTCTCACTGAGTTGCTAAGTGCCTCGCCATTGCTGAGGCTGGCTTTGAACTCGCGATCCTCCTGCCTCAGCCTCCCGAAGTGCTGGCATTACAGGTGTGCGCCACCACGCCTGGCTTTTTCCCTTGATTTTAAAACTAGTTATTTCCTAGGAACCCAACTTTATAGAACAGCTTGTAATTGTCCCAGTGACCATATGTACTCAGTTAAGCAGCACACAATATGTAAGCCCGTTTATTTTGCAGTACTGGGGATTGAATTCTGGGCCTTATTATACTAGGCAAGCACTAGACCACTAAAACTACATGTCTAGCCTTGTAATCCTGTTTTGGTGGTTGGCTTTTTTTTTTTTTTTTTTTAATTTGCTTTAGTTGTACACAACGCAATGCATTTATGTTTACGTGGTGCTGAGGATCGAACCCGGGCCGGGCTGCGCACGTGCTAGGCAAATGCTCTACCGCTGAGCCACAACCCCAGCCCCCAATGGTGGTTGGCTTTTTGTGCAGAAACATATGTACTAGGGATGGAACCCAACCATGCTTTGCAATCAAGCTATATCCCAACCTTTTTAATATTCATTTATTTGCTTTAGTTGTACACAATGCGTTTATGTGGTGCCGAGGATCGAACCCAGGCCGCGCATGTGCTAGGTGAGCGCTGTACCACTGAGCCACAACCCTAGCCCCCCTTTTTATTTTTTTGAGACAGGGTCTTGCCAAATCACCAAATCTGGGCACCCTCCTGCCTCAGCCTCCCACATAACCAGAATTACAGGCACATGCCACCAAGGAGCTGGGCAAAAAAATAAATTTTACATGCAAACAGACCAAAGTCCTGAGATGGAAGACTTGTGTTGCAAGTGTACACTAGGACAGAAAGCCTGACTTCAGACTTAAGTAATTAAAGCATAACCTGCACGTGATGCACCCATGGAATCCAGATTTGATCATGCTGGACCAAGTCTATTATTAAATAAATTCAAAAAGCTCATTGTTAATGTACTTGGACATGGAAGACAGCTACAGCTAGAAAATAGTCAATGGGATCAAAACACTACATGGCTACATTCTTTGCTGTTACTTTTGAGATGTAGTTGATATCCTTTCCCCTTTTACCTAGCTTCATGAGAGACCAATAGAAAGCAGTGAACACATTAAGGGCAGGTCATAAGCCCTGCAGTTTCGCAGAGCCACCCTAACAAAAACTACAAAAGCAGCAAAGACCCTAGACATGTTCTTTTTTTGTGTGGTGTCAAGGATTGACCCCAGGGCCTTGTGCATGGCAAGTACTCTACCAACAGAGCTTATTCCCAGCCCCTCCCAGACATGTTCTTAATGAAGCCACTCTCTAATGACTTAACACCGAGCTGTTAAGGTATTAGGCCCAAACATACCCATCCCCTGAACCACTTGGAAATATATTTTTTAAATCATTTTATTATTCTTTTTTAACAAACGGCCCCAGGGATAGGGGACCAGGGGAAGGGGGAGGAGGGGAAGCAAGGCTCCAGCCCCACAATCCCTCCCCACCCACCCCTTTCCCCCTTATATATTTATAATCTATATACAAGCCCCGGGGGGTGGGGTGGGGGGCAAGGGGAACTCCCTCAGCGGGGTGGGGGCAATTCAGGCTCCTTGTCCCCTCGGGACCCAGGCTCTTCTGCCCTTCTGGAAGGCCCTTCTCGAGAAGGTGGCCCTGTCCGCTCCCAAGGCTTCGGCATCCAGCGCAGGGCATCCGGTGGGGAGGCCTAACGGACAGGTAGGTATGGAACAGTAAATCAAGGTGTTAGGTCAGGAACTCAGGAGGCAACTGTTTAAATTTAGACCAGAGGCCACAAGGGTTTTTTCTTCACCTGCTGGTAGAGGTCGATGCGCTGGGTGCGGAACACTCCGCTATAGGTGGAAGGTGGGGCCTTGAGACGGGAATTGAGACCAGGGAAGGACCTAAGGGAGGAAGGGCGTTTAAGGCAAGTTTAGGACTTTCTCTGACTCCAAAGAAAGCAAGTCCTTGGAGATGGGGAGTCTGCATCCCCATTTCTGATTACCTTCCAGATGGGGGAGTACGAGACGACCCAGGTCCCCCAAGGCTGCTGCTCAGTTTCCGATAATCCTGGAAGGGCTTTAGTTCCACTGGATGCAGCTGAAGGTAAAGAATTCCTGAGCCTCCGCTCATCAACCGGTTCATCTTAAGACAGGGAATTCCTGTCCCTTAACTTGGGATTGCCTCAGTTGCTGTACTTTACCTCTGCTCGCCCCAAGCTAGGGGGGAAGGGCCTGGCAGGTGAAGGCAGCACCCGAGTAGCAGGAGCAGGTGGGGGCCGCACAGCCAGGCTGGGAGGCTGCAGAGCGGGGCCCACAGGTAACAGGGAAAGTGGGGGTGGGGCAGGAGGTGGTGCTGGCGGCAGGGAACCAAAATTCACCACAGGCAGCTGTGAATCTACCATGGGTAGAAGCATCTGTAACAAGAAAGCCAAAGTGTGTACATTGAGTCAGGGAGTCATTTTGGGAAATAAAAAGCCAGTAACTAGTTAATAAAGGGGGAGTGGGAAGATAAAAGGTACCTGCTGTGCAGGTGCCCCTGAAGGAAGGAAGCCACTTTGGCCACCAGGCTGCAGAGGAGCAGAATAAAAATCCGAAGGGGATGGCATTTCCTGGCGTACCTGTTAGGGAATGGGGAGAAGTATGTCAACTCCCCTAAACATTCCCCTCACCCCTAGCACCTGTCCACCTCTTACCTGAAGCAAAGGTGGGTCAGGCAAAGGGCTGGGGCAGAAAGCTGGAGAGTAAAGAAAGGAAGGTGGAGGGTAGAGAACTCCTCCAGCTGGCAACTTCCCCAGTTCTGTTGCTTGCAGTGCTGAGAAATCCAGAAACTGGCCCTTGAGTGCTACCCCAGAGAGCAGGGCCGAGGGAGGGGCTGGGCCTGGGGGTAAGTATAGGGGCTGTGACCTGAAAAGAATCAGGGAAGGAATGGTGTTAAGAAGCCAGTTATTTTTACTTTTTTAATCTCAGCAATGCCTAAATCCAGAAAACCTCTGGAACCCAAAACTTCATCTTCTCTCCTCTCCCCTGAAACCTATCTCCACTTCTTTCTGAGGTCCACAGGCATCTAGTCTTACCTGTAAGGGTGCAGTGAGGGTGTCCCAGGGCGGAAGCCTCCACTACTGGGATGTAACTGAGAGTCCATGGCTCCCCCAGAGATCTGCTGGAAAAAACACGGGTTTGATATTGCTCCAGTTATCTCTGGTTAAGAAAACTAACCCATTCCCCTGACTGCAGCATCTTAAAAAGGAGAGAAATAAAATGACAAAAAAAGAAATTGTGTTTTACAACTACACAAATTAGATTTGATTAGGAGAAATAACAGGCAGAAAAGATTCACTCAAGGGCACACTGGATGAAAACTGAGGCTTACCTGGGAACTGGGAGGCCCAGGGCTGCCATAGAAGACCTCAGGATATAGGCGTTGTCCTGAGGAACTAGGCTCTGGGCCACAGTGCCCAGAACCCAGGCTCTTGGATTGTGGCTCAGCTGAGGCAGAAGTACTGGGGAGCAACTCCCAGTCTCGGGATATCGGAATGGCCTGGGCAGGAGAAGCCTTGTCAAGAGGAATGCCTGATGTCCTGGATGCCCAGGTCACTCATAAATTTTCACCAGAAATGTTGGATCTTCCTACTGAATTCTCCACCTACCTCAGCAACTGATGCTGTTAGCTCCTTCTCTGCTTTCAAACTATCTCCTACCACTAGGCGCAGGTCAGAGTCCTGTGATAATGAGGTAGGAGAGCATCCTGTGATTTAGACATATTTTCCATGTCCTATCTCTAGCCCTTCCTCTCTCCTCCCAACAGAGGAAGATTCCCAGGTCTGGTTCACACACACCTTGTCACTACTTCCAAACTGGACTGCTGGGCCAGGTCGATGGGATGGCCGGAGGGGGCCAGGCTCGGGGCCTCGGTCAGTACGCTGTGTTCGTTCTGTGCCTATGGGGCCAGGGGGCAGAGGCTGCTCCCTCGGCAGCTCCTGAGTTGCAAAAACAGTAAAGTGAAGTTGTGGGGAGGAAAGAGAACCCAAATCAGGGAATTCCCAGACACATAGGAAAAGGAATAGAACAGATAAAGGGAAGGCCAAAGTAAGATTACTTGGAACATTCCTCTTATCCTTTCCTTGGGTCTTTTACCTTTCTGTCCCCATCATGGGGGGCAGGTGGCCGTCTCCTAGGAGGTTCAGAGGGTTCAGAGCCAGGTGGACCCTCACCAGGAACAGCATTCAGGGGTGAGGGGCCTCCAGGCCGCTTGGGGGGTCCCTCTGCTGCCCCCTTGAGTCCTCCATCAGGGGAACTTCGCTGGCTGCAGGGACCTGATGACACCTGAGAATCCCCACTCAGGTCCACCCCACTGTCAGACTGACTCATCTGAGAGGAGTGGAGAAGGAGCTAGTTAAATCAAGGTAAAGAGCATCCCGATACCTGACTGATGCACACATACAAACTTAAGGAGATAATGATGTGAAAACAGCCCCAGACTTGACCCAGAATAGGTGGGGGAAATATGGCCAGTGCTCAAACAAGATCCCAGCTCAGTAACTCCCTCCCATCCTCACACACCTCTGTGCCAGCCACATCCTCAAACGGACTCAGGGGCTCCATCCAGGGCTCCATGGAGCCGGGCCGGTAACTCTTTCGGCTGGTGGCTGGAGGAGAGCACCAACCAGGATGGAGGCAATGAGAAGACAGTTCCAAAGCCACTTCACTCTCACCACTTCACCAGCTCTTTCCTCCACTTAGCTTCACTCACCAGTATGTAAACGATCCCAGATGTGGGGGGTCAGGGCCTCTGTGCCTGCATCTCTGGATTCTCCCTGAGGGCCTGGGACCTCAGGCTTTGAGGGAAGGATTCCAGAGGTATGAGAAGCTGGCAAAGATTCCTAAAAGTGAGAAAGGCCAGAAGCAAAACACAAATTGGGTAGGAACTGGGGAATATAGGAAGCCAGGACAGAGTTGAGGCATTGGGGCAACAAGGAAGACATATGGGAAACAAACAATGACTACTAGGGAGAATTTTGAATAAGAACACAATGACGGGAATAGCAAAGAGTGGAAAAATATAACCAAGAACCTTCAAAAGTGAGAGTGCAGCAAAGCCCAATCTCCAGCCCCATCCCTCACCTCCTGCAGCAGCTCCAGTTTTCGGGGAGGTCGCTCCCGCCGTTTGGGGGGGAAGGGATTAACCCCGGCAGAGTCCGGGGAGTCCCGCCCACCCCCCTCACCATCGGCCCTGGCTCCTCGAAGTGGGGGTCTGGGGAAAAGGGGAAAACTGTCAGCATCTGCCTCACTATCACTGACCCTAGCTCCCTGCTGTTCCTCCCAATCCTTCCACCCTTGCTCAGTGCAGACACCCAGCAGCAGGGCCCCCAGGCCACTCTTCCCACTTCAGCACCTGACCTTCTCTGGGGATAGAAACATTCCCACCAGTACCCTTTCCAGCTTACCAGAATTGACACTGTTGGTGGCCCTCTGGGGGTCATATCGGGTTGGGGGCCGAGGGGAGGAGCCCTGAGGGGCTTGGGGAGGCCCAGGTTTAGGCCGTGGGTGCCCCCCTGGTGCTGTTATGTTTCCTTGGCGGCTGCTAAGCTGGGCCAGAGCCTGTTGGATGCCAGCAGGGTTGCTGTGGATAACTTGGTCCAGGCGGAAGACAGCAGAACTGCTGGGGGGCGGGGGAGGCAGGGGGAGCCCTGGAGGACGCTCTTCTGGAGGACGGCTAAAGAAAAAAGAGCATCAGTTCCCAAGGCTTACTAAACTGTTACTTTTTCTCTATAGGTCAAGCATCTATTTTTCAACTTTTCCCCATTAAAACTTGTCCTCTTCTGTTAAAACCTAGTTATGTCCTTCTAAGAATTTTTACATGTTTAGATCTGTGCAGAGTTGAAAGCAAGAAACAGGATGTGGAGTGCTATTAACTAGGCACCTTAGTTAGCCATGGAACCTTAGTGTCTTTCTAGGAGTCTGTGTGCCCACAGATTCCCCACACCTACCCCGCAGGCTTTTTTTCACTGTAAGAATAAACTTAAGGCCGGGTGCAGTGGCACACGCCTGTAATCCCAGCACTTTGGGAGGCTGAGGCAGGAGGATCCCGAGTTCAAAGCCAGCCTCAGCAATGGCGAGGCACTTAGTAACTGTGAGACCCTGTCTCTAAATAAAATACAAAAAAGGGCTGGGGATGTGACCCAGTGGTCGAGTGCCCTCGAGTTCAATCCCCAGTACCAATAAAAAAAAAAAAAAAAGAATAAACTTAAATTGGTACAAACCTTCGGTTTTTAGGAGAGGGCCAGCTCCTCTTGTCCCCTCTTCCTGGGCCGGTCCTTCCCCCTGGACCCCCACCACCACCTCCACTGCTTCCACCTCCACTCCCAGTCTTGCCCCCAGGGCCTGGGCGGCGGTTCTGACGATCCATTCCTGGCCTCTGACTCGAGAAGCTCCGCTTGCTCAAATCTTTGGCTCTCTGGCTCAGATCTCCCCGGGACATGGTTGAAATGCCTGGTCCAGGCCCACCAGTACCACCCCCAGGAGTTCCCACAGCTTTGGGGGTCAGAAGTGCTGGTGGGGGAGCCTCCTTGTCACGACGCTCACTAGCAAAGTCACTGCTCTCTGATGCAGTCTCCCATTCCTCATTGGCTTGGTCCGAGTTCTGGTTCGACAGATCAGGAGACTTGGCAGCTGCCCGACGAGGTGGAGGGGGCACTGAGACTGTTGCCAAGGCTTCCTCAGGTCCAGGAGTGGAGGCTGGAAGGGCTAGGGAAGAGGGCTTGCCCTCAGCCCCTCTAGCAGCATTCTCTCGTTCCTGTTTCAGCCTCCGGAAGCGAGGTGGTTTGTCCTGCTGCTGAGCCCTTCCATGCCTCCTCCTTCGGGTCGTTCCCCATCTTCCACACCTATGCCCATGTTGCCTCCCCCACTGTTGCCTCCCCGGGCCATGGGAGACAGAGGCCCTGGAATCAGCTTCTCTTTCAAAGGCTCCTTACTTGGAGGCAAAGGACCTGTTGGAGGTTTCTTTGGAACCAAGGACTTCGATGGAGGGCTCCAGCCTGGACAAACAGGAGGAGGGGGCCGCCCTCCCCCTCGGCCCCGCCGTGAGGGCACCCCTCTTGGAGTGAAAACACGTCCACCCCGGGCAGTGGAAAAACGGGCAGGGGCAGGCGAAGGGGGTGCTCCTGGTGGTGGGTGAGTGAGAGGAACCTGGGTGAGTACTCCCTCCTTTGGTGGGGGAGCCTCTTTGTCTGAAGGAGCCAGATCGCTCTCATGGGTTTCACTGCCTGTTTCTGAACCACGCTGCCTGCGCCGCTTAGGGATTTCTTCATACTCTGAACCCTCACTTCGTGTCTCACTAGCAGTGCGGCCTCGGGGAGGAGCAGGGTGGTTTGGTCCTCCGGCCCCACCTCCACGCCCATCATCTCCACGGAACTCCCGGTAACTGCGGAACTCTCGGCTTCGGGCTCCCCGTCCCCGTCCTCCATAGGTCCCCCGAAAACCCCTCCCTCTGGCAAAATACTCGCCTCGGCCCCGACCCCGGCAAGAGGTAGGACCCACTCTCTCATACGAATAATCCCTCCGAAGCCTTGGTGCAGGGGAAAGATTCCCACTGGGTGGGGTCTCCTTGGGGACCATTTTTCCCTTAGCTGTCTTGAGTGGGTCTGGCTTTTGGGGTTTAGAGGAGTCCTCTCCCTGTTCCAGGGATTTAGGAGGCAGCTCTTCCACTTTTGCAGGTGGTGGTGGTTTCTTTATAGGCCCAGCCCGGCGGGGAGGGGCCCCTGGATCCTCTGGAGGGATTCCTCGGCGACTGCTACCTGGACGAGGGCCCCAGCGGGTCTCAGTACGACTCTCTCTGCGTGGTGGTGGAGGGCCTTGGCCTCCCCCTCCAACTCCACGGGCAGGCTTTCGGCCTACTTCTGGCCCTGTCAGCTGTGGAGTCTCCTCCTTGGGGGGTTCCTTCTTGGGTGGTGGAGCTTGTATCTTGGCAGCTTCATCATTGCCTGGGGGCCAGGGGAGTGCACGGGGCCCTGGGGGAGTTGGCTCCTCCAAAGGGAAACGAGAAATTGGGGGCCCAGGGGCTCCGTTCTCAGGAAAGCCTGGATAACTGGCCAGATAAGGTGGTGGGGGAGGTATTGGAGGAGTCTCACTCCTAAAAGGGAGACAGAAAAAGAACAGAAGCATCCCAGGATGAGGAAAACCAGAATTGGGTGGGGAAGAGAATATCTTAATATGATCTAGATATTCCTTTTATGTTTATCATCTCACCAGTAATCCACAGTACCTTTTTCCCAGACCCAGGCCCTTTCACTAGGAACTCACTCATTCCTTATTAGCAAGACTCACCTCAACCCTTTGTCTTCCTCATCTGCAGCCTGGCGCAGAGGTGAGGTAAGTGGGCGAGGGTCAGTGGGCGTGGTGGTGAAGACATCTCCTACCCAGGCCAACTTTGGATCCACTGGTGGGGTGCCCCGTTCTCGTAAGAGGGGGGCTGCATGGCGCTCAAAAGGCTCTGAGCTTGAGCCCCCACTATCTGAGCGCTCTCGGGGAACTAGGCCTGAGGAAACAAAAGAAGAACAATCCTTTCATGTCATCTGGAATTCCAGCGCTTCAAGACCACCTTCCCAATCTAGTCTTCTCTGTTAAGTCAGCACCCTTCATCTCTCATTCCCATTCATTACCTACTCTTGTGAAATAGGACCAGTCACTCAGTTGCCCTATGAAAGAACCAAAACCCCTTAATAAAGCCTAGCCAATGAAGGCCCACTATTTGTTTCTTCCCAAGTCCACTCTCACATAAAACTATCTCAGCCATTAAGCACACTCCCCATTCCCTTACTTGTAATTCCAGTCACAGCAGAGTCAAATTGAGACAATGATATTCACTTCCTAGAACTGAGGGGCTTTCCCACCCCTCCCAAGGCCTCTTACCAGAGGGATGCACACCAGGAGGGTAGAAGTCCAGTGGGGGGGCCGGCCCTGGAGGAGCCGAGGGTCCACATAAGGAGGAATCATCATCCAGCGAGGATCAAAGTTCATTGGGGGCATGGGTGGGGGCCGGCCCAGAGCACCTGGGTACAGGGCCTTGGGGGGCGGTGGTGGAGCCTGTGGAGCTGGCACAGCCCCCAGGGTCACAGGCTGTGGTGGTGATGGGGGCACTGGGGCAGGAGGGGCAGAGCCCTGTTGATGCTGCTGCCATTGCTGCTGCTGTTGTTGCTTTAGGAGCTGCTCCTGAGGAAGAACAAAAGATGGGATGGGAGAGGCTATCAAAGCCCCCACATGAAGGGAGCAGCAGAGAAAAAAAGTTTATGCATAAGTATGACAAAAACCTGGAATAGATGGAAATTGTGACACAAGAGACCCAGACAAACACAAAAGAACCCAGAAGACAGCTTATGGATAGAATTAACAGTCAAAGAGGAAAAACAACTTATCTCACCTGCTGTTGCCGCTGAAAACGAGGAGGCAATGACTTCTGATATTTGGGGTAGCCCAAGCCCTGGCTGGGGGGCTGTCGGGTAGGACCCACCCCATCACCCTTGGGTTCCACCTTTGGGGCTGGGGGTGTGGCAGGTGGAGGAATCTCTTCTGGTGGTTCAGGACCCTCTTTTGAAGGCAGTTGTGATTCCACTGCATTGGAAAAAAGAACAGAGTAACCTAGCGCAATAGGATAGTCCAAGAAAAGATCAAAAGTCCAGCCAACTCATGTAGCTCTCTCTCTAGAGACTGAAGTGTTCAACCAAATCCCACTGTATTGAAGCCCATCCCATTTAAAACCCATAAAAACAAACCATGGCCTCAAGAGCCAATGTTGCTGCTATTAATTGCCCAAACAACTTTCTTCGATCTTGCTCTAGACTTACAGAAGCAGTTTTAGAGCTTTCCCTTTCATAGATGCTCAAATGATATGACTTTTCCCTCTACCACTCACAGCCAAACAAAGCAAAACAAATACCTTCTACTTTACTTCCATCCTTACTACCCTGCACCCTTAAGATCTGACACTTAGCAGTACCTTTCCCCCTTTTCCATACCTGGGCTGGCTTCAAAGCTGCCACTGCTGGTGCTACTGGTAGTGCCACCACCACTCACTAGAGTGGGAACTGGAACCACACCTGGACTAGGGGTGGACTGAGCAGAAGGGGCCTGCACTGGCTCTTCAGGTTCTTTCTCTGGTGTTGGGGCTGGTGCCGGCGGTGGAGCTGGACTTGCAGGGAGTTCTTTGGGGCCTGCAGGTGGTGGAGCAGGAGGGGCAGGAGGGGCAGCAGGCTCTGCTTTGAGCCGTTTGTCGGGTGCCCCAAACTTTTCATCCAGTCGCTTGAGCTTCTCAGCACAGGCTGCCCGGCGCTCTTCCTGCATGCGCCGCTCTTCCTCTTCTCGCCTCCGGCGAGCCCGCTCCACTGCCAGGGAGATTTCAGATGAAGACTGCTTTCGCCGCTGCCGCCATGCCTCATCCTCATCTTCAGGTGCTGGGGGCTTGCAGGGAGGACCCCCACGATCCTGTCAATGGGCAGACCCAGCAGGCCAGGGTGTCAGTCATTAGGCTTTCTACCATCTCTTTAGCAGAACAATCAACTGAAGTTGATGGCCTTTGTGGGTGGAAACAAATTTATCACCGTTTTTTTTTTCCATTCCTTTTTCCTTTGGAAATCTAAGCACTCAGGCCTTTTGTTTTTCCTTACTAGCAGCCCAATTTTTCTCCCAGACTCCCCTAATACCAAGGATGTTCTCAAGCTTTCCAGAAATTCTCCATTACCCTGTACTTCAGAGTCTGCTTTCAGCCCTCCCTTTAGCTTCCTCCATTATTACTGCTTCAATTACTCAACTGATACCTCCCACAATTTGACCCTTCTCAACCCCTCATTGTAGACACTCACTGGGTAGTCCCCAGGGGGGCCCCAGTTCCCGGTGGGGCCCCGGTGAGGTGGGGGTGGGAGAGGCTTTGGAGCAGGAGGCGCCGGCTCTGTCTCTGGAGGCCGAGAGGTCTCTGCCCAGGCTGTCTTGAGAGGGGGCGGTTCGCTGCCAGGGGAGGTGCCCTTTTTGCCATCTGCTTCAGAGGGCCGGTCCTCACCAGCAGCTGATTGGGAATCCTTGCTGTGAGCAGATCAACATGAAATTAAATTCAGCTGCAGACCAACTACTCTGAGAGTATATTACCATGAGAGAGAGAAAAAAAAGAAAAATAGAGCTCCCTCCTCTCCCCTGATGGTCCTAACTCACTGGCCCTCAGGTCCCTCCTCATCAGAGTCTCGCCCATCTTCCTCATCACTGAACTTGAGCTTTTCAGTGTAGTCGACCTCCTCATGGGCCCCTGAAGGGAAAAATAAGAGTAGTAATCCAAGTGTTCTGCTCTTCAATCTCAGATGTGTTCCTAGGACACAGGAAATACATGACAAGATGCACTATCAAGGCTGGCCCCTCCCTCTAAGATTTATATTCGTCAACTTTAAGTCTTTTTTTTTTTTAATATTTATTTATTTGCTTTAGTTGTACACAATCCGTCTTTATGTGGTGCTGAGGATCGAACCCGGGCCGCGCACGTGCTAGGCGAGAGCTCTACCGCTGAGCCATAACCCCAGCCCCAACTTTTAAGTCTTGTCACTATCACTGCTATCTGTACTTTGCCAAGACCTGGTTTTTCTCCACAGATTTTCGCTATTGTTTAATGCATGTTCTCCCATGACTCCCCCTTTTAAGATCCAAGTAGTTAACTGTTCATGTCCACTCACCTGCCCAACCATCATCATTCTCCTGGTCCAACTGGTCAAATTCTTTGAGATTATCCTCTTTAAGAATAGAAGGCCGACCCACAGGCTCTACAAGGCGCATTGGTGGCCCTGAGCCCCGGGGCCCGCCACACGGGGGAAACGGCTGTGTGTGGAAAGAAAAATGGGACAAGATAAAAGATGATGTGTTGTAAAACCACACGCAAGACTATACCTCCTGGCTAAAAATCCATATCCTTTCCCCATAGGTTTCCCCCTTTCCCCAACCACAAACTCAGATCAGGATTGCTTACCTGGGCCCATCAGGAGTAGGGTATCGATAAGGCCCCTGGGGTCCATAGGGTGGAGGAAATGGAAGGTATGGGGGATACATCTGCAAAAGGACACAACAGTAGCTGACAAGAGGGACAAATAAACTGCTAGTCCTTTAAACCTGCTGTTGTCTACCCATCCTCTGGTCTGGCTGCCTGCTTTCTAGTGGCATCCTCCAAAGACCAAGTCCTGATTCCTAACACACTAGCTTTCAGAACAATCAAAATTAAAAATCCAAACTCACAAAGGGCGGCATCATTCCGCGGTAGGGAGGGAACTGGGGTGGGCCTGAAGGCTGCAGCGCCCCCCGGGGATCATGACCATGATGAAGTTTGGAGTCCGGGCCCTCCAGCTCATCAGGGCCACGCCCACCTCCGTCCCTCCAAGTTGTAGAATCTACATTTTGGAAAAGGTGGAGAAAAGATGCACATGTTAATGATTCAGAAACAAGTTGAAAATGATGGGGAGGAAGGTGAATAAGCTGGCACTTAGCTCAAGAGATAGAATAAACAATGTCCTGGCTAAAAGGGAACCACTTACTCACACTAGGCAATCACTCACTTTGGGGGCGGAGGCTTGGTCCTGGCCCAGACGACTGTTCGGCAGACTCCCTTTCCTTGGCAGCCTTGTCCTGGTCGCCAGCCGCCTGCAGGGTCGGAAATTCCTCTCGAGAGAATCGCGACAGTAGGCTTGATGCCCTTCCACCTGTTGGGGTGAGGGTGCGGACAAGAGACAGATACATTTGCCAAAGATGTATGCACCATAAATGTGAAGGGCTCTAAGAAGTTCCTGCCTTCAAACCCACCTCTTTGAAACAGGTGATCATTCCCCAAGAGGTAATAACAGTACTAGAACCCTACCACCCCCTCATAGAAGACAGACTTAAAACTTCCTCTCATGTGCCCCAAGAAACTGAATAAAGGGGGCTGAGACTCAATGAGAGGACCAAGGACACTTAAGGCATAGTTAGAGGCTCCTGCCTCCTGTGATGCCCAGACACAGCTCTCGGACAGCTCTGTACTCACCATCTCCATGTGCTCCATGGGTGACGCTGGCTTGTGCCCAGGACTTTACCCCGCTTGGAACCGAAGGAGTGTTCTAAGAAACAAAATAAATGATGACATGGGTTGGGGGAGATACAAACCATTTTCCTCCCAATACCTCTAGTTCTCCAGATACCTCGGGGACTGTTGGGGGTCGTTTCGGCTGGTTGGAGGCAGGCGTCTGTGAAGCCGGCAGTGGCTGCGATTCCGGCGGCTGAGCGGTTGAGGCATCGGAACTGAAGGGATGATAGAACAAGGTTATCCAAAACCCAAGATGCCTCTCCAACTTCTCCAATTAGTGGAAAATAGGGATGGACCTATTGCTTAGAAATATTAGGACAAACTACCATTAATTTTGCCTCCCTGTATAAGCTGTTAGTTGTCTTTTCTCTTAACATAAGCTTAAGATACCATTTCTTTTTTTTTTTTTTTGGTACTGGGGATTGAACTCAGGGGCACTTGACCACTAGGCCACATCCCCAGCCCTTTTTTGTATTTTATTTAGTGACAGGGTCTCACTGAGTTGCTAAGTGCTTCACCATTGCTGAGGCTGGCTTTGAACTCGCGATCCTCCTGCCTCAGCCTCCCAAGTGCTGGGATTACAGGCGTGCGCCACTGCGCCTGGCTAAGATACCATTTCTTATTTATTTATTTTTCTGGCACAAGGGATTGAACCCAAGAGCACTTAACCACATCTCCAGCCCCTTTTTATATTCTATATAGAGACAGGGTCTCACTAAGTTGTTGAGGCTGACTTTTTTAACTCATGATACTCCAGCTTCAGCCTCAAGCCACTGGGATTACAGGCTTGCACCACTGTGCCGGGTGCCATTTCTTATTATCTAATCAGAAACTAATAGGTTCAGAAGGTGCCTCCCTCATTTCTTTTTCTGGCTATTATGTGGCTGGACTATACCAAACCAAACCCCAATCCATTTTTTAAGTTCAAAGTTAAAATACTCATCACTCTTTGGTCCCCCAAACCTCTACCTCTTGGGGTCGGACTGCTCCTGTTTGCTTGCCCATCCTGTTCCGTCTTTCGGCACTAGTGAGACATTGGGGTCATTGCCTTTGTTCTCGGCTTTCAGGCTTGGAAGGTTGGCTGGGGGTGGCATACGCCGGGCAATGGCAACTTTCCCGAGACTCTGAAGGCCATGGCGAGGGGCAACTGAAGAAAAGGTGGGAGAGAGGGTGAAAAATGTCTCACATGGGAGATCAGACAGCTTCCCAACCTGATTCCATTTGGATTTCCTGAATGTCCTGTTACCTATGTACTCCAAGTTTCCCTTAGAAGCCACCGCTTCCCTTGATAATAACCTCTGAAATCCCTCTTGGAAAGGCTGAGATATATTATAGTTATTGCCTCTATGTGGGATGACTGATCTGAGCCCACGAGGAGCAAGCTGGCCCAGACTTCTCTAAATCCACATTTCTTTTCCTCCAATTCTTACGTGTCCAAAGACAGGGAACCAAAGACACGCCTTTGTAGGAGGGTAACTGGTATTAACGCAGAACTCAAGACCCCCCCCCCACAGGACTCAAGGTAAAACTGGGAGATTTCCAGTGTGTTCCTCTTAGTCTTTTGCTCTACTATAACCATTCCCCTTCAAAGAGCTCTAAAATGTATGCCCCAATCACACCTAGCCTCCATCCCTTAGGAACATCTTTGTAGGACCCTCACCAGTGGGTTTCTGGATCTCTAAGGACTTGCCCTTATATGTATCAAACAGGTTGAGCGAGGAATACTTCTTTCCATCCTTCCCCTTGGCAGTCGGCCCCGAGCGATCGGACATTGCGCTGGAAGCTCATTGAGTACGTTGGGTTCTTCAGGCACCTCCCCCAAAACGTGCCGGAGCCTATGGGCCAGATACCAGTGTCTCAGTCTCTACCTTCTTCATGGACTGTAATAGAAATGTAGATGCTCCCTTTCATTCTCACTAGGGACCCAGGTATGTGGCTTTTTAGTGACTTTTCCTTCAGTCCATGTAAACTCTACGTTCTCTTTAAGCAACCACAATATACTCATCTCCCATATAGTGCTAAATGCCATGTTCTCTCTTTGTCCCAATACCTTCTGCCAAGGAAAATCAAATAAAAATCCAGTTGTCCTCCCAGTATTAATGCTCTGTCCTTAGTGCCAATCTAGAAAGGGCAGCAGCCTCTTCATTATTCCCAAAAGTAATAATTCCTTTTCTCCACAAAAATCATTTCATAGGCCTACAATCGAGGCAAGCAAGTCCAAGTGGCAAAGAAAGAGGCATACATTTCCATCATAAACGAAAGAAAACTTTAGATCACCAATTTATTAGACACCAGCTCCCTAATCATGCCCCAAGGCCCTGTGCCCCAGGTTCTATTCCCAGCAGTCTCAAGTCCCATCTGGGGAGGTTTGTAGGTGGGTATGCTGGGAGTTTAAGGATTTTATGAGCTTGCTCCACCAGAATGGGAGTAGGTGCCAGAGAATCCTCATGGAACAACAGGCCTCTACATATTCTCATGTTATAGAACTACAATTACTTGAAATACTCTACCTTTTCCTAAACTTGTGCCCATCTTGGCTCCTGGGAACAATTCTACCTTCAGATAAAAATACTAGTGGGCTCTGGCTTACCCTGTGTGTAGAACCGAAGCACTGTGGAAGAACTGAGAAAACCAAAGCACTAAGGAGCTACTTTGAGAACACCCTGTAACATGGGCCAGTCACGAGACAGCCAAGCCAAGAACCAACTTCATTTTCCTATCCTCATAAATGTTCATCAGCAGTCATTTCTTTCCTTAATAGCCCCTGCTCCCCAGTAGGCCAAACTCCATCCTTAGTCCATTCTAGAGTAACCAGGCATTCATTTGCAGGTGAGAATAGTGTAAAGGAAAAAGATGTGAGAAGGTGAGAAGAAAGTAGATAGGCCCACGATGAAACCCAAAATCAGGGAGAGAGAACTTTATGACAGGCTAGAGATGAAAGAATGTGAATTGCTCTGTAGGCACTAGAAGAAGCCAATCTGCGAAAATCAATATAAGAAGGGGGGAAAAAATGTAAAGAGAACAGACTAAAACTAATAAAAGAATTAACACAAACGCAGATGGGAAATAATATATGGACGTAATGGCAGAGAAAGGATGGGGAGGAGAAAGTAAGGGGATAGTGTCTAGCGACCTAAAAAGAAAACCGGTGTTGGGGAAAAAGAAGGGGACAGGGCTAGTAGATAAACGAAAAAGCAGAGAAGAAACTGAGGAATGTGGAAGGCAGATGCTGGATAAAAGCAGTGTTCCAGAGGGGGAGTGACTCGACGCAAAGGGGCCAATTAAGGGGGACCACAGCACCGGGTAATGGGAGGGGGGAGGTCCCATAATAGGGAAAAGAGACCCTCCAAGAGGAGGTCTGTCGGGCGCGGCTCAAGCCAGGGCGGCGGTGGCGGGGAGGGGGCCAACAGATGGGGGTGAGGAAACAGAAGAGAAGCAGAGGGTAGAGTTTTTAGGGCTCAAGAGCTGGGGTCGTTCTCTGGAGCCAGGGCGGTGAGTGGGTTGGGGCAGGCTGCAGACCCTGAGAGAAGGGCTGGAGGTGCCGGTACTGGGGTAGATGTACCGGAGGGGGAGGGGCAGGCAGGCCCGGCAGCAGGAGGACAAAATGGCGGCGGCTAATGGCAGCTTCTCCTACCCCCGGCCCGCCGCCGCTGTCGCCGCCGCCGCCGCCTCAGTTCCCGCGCCGGAAAAGGGCGTCAGCGCTCGACTCGCCCAGACTCACCTGGCCGGGTGCGTGGGGGTCCGGGACCGGGACTTAGGGGCTCCCCGGGGCGGGATGGCGGTGGGGCGGGGGCGGATGGCGGCGGATGGCGCCGGGTTCGGCTCCTCCCGTCTCCCTCGCTCACTCCGCGGCTGGGCTCCGACTAACGGCCCATCCGGGCAACCGCCGCCCCCGGGAGCGCCCCCCCACCTCCCGCCTCCCACCGCGGTTTGGGCACGCCCCCTGTTTTGCATAAAGGGCGGGGCTCTGTCTAACCTAACCTTCTTTTCTTCTAGGGCAGTCCTTATTTAAAAAAAAAAAAAGGCAGAGTGTGCGGGGCTTGCAGAGCTTATTTGCATAAAGAGGAGGGACTTACAGACGATAGGACGTTGGTTGGCTGAGGAGGCCGGCCCCCCGCGTCGGCCGTTGAGCTGTGTAGAGGGGGCGGGAATGCGGCGCCGGTCGGCAGGGCGGTTGGGACGCAGAATTTACACGGCGAATGGTGGGAGAAAGAGGCGGGGCGTGCGTCGTGCGTCCGCAGAAAGATGGGAGCGGAGAGACGTAAGGACGTGAAAGTGGAAGGAAACGATGCAAGGCCTGTAGTCCTTTCAGCGGAGGAGACAGAAAGGACGGCGGACGAACCGGAGAGATTTACAAGCGGAGGGCGGGGCTTACGTAGACCCGGGGAGAGTCCCAGTTCACGCGTCCCTTCGCGAGAGGTGAAGGCCTAGAGGGGCGGGGCCTTTCATTTATTAAATCACGTCATGCAAATGAGGTGTATAGACAGGCCAATCCGAGGATCTAGGGGAGCGTGTCATCTACACCCGCGGCGTAGACATTCTTAGAGTTGTTCTATTTATTTGCATAATGTATGCAAATCATTGAACAAAGATAAGCTAGGAATGACCTAATCATCAAAATAGCACAACCGAAGACTGAGACGGACGTTTGATTTTAAGCTTGATATTATCGGCAATTTGTATTCTTTCAACAAAGGATTCTTTTTTAAAAAACATTTATTTTTTAGTTGTAGGCGGGCACAATACCTTTGTTTAAAAGCCGGGCGCGGTGGCGCACGCCTGTAATCCCAGCACTTTGGGAGGCTGAGGCAGGAGGATCGCGAGTTCAAAGCCAGCCTCAGCAATGGCGAGGCACTTAGTAACTCAGTGAGACCCTGTCTCTAATAAAATACAAAAAAAAAAAAAAAGGGCTGGGGATGTGATCCAGTGGTCGAGTGCCCCTGAGTTCAATCCCCAGTACCAAAAAATATATATATATATATATTTATTTATTTGCTTTATGCGTTTATTTGTATGTGGTGCTGAGGATCGAGCCCAGTGCCTCACCCATGCTAGGCGAGTGCGCTTCCTCTGAGCCACAACCCCAGCTGCAAAGGGTTTCATTTTACAAACTGCGGGACTATTTTACCCCTTGTCTCTTAGTGCTTAATCCTCGGCTCCCTTTAGACCTTAGTACTTAATCCTCGGCTCTCTTTAGACCTACTGCCTATTCAACAAATCATTCAACAACGATATTTTGAAACTCTGAAGGTATGCACAGAATATTGTAGAAGTAAAATAAAATGTAACTGCCTGGGGAAGTTCAGAAGTGTTTCTAGAAAAAAATCTTATTAAGAAATATGAAGGGGCTGGGATTGTGGCTCAGCGGCAGAGCGCTCGCCTTGCACGTGCGCGGCCCCGGTTCGATCCTCAGCACCACGTAAACAAATGCATTGCATTGTGTACAACTAAAGTAAATAAATAAACATTAAAAAAAAAAGAAAGAAATATGAAGTCGGGCTCAGTGGTGCTAGCCTGTAATCCTAGCAACTCTGGAGGCTGAATCTGGAGGATCGCAAATCCGAATTCAGCCAGGGTAATGTAGCAAGACTGTCTCAAAATAAAAAGGGCTCAAGGATAGAGCATCACTGGGTTCAGTCCCCTGTATGGAAAGAAAGAAAAAGAAGAGGTAGCTATATTTAGCCAAGTTTTGAGAGGGTGCAAATATAAGGTTCAGTGAACTGATGAATGAAAGCGTGGGTTTGGGGACCTGCACCTAGCTGGCGTGGATCAATAAAATGACTATTTGTCCATTTTTGGACAGTGAAAGCAGAAAATTTGTCAGGAGTCAGTTAAGAATATTAGCCTTTCCAGCCGGGCGCGGTGGCGCACGCCTGTAATCCCAGCACTTTGGGAGGCTGAGGCAGGAGGATTGCGAGTTCAAAGCCAGCCTCAGCAATGGCGAGGCACTTAGCAACTCAGTGAGACCCTGTCTCTAATAAAATACAAAAAAAAAAAAAAAAAAAAAAAAAAAAAAAAAAGGGCGGGGGATGTGGCCCAGTGGTCCAATGCCCCTGAGTTCAATCCCCAGTACAAAAAAAAAAAAAAAGAATATTAGCCTTTGCAGCCGTGACCCATGCCTGTAATTGCAGCAACTTGGGAGGCTGAGGCAGGAGGATAGCAAGTTCAAGGCCAGCCTCAGCAACTTAGCAAGACTCTTAGCAATTCAGAGAAACCTAGTCTCAAAAAGTAGCCCAGTGGTAAAGCACTCTGAGTTCAATCCCCAGTACAAAAAAAAAAAAAAAAAAAAAAAAAAAAAAAAAAAAAAAAAAAGAAGAAGAAGAAGAAAGAATTTTAGCCTTTGTTAAGGGTGTAGCATGTGTGAGGACTTGGGTTCAATCTCCAGCACCAAATAAATAACATTTTTGTGGGAGGCTCATAAGATTCAGTTTCCAAACTTTCAAAAATTATTCTCTTGTCCTCTCTCTAGTTAACTACCACACCATTTTTGCTCCCTTTTGCCACAGCAAAAATTCTTTCTCTTTTTTACAGTACATTTTCTAAAAAATATTTATTTGTTTTAGTTGTACGCAATGCCTTTTTATTTTTACGTGGTGCTGAGAATTGAACCCGGGCCGCGCATGTGCTAGACGAGCACTCTACCACTGAGGCACAACCCCAGCCCCTACAGTACATTTTTTTTTTTTTAAAGCTATCTGTTATTACTTTCTCTAATTTCTCTCCTTCAAAGATCAGTTTCTCTTTGGGAAATCAAACCATCCAACCTAGGGCCTTGCAAATGCTAAGCACAGGCTCTACCACTGAGCTCTACCTCTAGTCCCGATCTCACTTAAACTCACTCCAGTGAAGCCTTCACCCCAACCCTCTACCGACCAAAATAGATTGTCAAGGACATCTAGTCTCTTGGTTTCAAATAGCATTTATACACTGATGACTCCCAAACATATAGCTTCACCATGGATCTCACTCCCCAACTCCAGACTTGTATTTAAACAATGTGTTTGATATCTCTTGGATATCTAATAGATCATTTCAAATTAAGTGTATCCAAAGCTGAATATTTGATCTGTAGCTTCTCAAAATCTGCTGTATTCACAGCCTTCCCCATCAGCTGAAGCTGATGGCAATTTCAAAATCCAGTGTAGTCCAGAACCTCAGAATCCTCATTGACTCCTTTCTTTCTTTCTTCTTAGTGAACTCAGGCGTGCTCAACCACTGATCCACATCCCTGGCCCTATTTGGTATTTTATTTAGAGACAGGGTCTCACTGAGTTGCTTAAGTGCCTCGCGGAGACTGAGGCTGTCTTTGAATTTCCAATCCTTCTGTCTCAGCTTCCCATGCTGCTGGGATTACAGGTTTGCGCCACGGCACAAATCTCACTTCTCACTTGCAATCAAACAGGAAATTGTATCTTGAGAAAATACTCAACCTCATCACTTCCACTGCTTCCACTTTTATCTAAGCCACCATCATCTCTTACTGGGGGTACAGCAACAGCCTCTCAGTTGGTCTCCCTAAGTCTATCCTGCTCCTACAGACTCCTCACGGTAGCCAGAAAGGGTCTTTTCTACCAGGAGCCCTCAAAGGACTCCTCTGATCAAAGTACTGTAATAGCTCCCATTTCTCTCAGAATAAAAGCCAAACTCTTTAGTGTGACCTACCAGATCCTCAGTGGGTTGATCACATACGGTCTCTGATTTTATTGCTTTCTCTACCTGCTGTAACATATGTCTTACTCTGGGACCTTTATGATGCCCTTTTCCTCTGTGCAGTTGGCTCTTGCCCCAGAAACCCTTATGTCTCACCCTTTACCCTCCTTGAAGTTTTTGCTCAAAGTTAATCACCTAAGTAGTGAGGCCTACCCTTATTAGCTGTTCCAAATTTTAATCTCCTCTGCCCTCACCCCTACATCCTGGTACCCCCTCATCCCTCACTTTTGTGATACTGGAGATTGAACCCAGGGGCACTTAACCAATTGAACCACATCTCCAGCCCTTTTTTTATTTTTTATTTTGAGACAGGATTTTTTTTTTTAGTTGTAGATGGACACAATATCTTTTATTTATTTATTTGTTTTTATGTGATGCTGAGGGTCAAACCCAGTATCTCACACGTGTGAGGCATAAGCTACAGCCCCAGACCATGAGACAGGATCTTAATAAGTTGCTTAGGGCCTTCCTAAGTTGCTGGGCTGGCCTCAAACTTGCTATCCTCCTGCCTCAGCCTCCCAAGTTGCTGGGATTACAGGTGTGCACCACAATGCCCAGCTCATACTACTTATAATTTCCTAATATGCAGGAGCCCTGTTTGGGGAGATAGCTAAGCTTGCGGTTGACTATGGGCCATAGACATTTTTGGGCATTGTCGCCTTCCGTAGTCTCACGGGACTTGGCCCAGGATCTCGAGAGATTTGAGCAATGACTCAGCAGATTGACATTTTTGGGCATTGTCGCCTTCCGTAGTCTCACGGGACTTGGCCCAAGATCTCGAGAGATTTGAGGAGTGACTCGGCAGATCGAGCAAGCACCATTCCTGCTCGGGCGCATGGGATGAGACCAGAGAGAGAAAGGACAGGGTTATCGCTATTGTATAGATACATTGTAGTTTCTTGTAAGAGTACGTGGCTTGGTTTCTTGTGAGAGTGAAAGGACAGGGTTATCGTTATTGTATAGATACATTGTAGTTTCTTGTAAGAGTACGTGGTTGGTTTCTTGTGAGAGTGTGTATGTAGTGTTAGAAATTACAAGAGACAGAGACAGAAAGATTAAAGAATTTTTTCGTCTCCATCCTGTCTCCGGACTCCTTTCCCGCGGCGCTGCCGTTCCAGGCTGCAATCCCTTTCCGGCGGCTAACAGTTGGTGGCCCGTACGGGGATCGAACCCGCAACCTTGGCGTTATCAGCACCAACTGTTAGCCGCCGGAAAGGGATTGAGAGAATTGTGAGACTACGGAAGGCGACAATGCCCAAAAATGTCTATGGCCCATAGTCAACCGCAAGCTTAGCTATCTCCCCAAACAGGGCTCCTGCATTTCCCCCTTTTGTTTTAAAAGAGGGGATGCTCTAGGACGTCTATGTGCAACCAACATTCTTACCCGTCATTGGATAATCAAGGCTGTGCCCTTGACTCCTGTCTTAGGTTGATATGTCGGCCACATGAGACTGTCCCGTGCGACTGTGCCTGTCTTAGGTTGTCCCCCTCTGGGGATCTTACCCGTCATTGGCTAACCAGCCATCCAATGGAGCCCTTTAGGATCGACTGTGTAAGATGACTAACAGCCGTCCAATTGGGAGGAGATGCTGCGGCTTTAAGGCGACAAGCCTTTTGGTGACAAGTCAAATTGCATAGCATATCAAATTCTTTAAACAAATCAGCTGCCCTAAGTTCTATCAAGTAACACAGTGAGTTCTCTAAACAAATACCCGCAAGGTACTGTCCCATGAAGTCCCAAACAATGAAAGATCAAAATGTCCACTTGTTATAACATGTAGATCTAGGAGGCCCCATGCATGCAGAGCAGAGGCCACACTGCTGGTGAGGTTGTTTGACATTTGAGCAGCAGGGATGCTTGCAGCGACCGCGATCCCTGCAGCTGTAGAAGCAGCCGTCTTTTTTATGTCTAGACGATGCCACCGGCAAATCTTCAGGGCCCGCTATCTAGAGACTGAAGCATCAATTGTTAAAGGAAAGGCAGTGCTATTCCAGCACTGAGTCAAGAGGCGAGTTGTCAAACTAAATAATAGAATTATTAGATTGGAAAAATAAGTTGATTTCTGCTCACACACATTGCAGCCTGGAACGGCAGCGCCGCGGGAAGGAGTCCGGAGACAGGATGGAGACGAAAAAATTCTTTAATCTTTCTGTCTCTGTCTCTTGTAATTTCTAACACTACATACACACTCTCACAAGAAACCAACCACGTACTCTTACAAGAAACTACAATGTATCTATACAATAACGATAACCCTGTCCTTTCACTCTCACAAGAAACCAAGCCACGTACTCTTACAAGAAACTACAATGTATCTATACAATAGCGATAACCCTGTCCTTTCTCTCTCTGGTCTCATCCCATGCGCCCGAGCAGGAATGGTGCTTGCTCGATCTGCCGAGTCACTCCTCAAATCTCTCGAGATCTTGGGCCAAGTCCCGTGAGACTACGGAAGGCGACAATGCCCAAAAATGTCAATCTGCTGAGTCATTGCTCAAATCTCTCAAGATCCTGGGCCAAGTCCCGTGAGACTACGGAAGGCGACAATGCCCAAAAATGTCTATGGCCCATAGTCAACCGCAAGCTTAGCTATCTCCCCAAACAGGGCTCCTGCACTAATATATAAGTTTTATTTGTTATCATTTTTGGAGCTGGATATCCTATCCTGGTCCTCAGATATGCTAGGTAAGCACTCTAACCCTAAACTGAATACCCAGCCCCCATATAAATTTTAAATTCTGTTTGTTGACAGTCTTTCCCCTCCTCTACCAAAATAGAATGAAAACTTTACAAAGAGGGATCTTTGTTTTGTTCACTTTTACATCTCAAGAACTTAGAAATAGGGACTAGCCCATAGTTGATGACTAATAAAGGATTTAACACTTTTATCACAGCACAATATATATGTATGTAATATATATGTATGAATTTTCACAAACTAAGCAGAACATGTGATTACAAAAACAGAATCTTAACTAGCACCCCATCCCAGAAGCTGCCCTGGAACTTCTGCTTGTTTAATACCCTCTCCCAAGGCTAATTACTATCCCAACTCCATACAACATACCTGAATTTTACCTTTCTTGTATCTTATAAAAACAAATAATACAGTAAGGATTCCTCTTGCTTAACACTGTATTTATGATATTCATCCATGTTTTTGTGTGTAGTTTTAGTTTGTTAATTCTCATTGCTACGTGGTAATAGTACACGATGTGAATATAACTCTATTTATCCTGAATGAATGAATTATTTAAGCTCCAGGTTCTTTCTATCCCTCTTGATATTACCAGGGTTGTTGTGAGAATTAAATGAATTAATACATGGAAAGTATTTAGAATAGTGTCCTGTACATAGTAGTTGCTCAATAAAGGTTAGTTATGGATTTCATTCCATTTAGATACATTATTAACTTATTCAATGATTAGGTTTAGGTCATGGAGCAATAATATCTATATCATCTGAAGTCTTATATAGTCACTGCAGCTCTATAGGAATTACCAACCTGGATGCCTCCCTGGCTTCCCTATTGGGAAGAACCACCATGGGAGGCTCAGTGGCTGAGTCTGTTGCTCAGTACATGAATTAAACTGGGATAATCAGGTTCTCATTTTCCTGGGACTTAAGAAATGTGAGGTAAGTAATGTAGCTCAGTGTTAGAGTTCTTGTCCGGCATGCAGGAGGCCCTGGGCTTGATGGATCCCTCCCCCCACCCCCAACCAACTGTGCACAACAAAAAAAGGTGGGAGGCGAGAAAGATATCTGAAATACTGTCCAAAGAGTGAGGGTTGCTAAGTTGACTCATCTGGATCTCTTGGAGGAAGAAAGTCCAGCTTCATCAAATACTATGAAGCTCTTAGGCTCCTACCTTCCCTGGGTTTGACTGTTCAGCTCTTTCTTCCACTCAGAGATCCTGTGTCTCCATTATCTGCCCCAGTAGCCTTCCAATACAACCCCCTTTCCCTTCATTAGATAGACACAGTTTCTTGTTTTTTTTTTTTTTCCTTTCCATATTATTATTGGCATATTATAGTTGTATAATGGTGGGATTTGTTATTACATATTCATACATGCTCACAATGATAAACTGGGTTTCTATAGCTTGTCCTCAATAGGATCTCAATGACTCATTTAACTCTTAAGTTATCAGACCTTATAATATTGTGAATTAATTACTTCATTCAATGATATCAGTTCTTTCATATATTCATTCAAGTTTTAAACATTAAGGGTTTGTGATATGCCAGGCATGATAGCATAGATTATATTCTCCCCATTTTCAGATAAAAACCTCAGAGAGGCTGAGAGATTTGTCAAGGTCACAAAACTTATAGTAGTGGAGAATGTTGGTTCAAAGTAATCCTCACTCTTTTGTGAAAGTTACCGTGGACCTTCACCAAATGAACAGATAAAAAAAATATCCTACCTAAATTTCTTCAGATCACAACTGTCTTATACATCTGGAATCCCCCTTGGTGCATGGAGTCATCTGTTGTAGTAGATGCTACAAAATTAGTTTTTGTTTCTTTTTGCAGTACTGAAGATTGAACCTGGGGTACCCTGTCCCCAGTCCTTTTTATTTTATTTTTGGTACTTGGGATTGAACCCAGGGACACTTTATCACCAACCTAACTCCCCAGTACTTTTCTTTTTTTTTTTTTTTTTTTTCTTTTTGTGGTACTGGGGATTGAACTCAGGGGCACTCGACCACTGGGTCACATCCCCAGCCCTTTTTTGTATTTTATTTAGAGACAGGGTCTCACTGAGTTGCTAAGTGCCACGCCATTGCTGAGGCTGGCTTTGAACTCACGATCCTCCTGCCTCAGCCTCCCAAAGTGCTGGGATTACAGGCGTGCGCCACTGCGCCCGGCTCCCCAGTACTTTTTATTTTTTATTTTGAGACAGGATCTCACTAAGTTGCTGAGGGTCTCACTAAGTTGCTTAGGCTTGCCTTGTAATCTTCCTGTCCCAGCCTCCTGAGTTGACTACAGGTGTGTTCCACTATGCCAGACTCCTTTTTATGTTTTATTGTAAGACTGAGTCTCACTAAATTGCCTAGAATGGCCTTGAATTTGTTATCCTCCTGCCCCTGCCTCTCAAATAGCCGGGCTTGAAGTTATGTGCCACTGCACATAGCTACAGAATTATTGATGGATTGTTTATTTGAACAAGTCCTTGCTGCCTTTCCCTCAAAGATACTTCTCTTTTCCCCAAACCCAGGGGAGAAAAATCCCCAAAATAAAAACCAAACAGACTTGATATGGAGGGGAAGGATAATTTATTTAGTTTGACTGGCTCACAATTTTGCCTTTTTTTTTTTTTTTTCCATGTTGGGGTCATTAGAATCCCCTTCAATCTCGCTGTGGGGACGCGCGCGCGCACACACACACACACCACCACCACCACCACCACCACCACCACCACCACCACACAAATTAGGGCAATTCAGAGATAGCCTTCTTGGCTGGGGGACCTGTTGGCTTTTCCTGTTCTCTTGCTTTCTCCTCATACATCAAGATCCTGGAAGAGACACAGGTATCAAGGAACACTTTTTTCAAGGCTGCTGTGAGTGTCTCGAAGGGGATGGGGTTGTGAGAGTGGGAGGAGGAAGAATGAAAGCAGAGGTGGCAGTGCTAGGAGCTGTGCATGAGGGATGGGGATGGGAACAGGACCTTGGAAGAATCCCTTTCTAATAATGGAAGAGTGGATGCTGAGTAATATATAGCAGTTGAGGCTAGAGACAAGAGTAGGGCTGGGGGTGGAGAAGAAAACTGGTAAAAATAGGGGAAGTTAGAAATGGACTCTTACATTTTTAAGATGGCAGATCTCTTGCCCAGCATCATTCTGAGAAAGTCAGGGTAGCTGAATGTCTCCCCAGAGCCGCTTGATACCTCTCTAATTAATTTCTTTAGCTCTAGGTGGGTCTTGGGGATCCCAAGTTTCTCTAGCATTTGCTTCAGGGACATGATATCTGGAGGGAGAGGATCAGGGTATGGAGAAGAAAGGGAAGCCCTCCCTCTCTGCCTCCTTTCCCACCTCCAAATTCCCATTCTCCCTCCTCCTACTCTGGTAGGTAGGCTCTCCCCACAAACCACAGGGAACAGAGTAAGTGGAAGAGTTTTCCAGCTTCCAGGGCCCACATTCCCCCAAATCACCCTTTTCTTACCAATATCTCCATTTCCATTCAGGTCAAACTCCATGTATTTTTCTGAGTGAGGGAAGAGAGCAGAACAGGGTAAGCCCTGGTTGTAGGATCCAGGGCAGGGGATTGAGAAAGAGGTGGCTGACCAGCTGGGGAAGAAGATGTGGAAGAAGGAGGAGGGGCAGGCAGAGGAAGTAGGGCTGAAGGATTCAGAGGCCCTGTTAAAGTGGAGTGAATTAGAGGGGTGCTAAGAGGGGCAAGCCAGGGAAAGGGACCCCAACATGGAAGAGGAACAATCAAGGTAGGTTCTCCTCTTCCTACCACAAAGTCAATTCTGTGTTTTCATTGTCCCCACTGTGTTCTTGTAGAAATCCTACCCCCCCCCCCCCAGGCCACCAGGCCCCTCTCTACCCTACAGTTTCCCCCTCACTCTTGAAGGCTTCCAGTTTGGAGGGTAAATCTTCATCAGTGCTGTATTTTGGATCCTCCAGGAATTGCTGTTGGGGGAAGGTAACAGCCAGGCTTGGCTCTCCCTGCCCACAGGGCTCCATCCCCCAAGGCTCCATCCCCCAGGCTCTGCCTCCTCAGTTCTTCCTTTTACCTTGTTGATCTCATTCAGTCTCTCTTCCTGCTGGGCCTTCAGCAGTCCAAAAGCTTTACCTCCTGAGGGGTACAGAGATTAATCAACCCTCACCCCTCCCTTACTCTCCTCACCCCCACACCCAGCCCAGAGTCACACATAATTCTGTCACCCATAGTCACTCATAGAATCTCCCCGCCACAACTGCCTTCCTGGCTCCCTGGCCTAGGGCTGCCCACCTCCTTGTTCCCATTGTGTACTCCAGCCTATTATATATACCTCCCTACCCTGTAAATCCCTGGTTTGGCTCATAGCTCAGCAGATGCAGGTGGCAGGTGGCAGGTGGCGATAGGGAGACAGAACCAGACTGGCTCTGTCTCTCTTAGTCTGCTGGGTTTTCTCTCCCACCAGTCTCCCCTGAGGCCTCCCTCCTAAACTTCCTCTTTCTCTTCATTCCCCTCTTTGCTACCTCTTAGATCTCACTTCCCCATCAAATTCTGCTGACACTAGCACCCCAGGAAGAAGGGGGAGTGGGCATAAAAAGGACATGAAAAAAAAGAACATTCTATAAACTCCTTTTGTGTGTGGCAGTGGGGATTGAACTCAGGGGTGCTCTACCACTGATCTACATCCATAGCCCCCCCCACACACACACTTTTTTTTTTGAGGGGGTGGGTACGGGGACTGAGCCACATCCCCAGCCCTATTTTGTATTTCATTCAGACAGGGTCTCACTGAGTTGCTAAGTGTCTCGCCATTGCTGAGGCCGGCCTTGTGATCCTCCTACCTCAGCCTCCAGAGCCTTTGAGATTACACGAGTGTACTACCAGGCCCTGTACATAACTCTTTTTATTTTTTATTTTGAGACAGTGTCTTGCTAAGTTGCCAAGGCTGGCCTTTAATTTGCAATCCTCCTGCCTCAGCCTCCTGAGTAACTAGGATTACAGAGTAGCTGGGATTGTAGATATGTGCCACCATTCCTGGCTTTTTTTTTTTTTTTTTTTAAGATAGGGGTCTCATTGTGTTACCCAGGCTGGCCTTGAACTTTTGGGCTTAAATGATCTTCCTGTTTTATCCTCCTAAGTAGATGGGACTGCAGGTGCCCCACTTTGCTCAATTCCTCTCCTTGTGAGTGTATGCTGGGGATTGAACCCAGGATCTCACACATGCTAAGGAAGTACTACCACAGAGCTACATCCAAGCCTTTTTATTTATTTATTTTTTAAATTTGAGACACTTTTAAAATTTGACTCACTAAGTTGCCCAGTCTAGCTTCAAACTTGTGATCCTATTACCTCTGCCTCATGAGCATATTGGATTATAGGTGTGCTTGAAATAATTTTTTTGGGGGGTGCATTTTTTGTTTTTAAGTTTTGTTTTGTTTTGTTTTCATTGCTGGGATCCAACTCAGAGCCTTCTTGCTCATGCTAGGCAAATGCTCTACCACTGAGTTATATCCCTTACGCAAAAGAAATATTTTGATAAGCTATTGGAGACATGGGGGAAGGGCAGTAAGATCCCAGGGGCATTATTTATCAGGAATAAACAAATATGTCCCTTGAATAGTCATGAGGTTCAGATAACTATAAAGTCTTGAACTTTGTTGGTTTCATTAGTCTGGACATGTGGGTTAGGATAGGGAGCCAAGGGAGGGCTGGCTGAATTTTTCTGCACTGTGGGCAGGAGAAGACTCTGAAATCCATGAGCAGCTCCAGGAAGGTGGCAAGATGAATACAGGGCCTGGCAAGGGAGGGAACCCCCACTCCTACCTGGCAGTTCTAGAGGGGCACTTGGAAACATGGAAATGCCTAATGGAGGATTTTAATTTATTTGCTCTAGGATGTGCAATGTCACATCATCTTGTCTTTTTTGAAATCCTTGGTAAAATCTATAGAGTTCAGGACTTGAAGGACTTTTTGTTGTTGTTTGTTTTGCAGTACTGGGGATCGAGCTCAGAAGGACTCTACCACAGAGCTACATCCCCAGCCCTTTTTAATTTTTATTTTGAGACATGGTCTCACTAAGCTGCCAAGGCTCGCCTCAAACTTGGGGATCCTCCTGCTTCTCAGCCTTCCTAGCCACTGAGATGGCTTGCACCCAGTGAAATTCAAGAATTTAAATAGATACTTTGGCGAAACTGAAAATGGTTCTCAGACTGCAGAGAGGCTGACATCACAAGCACCAGCTTGCACCCCCTCCCTGTCTGTGTGTGTGTGTGTGTGTGTGTGTGTGTGTGTGTGTGTTTAAGGGTGCTGGTCACCATGGATTCAGCAGAGTGTGTGAATGCTTCCTAATAAATGCCCTCCCTAGGCATAGCCTTTCTCCCCTTTTCCACTCTTCAGCTCTTCACTTCCGGGGAAGTGAGGAGACAGCATCCCCCTCACTGAGTCCTCCTTATCCAAAGTCCTTGTCCAGGGCTCCACCCACCCTGTCCCAGCACTGATGTAGACCCCTTTCCTGCTGCTGTCCTCCCAGCCTACTTCTGCTTCATAGCTGAGAATTGTCACTTCTCGCTGCCCTCTTCCTCACTGAGGTGAGGTGGGGATGCCGGGGTGGACTCTGACTCCGTGTGCTTCCTTTGTAGCAGCTGCCCTCTGCCCCTGCAGAGAGACTCAGCCCTGCCCTCCCAGTGCTCTCTCTGCCTGCTGGGGGCAGTTTGCTTCTCTATTCATGCATTAATTCAACAAACATTTATTGAGTGCTTATTATATGCCAGGCATGCTTCCAGAGCCGATGAACCAAACAGATGAAAACTCTTGTCCTCATAGTCAGTCAAATTGGGGAAGGTAAACAATAAGTATAAAGAAGTATATTAAAGGTGAAGGAGGAAAAGTAGGGGCGGGGGTTAGAAATGCTGTGTGTGGAGTGCAGTTTTGAATAGGGTAGGCAGCGAAGGTTTCTCTGAGAAAGTGATATTTAAGCAGATTTCAAGGAGGTGAGGGAACAAGTTGTGTGGCTTGAAGAATAAAAAGGAAAAATACACTATTTATCTTGGTGTTCATAACACTTCATGTGGTGTTCCCCCCACACCAACCAATTCTCCAATTCTTTGTTGGATACTGATTGGGTGTCCTACAATTTAATTCAGTTCTGACACTATCTACCAATCCCACAAGTCAAAGGGCTCTGTCTCACCCCCAGTTAGGATGCTGATCACAAGTTCCCACCTTTTTTTTCCATGGGGGGGGACTGGGATTGAACTCAGGGGTCCTCAACCACTGAGCCACATCCCCAGCCCTATTTTGTATTTTATTTAGAGACAGGGTCTCTCAGAGTTGCTTAGCACCTCACTTTTGCTGAGGCTGGCTTTGAACTCGAGATCCTCCTGCCTCAGCTTCCCAAACCACTGAGATTACAGGCGTGGGCCACTGCACCCAGCACAAGTTTCCACTTCTTATACTTCTGGCCAGTCAGCTACAAACCAGGGGAGAATATGACCTGCTCCTTGGGTTCAATAATTTGCTAGAATGGCTCACAGATCTCAGGGAAACATTTTGTTTATGTTTACTGATTTGTTATAAAGGATATAACTCAGGAATAACTGGATAGAAGAGATGCGTAGGGCAGTGGAAAAGTCCTAAGGACAGATTGGCAGTTGCCCTGTTTACCTTAAATTTTTTAACTTTAGACTCTAATGGTTATTCTGCTAGAGACAGACATTGGAATCCACACCAACAACATAAACCTTTGGTTTACTGGAAGGATGTTCTTTCAGGTACATGGAAGGGTCCAGATCCAGTATTAATTTGGGGAAGAGGATCTGTTTGTGTTTTTCCAAAAGACGAATCCTCTCCAATATAGATACCATCTAGATTAATAAAACAGGTACCACATCAAAATGATCAAGATGAAGTTATTGAAGAATCAAGATTAATAAAAAAGGTACAAAATCAAGAGGACCAAGATGAAGGTATAGAATGATTCCCTCAAAAGAGTCCTTCAAAAATATTTCACAACTTAAGTGTCATTCCTCCCGGCCGGGACGAGGAGATCTCTCTTTAGTGTGCACACAATTGTATTTTTTTTTCTTTTCTTTTTATACATGTCTTTATGTCTGTACATTTGTCTACATTTCATGTTAATGTGACGTCACAAATATATGTTTGTATGTTTGTTCGTCTGTTCAGTGTGACGTCACAAAGAACAAAGCGCTTATGAAAAAGAAAAAAAATATATATATATGGATCCAAATAACTTTAATTCATTTTAGGTTAAGAGTATTCAATTTAGGTAAATAATTTTATAAATGAAGGTACTTTCAATTTTGATTTATAAGTGTCCCTGGGACTTCTCTTTAGCAAACAATATGACTAGTGCTATATAACCTGATATTTTGGTGTTTTGACTTAAGATTGTTTATTTGTTATTAACTTCATTTGTTTAATAGCTCATTAATTTCAATTATCTCAACAGGTAAAAAATTGCTCTGTATACAGAGACTCAAGGGTTCCAGCTAACAAATTATTTCTCTCAAGTGCCTTTACCTTTTCTTTAATCTATCTTTAATGCAGTAATTTACCTCAGTCTTTCTTTGTTTTGTTCTAAATATGACATTTTTCCAACTTATTTTTTGTAAAAGCTCAACCAGCGATGTATGTGAACAAAAATCAACTTTAATTTTCTAATCTAATTATTCTATTTTGTAGTTTGACAACTCGCCTCTTGACTCAGTGCTGCAATAGCACTGCCTTTCCTTTAATAATTGATGCTTGAGTTTCTAGGTAGCAGGCCCTAAAAATTTGCCGGTGACATTGTCTAAACATAAAAAAAAGACGTCTGCTGCTCAAACATCAAACAACCTCACCAACAGTGTGGCCTCTGCTCTACATGCATGGGGCCTCCTACATCAACATGTTATAACAAATGGACATTTTGATCTTTCATTGTTTGGGACTTTACGGGACAATACCTTGCAGATATTTGTCTAGAGAATTCAATGTGTTACTTGATGAAACTTAGGACAGCTGATTTGTTTAAACAATTTGATATACTATACAATTTGGCTCATCACCAAAAAGCTTGTTGCCTTAAAGCCGCAACATCTCCTCACAATTTAGACGGCTGTTAGTCATCATATATAGTCGATCCTAAAGGGCTCCATTGGATGGCTGGTTAGCCAATGACGGGTAAGATCCCCAGAGGGGGACAACCTAAGACAGGCACAGTCGCACGGGACAGTCTCATGTGGCCGACATATCAACCTAAGACAGGAGTCAAGGGCACAGCCTTGATTATCCGATGACGGGTAAGAATGTTGGTTGCACATAGACGTCCTAGAGCATTACCTCTTTTAAAACAAAAAGGGGGAAATGCAGGAGCCCTGTTTGGGGATTGACTTGAATTGCAGTTGACTATGAGCCGTGGAGATTTGGCCATTGTCGCCACCCGTAGTCTCACGGGATTTGTTGCGGGATCTCGAGTGACTTGGCCGAGATTGCTGATCGGGTCAGCGCCATTTTAGGGTGTGTTTTTGGCGTGTGTTAGTCGTTATTAAAACCAGAGAGAAAAGTTATCAAAATAAAAAGCTGTTTGTCTCCAGTTTGCTTCTAAAGTTTTTCCCGCGGCTCCGTTGCTCCAAGCGCTTCAGCCAGCAACAGGGCAGGTACTGAGAGAGGAGCAGGGAGCTTCCATGTCCTCCCTGGACATGCCACAGTCCCATCACTTCCATGTGTTCACCAGCCTGGCCGCTCTCTGAACCCCATCCTTTTGGGTATTTATGGAGGCTTCATCATACAGGCAAAACTGATTAAAAGACAGCCATTGGTGGGAGGGAGGGCTGAAAGCCCCCTACCCCCCACTACTGGGGTCTGAACCCAGGTCACTCTACCACTAAACTACATCCCCAGGCTTTTTAATTTTTTTCTCAGCTCCTCCTCCTCCTCCTCCTCCTCCTCCTCCTCCTCTTCTTTTTTTGTACCAGAGATTGAACTTAGGGGCACTTGACCACTGAGCCACATCCCCAGCTCTATTTTGTATTTTATTTCGAGGCAAGGTCTCACTGAGTTGCTTAGTGCCTTGCCATTGCTGAAGCTGGCTTTGAACTCTTGATCCTCCTGCCTCAGCCTCCCAAGCTGCTGGGATTACAGGTGTGCACCACCACGCCTGGCTCTCAGATCTTTATATAAATATACATACATATGTATATATGCATACATATATACACACATATACATATACATATTTTTTAGTTGTTGATGGACTTTTATTTAATTAATTTATTTATATGTAGTGCTGAGAATTGAAACCACTTGCTAGGCAAGTGCTCTACCACTGAACCACAACCCCAGCCCATTTTTCTCAGTTCTTTTTAAAAGATTTATTTTGAAACAGACTGGCCATGAGCTGCCTCAGCCTCCCAAGTTGCTGGGATTACAGGTCTGTACCACTATGCCTGGCTTGGGCTGAAAATTCTAATGCTCTGGTCTCATGATTAGTTTCCCTGGCAATGAGCCTCTAATCTTCATGGATTTCCCAATAAATCACTTTATTAATATAAACACAGATGTTGCTGAAATGGACTGTTATAAATGACAAAATATGCTGTTTTCACCTTTATCACTTAGGAAATTACAAGGGTTTAAGGAGTCTTGACCAATAGCTGGGATAAAGACATTTTCTTGTTATAGATATATATATGTTCTTGTTATATGTACCTGTATATCTATATCTTGTTATTGCAATATCATAATGGGAGAAGAGCACTTTAGGTAGAAGAAGCAGCAAGTGCAAAGGTCCTGAGGTAAGAGCAATCTGGGTAGCTGGAGCATTCACAGAACATCAGGAAGCTTGTGCAACTGCAGCCAGGTCCAGTTGGGTCATTGTAAAGAGTGATTTTGTATTTGGAACAGATTGCCTCCCAGACTGATATTTCCATCAAGGATGGCTTAGCAGACTTCCATAGTGGAATAGAAGTTAGATGCTTAAAAAACTTCCTTGGATAGAGAAAGTAACTGCTGCTCTGACTATGGGACAAAAGTGAAGGCTAAAGTGTATATAAAAGGACAAATGAGTGAAGAAGGAAACTCAGGGCCTAGCTACAGATATGGAGAAAGCCTGTGTAGAACAGATATGCAAGAAGACATTTCTACCCAAACTCAGGGCCCAGCCCTCTGGACAACCCAAAGGGCTTATTCACAGTAGCTCACAGTAGGCCTCTAGGCAGAGTGCTATAAGGGTACACTGTAGGGCTACAGCAAAGAATCTGCTGCAAACTTGAAAATAACTCAAGACAGTTAGGCTGCAAAGTCTAGATATGAAGTCAGATGTGGTGGTGCACTTCTGCAATCCCACTGATTCCAGAGGTTAAGGCAAGAGGATCACAAGTTGCAGGCCAGCCTTGGCAATTAGGCAACACCCTATCCCAAAATAAAAAATAAAAGGGGCTGGGAATATTACTCAGTGGTTGAATATTCCTAGGTTCAATCCCTAGGACTGCAAAAAAAAAATTTTTTTTTTTAAATTTAAAGGTCTAGAATTGAATGGAGATATGCAGAATATTGTCAACGCAGAAGTTCTCAGAGGGGCCCTTCCACCAGCATCACATGGAATATGTTTGAAGTGTATATGGGTGGTCCCCAGATCAGACCTACTAAGTGAGAAAATCTGAGAGAGAGGAGTAACATTAATTTTTTAAAAGTTTAATACTGGGAAATGAACCCAAGCCCCATCTAACACTGATTATATCTCCAGCATTTTTTTATTCTTTATTTTGAGATGGGGTCTTGCTAAGTTGCTGGGACTGGCCTGAAACTTGCAATCCTCCTGCTTCAGCCTCCCCTGTTGCTAGGATTACAGGCATGTGCCACCACATCCAGCTATCAACAGTAGACTTTTTTTGGTACTGGGGATTGAACCCAGGGGCACTCCACCACTCAGCCACATCCTCAGCCCTTTTCATATTTATTTTATTTAGAGACAGGGGCTCGCTGAGTTGCTTAGGGCCTCACTAAGTTGCTGAGGCTGGCTCTGAACTTGCACTGGGATTACAGGCATGTGCCACCAGGCCCAGCTCAACAATAGATTTTTTATGTGTCTCTGATGCCTCTAATATACACTCAAGTTTGAGAGCAGATGTCCTGAAGTAGTTCCTGAGTTTGCAGGGATTGCCAGGTATTGCTTGAAGGTACTAACATAGCTTAAGGACCTGTCACTGGGTTCTGGGGCTGCTCAGGATTGGGGACAGAATGCTGAGTTTGTTCAAAAAACGGACCCACTGGAATCCCATGAGATTAGAGCTACTTTGTAAGTGCCCTGTGTTGCTAAGGCCCTTGTTATGATTCTGTGCTCTCCAGGGGACTGCTGATTAGCGTTAGGTCCCACAGAGTGTGCCTACAGGAAGAGAATGCACTGGGAAGGAACACACTGGCTTGGAGGTAATCGTCCCCCTGCCTGCCTCCCTATAAGGTCACCTCAGGCAGACTTAAACCTCCATTAAGGACAACACTCCTGTCTAGACCCTCCCTCAGGAACAGTTTTTATGACTGTCTTCTGGGTTTCAGTAGCCCAGGAGAGAGATTTCACATGAACTGTGAACCTGTCCAATGTCTGTGTTTTGCTTTGTCAAAGACCACTTTCAGTTTAAAGGTCTTATTCAAGCTAAACAACAACATCTTTTGTACCGATATTTCTTTATTAAATTTAAACTTCAACTTGCCTGTATTTCAAATGTTACCTTTTATTTAATATGGCAATAAGGAAGTACATGATTTATTCTACTGAAAGTTTGCAGGTTTTTATTAATATTTTGGTAAGTGGAATGCAATTCACTGGGTCTATTTTGTTTTACATATTATATATTTTGTGCTTTACTAGAATGTCAAAAGAATGTGTGGCACAAAATTAGTAAGAATCCCTCTCTCTTCCTCCCTTTGGGCCAGGGTAGCACTATCCCTTGCAGTTCCCCTGCCGTCACCCATGCCTTTGTAAATAAACTGTCCTCTTCTGATTGTCCTCATTTGTAGGTGCTGTTTCCTGTGGGACCCTGATTGATACAGTGCTTGTGTGTACATGGAGGGAGAAGAGGGGGCTGGGAAGAAATAGATCTCTGCAGTGCGATTTCTTGTTGTAAATGAACAAAATGACATCCTGATGTCTGTAGCACTTCTGGAGTGTGGTTACTGAGCAGCTGTTCCTGAAGTAGGAAAATAAGTCAGAGTTCAGAGCCTGCAGGGCACAGCCTGTAGAATTAAAACCAATTCACCTGCTGCCATTGCCAGAAGCTTTTCCTTGTCTACAAAGTCTCCATGTAAGGCTTTTTTTTTTTTTTTAATATTTATTTATTTGCTTTAGTTGTACACAATGCGTTTATTTGTATGTGGTGCTGAGGATCGAACCTGGGCCCGCATACGCGCTAGGCGAGCACTCCACCGCTGAGCCACAACCCCAGCCCTCCATGTAAGGCTTTGAGAGGAATGTGACAGCAGCTTATTTCTAAATCTCCTCCTTTTTTACTGGAACCTATATAGAGCAATGAAGAGAATGGAAACACACACACACACACACACACACACACACACACACACACACACCATTTTCAGTAAAGCTGAGAGGCACAGAAGCTACAAATTCCAAATTATGTATATGTATGACTAAAATCCAAGTTGGGAAAGCAGTTCCCAACAGTGCGGCAGAGGAGAGCTGGGAGGGGGGAGGGTCCTGGTGTCTGCAAGTAATTGCCAAATACCTACTCATTCCTGGGAGGAAAGGCTTCACCCTCAGAAGGAAAAACTGAGAGCAGGGCTGCTGGAACAGAGGCAAAGACTGGGGTAGGTGGAGAGAGAATGATTAAAATGCCCAGAGGGATCCAGAGGTGGCAGATCTAAGAATGTGCCTGCAAAATTATTTGAATACAGAGTGAAAATCTTTCACAGAGGGCATCTCTTTAGGTGTATGGGGTGATGACAGTCTGTGGGACCTGCTGTGAAACAGAGAAGCATGGAGAGGTTTGCAGAAGCAGAGGAAGTACTATACAAAGGTGCCAGGTTTTAAGGAAGTAAACCCATTATTGTAGCAAAAAAGTCTTTGAATTTGTAAACCTGGAAAGCTGTTCTGAACCCTCTCCTACCCTTAACAAGGTCCTCTTGCTAATAATTCAGAAATATCTACCTTTTTTTTTTTTTTTTTTTTTTCGTACCAGGGATTTGAACTCAGGGGCACTCGACCACTGGGCCACATCCCCAGCCCTTTTTTTGTATTTTATTAGAGACAGGGTCTCACTGAGTTGCTAAGTGCCTCGCCATTGCTGAGGCTGGCTTTGAGCTCGTGATTCTCCTGCCTCAGCCTCCCAAGTGCTGGGATTATAGGCGTGCGCCACTGCGCGGCATATCTACCTTATTTAAGGATGAGTAGCAAAAAGAAATGACCAACTAATCAGGAGAGCTGGGCGTGGTGGTGCCCACCTGTAATCTCAGTGATTCTGGAAGCTGAGGCAGGAGGATTGCAAGTTTGAGGCCAGTAGCGAGGCCCTCAGCAATGGAAGCCGGGCGCAGGTGGCGCACGCCTTAGCGAGGCAGGAGGATCCCTGTTTCTCAAAATAAAAAATACAAAAAAGGGCTGGAGATGTGGCTCAGGGGTTAAATACCCCTGGGTTCAATCCCCAGTACCCCCCCCCAAAAAAAAAAAAAAAAAACGAAGAAAAAAAGAGCAATGAAACTTACTAATAGATGATGATACTCCAGAAATGTAGTGCTAAAAGCAGATGGAAACTGCAGCCCAAAATTCCATCATGAACTGAAAAACAAAACTTATCATTTTAGCGATGAAGGCAGGCCACACATCAGAAATATAACTACTCAGAGAAGAGACTGAAGGTAACAGGATACTATGAATGGAACAAGGAGGTGAGAAACAGCAGAAAAATACAAAGCCATTTCAAAAGTAAACTTTTTTTTTTTTTTTTTTTTTTTTTTTTTTGGTACTGGGGATTGAACTCAGGGGCACTGGGCCACTGGGCCACGTCCCCAGCCCTTTTTTGTATTTTATTAGAGACAGGGTCTCACCGAGTTGCTAAGTGCCTCACCATTGCTGAGGCTGGCCTCAAACTCGCTATCCTCCTGCCTCAGCCTCCCAAGTGCTGGGATTACAGGTATGCGCCACCATGCCTAGCTAAAAGTAAACATTTTGCCACATACTAGGCAAGCACTCTACCACTGAGCCAGTTTGTTCATTCTTTTGTTCTTTCTTTCTCTCTCTTTTTCTGTACCAGGAATTGAACCCAAGGGTGCTCAACCCCTGAGCCACATCATCAGCCAGTTTTATATTTTATTTAGAGACAGGGCCTTGGTAATTTTTTTTATATTTATATTTTAGTTATAGTTGGACACAATACATTCATTTTATTTATTTGTTTTTACATGGTGCTGAGAATCGAACCCAGGGCTGCGTATGTGCTAGGCAAGCATTCTTCCGCTGAGCCACAACCCCAGCCCAGGGTCTTGGTAAATTGCTTACAGCCTTGCCTCAGCCTCCCAAGCCACTGGTATTACAGCCAAGCACCCCCGGTTCTTTCTATTTTACTCAGAGACATGGTCTCAGTAAATTGTCATCCTCCTGCCTCAGCCTTCTGCGTAGCTAGGAAACTGAGCACAGTAGCGCCATTGTGTCCAGCTAAATTACTTATTTTGTATGTGTGCCTTCTCTTTCCTTTTTCTGCTTAATCAATTTGATTAGAAGTTCTCACATTGGGCTCCGTGGCGCACACCTGTAATCCCAGCACTTGGGAGGCTGAAGCAGGAGGATCGTGAGTTCAAAACCAGCCTCAGCAATGGCAAGGCACTTAGCAACTCAGTGAGACCCTGTCTCTAAATAAAATACAAAAAAGGGATGGGGATGTGGCCCAGTGGTCGAGTGCCCCTGAGTTCAACCCCCAGTACCCCCATATACACACACACAAAAAGAAAGAGACATGAGAGATGAGGGAGAGATGAGAATAGGGGTTCTGGACCACAGAAGGCACTTACTGAAAGCATCACTAAGCTATACTCAATGGCACACCTCTATTTTCTTAGCTATTTGGAAGGAGTTTGAGGTCAGCCTGCACCACAGAGCAAAGCTCCATCTCAAAAATAAATAAATAAATAAATATAAATTAACATATAAATAAAAGCATTGCTGAATAAATGAATGAACCTTGGTGCTCAGCAAGGGAGGAGTGGAAAGAATACTGAGCAGAATGCACACTATTTATCAGAGAAAAAATTGTACTGGTTTTATCCAAAATGACAAAGGCCTTAACTAGCAGTGGGAATGAAGAGGTGGGGAAAGACACACGATATATTTCAGAGGCAGCATGGACAGGACTTGGAGATTATTTGGATGGAGGAATTGAGGGAGAAGGCAGAGTAGGATCAATTCCCGGTTTGGGGCCATAAGTGCCTGGGTAGATTGCTTCCCCTCATTGAGACAGGGATTTTAGGAGGCTGACATGATTTGGGTAGACGTTGATGATTTTGAAATGCCTATCAAACATTTAGGAGGAGACATTTAGAGGACAGATAAATATTCTGGGCTTAGTCTCAAGAAAGACGCTGAAGGTAGAAATATAGATTGATCTGGGGATGTGGCCCAGGGTCGAGTGCCCCTGAGTTCAATCCCCGGTACCAAAAAAAAAAAAAAAAAAAAGAAAAGAAAGAAAAAAAAAAAGAAAGAAAGAAATATAGATTGGGGACTCATCAGAGAATAAGCAGCATTTAAAACTGTGGCTATGGATCCTTTTATGGTTCATAAATGTGATGGTTGGGTTTTCACACCATTGTGAAATGTGCTACTCTGAAATCCTATTATGAGGTTGGCAAATTACCCATCTGATGTAAAAAAGAAAGAGAAACTTTCTTGCCTAGGTAAGCCCATAGCATTTGCTCTAAATTTGTTGAATGAAAATGGGAAAAACAATACAAAAGTTCTGCAATAGGAGAATGGTGTGAAGGTACAGGAGTGTGTGTAAGGTACAGGATTCTGGGGGGGACTCAGGCCTGAGGGCTTCCCTGGTGACAAGCTTTAAGATATAGGTCATGTAGAGTCAAGCTGATGGCTGGAGTAGACAAAGTGAAGCAACTGTGAAGTTAGGGATAAATCAATTGTTGCTTCTGGGAGGGGAGATGGATTGACCAGAAAGGGGAATGGGGGATTTGCTGAGCTGATGGTAATTCCATGGGCATATATATTTGTCAAGGGTCATCAAACTGTTCACTTAAATCTATGCATTTTACTGTATATAATTGAATCTCAATGTTAAAAATGTCATTTTTATGGACATTAAGTCCACTAGGAAGATGGGAGAGGTTGAAATAGGAAGCTGGAAAGTCAGGTGAAGCTCTTTTAAAAAAATATTTTTGGTACTGGGAATTGAACCCAGGGGTGCTCTACCATGGAACCACATCACGAGCCCTTCTTCTTCTTCTTCTTCTTTTTTTTTTTTTTTTTGTACTAGGGATTGAACTCAGGGGCACTCAATCACCTGAGACACATCCCCAGCCCTAGTTTGTATTTTACTTAGAGGCAGGGTCTCACTGAGTTGCCCAGTGCCCTGAGGTCGCTGAGGCTGGCTTTGAACTCGTGATCTTCCTGCCTCACCTCCAGAGCTGTTGGGATTATAGGTATGCACCACCTCACCAGGCTTAGGTGCAGCTCTTTATGAACATGAGGGAGGTTGGATGCTGACAGCCAAAAGGCAAGACTGAAAGTGGTGGAATCAGATGCTGTGAACCTTAAAGAGAAGCTGTTGTCAAGTGTAGAAAGTTATAACCTGAGAGTCATTCATTAGCTGACAATCATTGACAGGAACTTGGTCACAGGAAATTCACCCTGACCATCCTCCAACCAGGCTACACCTTGTTTGTTTGTTTGTTTGTTTGTTTTAGTGCTGGAGATCAAACCCAGGGCCTCATGCATGCTAGGCAAGCACTCTACCACTAAGCTAGATCCCAGCAAGAATTTTCTTTTGAAAAATTCCATCCTTGTGTCCACTGAGCCTATTAGCCTAGTAGTAGTTCCCATCCTGCAGGTTAAAGTTCCCTAGAAGGTCTCAGAATTATTTGAAGAGGTCTTCAAATCCTCATACATAATAGGATTTATTCTAGATGAACTAAAGAAAATAAAATCTAAATACTGTATTTAGAATCCACAGCATTCCCAACTATGACCAATGGTTTGGAGGTCTTGGGTAGAGAGAAGGACATCCTTGAGTTCCAGCTCAACAATAACCCTGGTCACCTTATCCCAGGACTGGGGAAATCGGAATCACTGTACACTGAGCATCTGATGCAGAGGGATCTGGTAGTTTACAGGAGGGACTCCCATTTTACAGATATGTAAGTAGTGGAACCGGGACTCCAACTTAGGCTGACTCAACTTCTAAGCCACATGGGATCCGGGACATGGAATACTTCCACATGACTGAGTGTGAACTGTGAAACTATGGAATTTCATCCTTACACCAGTGGCCCATTCCATCTCCCCACTAGTGTTGACCTCACCTTGCTCCCCAAACTGTGGCTTTCTCACAGGTGAAGTAGAAGAGATAATTTTCTCCACACTGACTTTTAGGATTGGGGTTGGGGTGTTGATAGGAGGAGGCAAAGTAAGGGACAGGGTAGAAACTGGAAATGAGGCCCAAAGGAGTAAAAACCACTGTGATGTCTCACGTCTCTCATGCCCTGTGACCAGCAGGGGGCAGTTCTTGCCTTGCCAAAGCATCTCAGTCCCATATGGTTCATTTAGATGCCCTGGGAGGTGGCTTTTCCACTGCTGAACAATGACTGACTCAATTCTTCTCAGACTATGTGGCATGTGTGTTTGTGCCGGTGGCTCAGGGAGGTTCAAGATTATGTTACTAAGTTTGTGAGGAAGCTGGCTGTTTGAAACTAGCCTGCTCCAAGCCAGCAATTTTTTTTTTTAATATTTATTTATTTGCTTTAGTTGTACACAATGCAATGCATTTATGTTTACATGGTGCTGAGGATCGAACCCGGGCTGCGCACGTGCTAGGCGAGCACTGTACCGCTGAGCTACAACCCCAGCCCCCAAGCCAGCATTTTTACCCCTGAGGTTACTGCTTCTCTAAAAGAAAGCTCTGAGTCACTGCAGTGATAGGTAGCAACATATCCAAGAACATGTTTCAAAACAGAGTTAGAAATAGGGGCTGGGGATATAGCTCAGTTGGTAGAGTGCTTGACTCACATGCACAGCCCCTGGGTTCAGTCCCCAGCACCACTAAATAAATAAATAAATAAATAAAAGTAATGCTTACACTTAAAAAAAAATTAGAGCTAGAAATAGACACAAAGAAAGAAAATTATATTAATTTAAAAGGAACCAGAGAGAAAAGTGTGTGGGAGGGTGGGCACATGTTCCACCTGCCATATTACATGTAATACTTGTTTTCTGCGTGCTATGTTATGTGCAGTATACATAACCAGGTGTGTGGCATACTCTTGTACTAATCCCTGTATAATCTTGAAGTTATGTGTAATGTGATGTGTCTTTAATTTGTGTCTGTAAAATACAGAGTAGATTTTCTAGTGGGCAAGCCTACATAGAAGGCAGATAAAGCAGACCTCTGCTAGGAGTGGATTCCTTTAATGGAGATCTGAATATGAATGAGTCCAACTCCATCAGCAGCACTCACTCCATGCCAAACCACCCAATCAACACTATCAGAGTAAAACAGGCAATGTAAATGCAGCTTCCAGACAAAGTCCCTGGTGTCCCCCCCACCTATGCTTGCTTCTCCAATCCCTTCACTTATGGAAATCCTATGGTAGTCCTAGGGGAGGGCCAGAGTTCAGGAAAGGAATTGGGGGCAATGATGGGCTTTGGTAAGCTTGAGCAAGGGGGAGGAGAAGGAGGTTAGCTTTGGGGCCCAGGAGGATTCCTAGAGGCTTATTCTGGGTAAAAGGTTGGTCTTCTTGAACCTCAGAAGCTGAGGGAACCACATCCTGGTCTCATCCACCCTTGGGCTCCGAGCCATCTAAGCTCCACCCTGCTCTTTGCACGTGGGCCATGTGCCCACAAGCTGCCCCACCTCCCAGAGTCCCAGACATCTTCAGAGCAGCATCCTCTCTCCTCAGGGAGGCATGCTTTTGATACCCGAGGTCCCAGGCAGTCAGGTCCATGGCAAGTGATGTGTGAGTTCTGTTTGTCCTAAAAAGCTTTTCACCCCCATCTGGTGACCAAAGATCTGACCACAAGTAATTGAGGACCTCCACCCAGATCTCACTGCTCAGGTTCCCCCCAACAACATGGCCTGGACACAGTTGCTCATCTTTATCATGGTCCATCCAGGTGACAGGGTTTTTTCTCAGGTCCCTAAGGGGTGTGGGGCTAGGAGGAAGAGGCAAGGAAGAGGCTAGACTTAGATGCCCTAGGGGAGCAAGCTTGGTGGGGGCTGAACATTGTGCCCTGAGGGGAGCTGTGGGGACTTCCCCTTGACTCTGTTAGCTGATGCCAGTAGACAGTAGGTTCACAGTCCCTCCAGGAATCTGGCTTACTGCAAGTGTCATTCTAAGTTTCCATCCCAGAGCCCTTTTCTTCTCAGCTACCTTCCTAGTAATATAAAGTTGAAAGAACCAGTAAAAATGACTGCAAGGAAAGAAGGATTTTTTTTTTTAAAGGAAAGGACCAGAATTTTGGCTTATCTTTTTTTTTTTTTTTTTTTTTTTTTTTTTTTAGGATTTTCATTTGATGTTTAAGAAGTTTATTAAACTAGGCTTATTAGCTAGGATCTGGATATATAATTAGGAGTTCAGGAGTCCTAATTAAGTCTAACATAAATTTTTTAGTGAAACCTATTTTAATTAACAGAGATTGCTTAACTATTAGGCATATTAGTTAACTAAATACAGGGCTTCTTAGGGTGTAGATTCCATTCCCAGCTTCAGACACCTGGGAACCTGGGGCAAATTCTTAGGCCTTTGTCCAGACTCTAGGGGCCAACCAAGGAATCTGTTTTAACAAACACTTTGGTGTGTGTGTGTGCACGCTGCAGTTCCAATTACTCAAGAGGCTGAATGGGGAGGATCCCTTGAGCCCAGGGTTTTGAGGCCAGCCTAGCCAACTCAGTGAAATTCAGCTCAAAGGAAAAAAAAAAAAAAAGTACAAACAGGTAATTTAGGGAATTCCCATACACACTCAGGTTTGAGAACCACTGAAATAGAATGATGGAAAATTTTCCCTAATTAGATAATTTGATTGGAGATTTTAATAACTGATTTAATTAATCAATATGGACAAATTCAATGGGGATCTCAACCAATCTCAGCTATGTCTTCACCAGGAAATTTAATTAATTAATGCTCTAACAAAAACATAGCAAGGGCTGGGGATGTGGCCCAGTGGCCAAGTGCCCCTGAGTTCAATCCCCGGTATCAAAAAAGAAAAAAAACATAAAAAGGTTTACTATTATGGAATGTTATTAGTACTAAAGTAATAATGAAATAATATCATGATGATATTAGTTAGCTAGGCAGCCACATTCATACTGAGTTGCAATTGCACTATGGCAAGATAAATTCAGCAAGATAAGTCCTTTGTGTAGGCAGCTGGAGAGGGTGAGGGTGAGAGTTGGAGTGGGAAAGAATTTGAAATGTGATTTAATAATCAATGTTAAAAAATTATATTATCCCAGCACTTTGGGAGGCTGAGGCAGGAGGATCGTGAGTTCAAAGCCAGCCTCAGCAATGGTGAGGCACTTAGCAACTCAGTGAGACCCTGTCTCTAAATAAAATACAAAAAAGGTCTGGGGATGTGACCCAGTGGTGAGTGCCCCTGAGTTCAATCCCTGGTACCACCAAAAAAAAAAAAAAAAAAAAAAAATTAGCAGGGCACAGTGGTGCACACCTATAATCCCAGTGGCTCGGGAGGTGGAGGCAGGAGGATCATGAGTTCAAAGCCAGCCTCAGCAATTTAGTGAGGCGCTAAGCAACTCAGTGAGACCTTGTCTCTAAATAAAATACAAAATAGGGCTGGGGGTGTGATTCAGTGGACGTGTGCCCCTGAGTTCAATCTCCGGTACCCCCACCCCTCACAAAAAGAAATTAGTAAACTAGTAAAGAGGGAAAGGTTTAATGAGACACCCAAAGTACCTGTCCGTGTGCCCTACAAAGAAGGACAGTTGGGATATTCGCTCCAAGCTCTTTTCTCTTGGAGAAACTAGGGAGGCATCTCTGGATTTTCTCTCTGTCCCTAGGATCCTGTGTTCTCTGTGGCTATCTTGCCCTGCTCCTTCAGTGACAGCAGAGGGAGACCAGCCATTGGCTCTGTCACATAGTACCAAGATAAGGTGGCCCCTGAAGAGGAAGTGAGGAGCAGAATCCCACAATCAGGGGCCGCCTGGTTCCCTTTGCTTCTTCCTGATTTCTCTGTGACCACCAGGCTGAGTTGCACATCCAGGACACCAAGGCCAAGATGCTGGCATCTATTTGTGCAGGGTGGAGTGCGTGGCATGTGTTAGTCGTTGTTAGAACCAGAGAGAAAAGTTATCAAAATAAAAAGCTGTTCGTCTCCAGTTTGCCTCTGAGCTTCTTCCCGCGGCTCCGTTGCTCCAAGCGCTTCAGGCGGCAACAGTGGAGGTGCTGGGCATGGGTGTTTGGGCAGGCAATAGGACTCAGCTGCTGGTGGAGACAATAAGGCATGGGGAGGCAGGACCTTCTTGACTGGAATGTGTCTGGAAGTCAGAAATCCTCTGCTGCCCTTGTTAACCAAACCCCTTCCTCTCTACTGCCCTCATGAAGGACCTCCTGGCTAAAGATAAGCACCATGCTCCTCCTTCAGGCTGGATTCTATGCCTTTGGTTTTCTCTGTGTGGCCATGGGCAGCACCCTCTATTACCAGGGCAAATATGAGTATGGAGCCAGCAGCAATGATGGAGGGATAGGAGGAGCAGTAAGTACTGGAGGAGGAAGGGACAGACGTTATGAAGAGGACAGCTTCAGTGTTGTGGCACTGAATGTCTCCTTTCATCTCTCCCACCAGGCCAGTGTCACATGGGGACACGCTGCCATTCCTTGAATGGCCTCTGAGGAATGATTCCAGATCCCAGTGATCTCTGACCCTGTAAGCTGCCTGGTACCGAAAACCGGGAGGAAAACTCTCGGAGGCAGAGTAAAGCTTTTACTACTTTTACTTCTACTTTCTTAGAGAGAGCTTAGAGAGGGAAAGAAAGATTTTTAGAGAGAAAGATTGAAGAGCTTTTCTTCTTGTCTTCTTAGCTTAGAGAGTAGAGAGAAAGAAAGATAGAGCTTAGCTTAGAGAAAGATTAGAGCTTCTTTTTCTTCTCTCTTCTTTCTTCCTTCTTCTTTCTTCTGTCTTCTGTCTTCCTCAGGAGCCTCGGCCTAACTCTGACCAGTCATTACTTCTTCTATCTGGTTTCTCTTCTGTAACCGCTCTGCCTACGTTCTGGCTGCTCTGATTCTTCTGACCGACCGAGTGACTGCCCGACTGACTGAATTCTCCGTTCTCCTAACTCGGACTGCTTTCACCCGGTTATATACCTTCAGCTTTGCGGGTGCCTACAGGTGCATCACATATCAGGTGGAACTTATGGCTTCCAGCTAGCTGCAACAGCCCTTCCTAATTAGGGCTCCTTCATGACCCTTTTCAAGAGACCTCAATATATCCTTTTCTGCCCCATAACTACCTCCTCCTTTAAAGTCTTGTATATTTTCTTCTCTATTTTCCAGACACCCAATTCTGGTTCCCCTGGTTCTTAACTCCCTTCCACTTAGGTCTGACCTGGAAAGGTCCAAGGAGAAAGCTCCCTGCAATGGTGCCCGGAGGCCCCTCGCAGCATTATCTGGAGCTTGCACATCCATCTCTTCCAGGCCAGGAAGGCTGAGGCTGTTGCTCCTGAGAAGTAGAGATTACCAAATTCATTATTCCTACTTGTCAACTGCTGATTCCAGACAGGCCCACAGATAATTTTCTGCTTCCAGGGGAGTGCAGGCTCCTTAATTCCTTTTTTTTTTTTTTTTAACCCAGCAGTTACGGCTTGACCCCAAAATAAGTGGGAGGGTGAGCTACTTAAATTTGGATGGTTCTCATTTGGAATAGTGGCTCGAGATGGATAGAGAGGCTTGAGACACAGAAGTGGAAAGATCATGGTCTTTACTGAGTGAATCACAGGATGATCCTGACCATCTGCCTGGGGTGAGGGAGGCATGGGGGGTACTCAGGTGGGTTTGTTCTCGGCAATGCAGGCGTAGTCAGTGCCTTCTGCTTCTCCTTCAACCTTGTCACTGCCAGATACTGGTAGCCTTTGCAGAGATGCATAGTGGAGCTCCTGGTCTGGAAGCTGGTCCTGGCCAGGTAGGAGGCGCTGATAGAAGGGTACTGGGAGTAGCACCCTCAGATCCTTCCCTGAGTACTGCCCTCAGCACCCATCTTTCTTACCTCACTGATGCCTCACTTTTCCTTTTTATCTCTGAAGCTTCTCTCTTCCTCTCATTTTTCCTGTCTCTGTCTTTCTCTCTCTGATGACCTACACTCCTGATCTTTTCTTATTATTTTGGTTCTGGGGATCAAACCCAGGGCCTTGTGCATGCAAGGCAAGCACTCTACCAATTGAGCTATATCCCCAGCCCTTCTGTTCTTTTCTATTATTGCTGTTTCTTTCCATCTCTTGCTTACCCCTTGCCACCCGCCCTCATCCATCCATACTTTTATTCTTTTCTGTCTCTTTCTTAATTTCTCTCTCATTTTTATCTCTTTGTCTCTCTCATTCCTTTCTCTTTCAATCTTATTTTCTCTGATCTCCATACCATTTCTTTTCCTCTCTTCTTCTCAATTTCTTCTTTTCTCTCTTTGACTCTCTCATGCTTCCACTATCTCCCCTCTTTACTCTTGGCCCCGACCCCTCACCTCAGCCCCCTCTCCCCCTTATCCCCCACCCCTGCTTGGGCTCTCTTACCCTCTCCTCCCTGCCCCAGACTTCCCATCTTCTCTCCAACCTTTTCACTGGAAGAAAAGAAGCAATTCAACACAGTCTTCCTCGCTGACCCTATACCACCCAGCAGTAGTTTCCTCCCTTGTTGATTCTGGTGGTTTCCAGGGACAAAGCCCTGCCCCCTACTTTTCTGCATTGCTGGGGATAGAACCCAGGGCCTTGCACATACTAAACAAGTGCTTTATTACTGATTCACATCCCCAGCTCAGCCCTGGCCCTTTGCATATTCTTATCTCACCTTTCCCACCCAACTCCCACCAGTCAGGACTTGTCAGATTAATGGAGACTTTGGCTCCAGCAGTAGGAAGGGTGTGGGTGGGCACTGCTATAGGGGAGTGAGGAAATGAAAGTAGGGCTCACCTCTCCGATGGAGCCGACAGAGGCAGGTGAACAGAATGACCACAAGCAAGAGCAGGAGCCCTCCCAGCCCCAACACCCCATAGAAGATACGGCAGTCTGTAGGGAAGAGGGGTAAGTATTAGAGGGTCTATTTCTCTCTTCAGCTTTCACATCCTCCTGGTTGGTTGTGGGTATCTCAATTTCCCTATCAGTTTTAGAGGCAGAAAAATATACTCTCAAAGATTTTTCACCCCAGACCTCATTATCTTACTTCCTACCAGAGGTATGCATCACTCATCAGTTACCTCGCCTCATATCTGGGACCGCTCACCCCAGTGGCTTCCACCATGGTCCCTGCTGATTCAGGACCTCCTGTGGGGTCTCTTTCCCACCCACACCTGTGATCCATGGAGGCCTTGATCACCTACTGTGAACCATCCTTATCTCTTTTCACCCATTACTCCCTGAGCACCCACAACCCTCCCTGTGCAGAAGGGAAGGGCCTCTTACTCACCCTGCAAAAGCTCACAGGAAGATGACATTAGGTTGAGGACTGAGAACTGGCCCGGAGGTCAAGAAGCCTAGCCACTTTTCTGATAGTCTTAATGGCCTGGGCTAGTCACGTGCCTCAAGTTCCTTATCTGAGAAACAAGGGATCCTGTGTTACAATCTTTCTCCCTAGCTAAGGGCCTCACCTATGTCCTAACCCTGAACTGGGCATTTTCTACTTGTTCCCACAGATCCTCTGACAGTAGAGGATAGTATAGTACCCCTTTGTTTTCCAGGTCTGAGGAGTCTGAGTCTCTCAAGCATGGACTTTTACAGAGATATCCAGTCAGAAGTGGTAGAGCTGCGGTTTGAGCTCTATCTAACTCCAGAGGCCCCTTCCCTCTGATCAAGGCTGGCCAGGTGGTTTGGAGAGGACTCTCCAGCACTGGGTAGTTCTGGTGAGAGGGCTGATGGAGGGAGAGGAGCCTGGGGCTAAAGTGGGTGTGGGGGCTGGTAGAAAAGTAGACAAAAAGGTGTCCAGAGCCCCTCAGCTACTGTGGCCCAGGAGAGCAGAGCCCTGCTTGGCTGGTGTGGAGAACTGGGGCGTGGAGGAATTTCTGGGGCCCATAACTTCCCCTTAGGCACTTCCTGTACTCCAACCACTGGTTCCTGTTTGAGGGCAAAGAGGGGGCTGCTGACTTCACACCAAAGCCAGATGTACTGACTATGGTCTAAAACCAAGACTCTCCTGGGTTGAAGAGGAATACTAGGGTATGTGTGGGAAACAGAAGCCTGAGATAGCCATGAGGGCAGTGGAAACAGAAATGAATTGTTTTTCATTTCCTTGGTCAGTGGAGACTCAGAGCCTGGACATAGGATTTCTTTAGGGCCCATGGAACATCAAATACATGCTCTGACTCCCTTCTTCTTAGCCTTACCTCACTCTGGGGTGTGGCCCTCCTTACCCTAACCCCACAATTTCCCCCATGAAGATCTCTACCTATTTCCAGCTTACCCAGAACCTATGGCCTGAAGGGTGGACACATTGGCTAGAGACCCCTGGGTGGAAAGGAGTGTGGCCACCTCAGACATTCCTGCCCCTTCTCTGGCCTCAACCCCTCTCCCCACTTCCCCAGCATTGTTAGGAGAGGAAGTACATCTCTGAGGTCTAGGGTTACAACATCTTTCCTTCAAGGCTCCCAGGCTGTGGGCTATGAATAGGTCCTTCTCAACTCCAGCCATCCTACTGCTCACGCTGGTAGTCAGTGAATGTCCACCTCCTCTAGGGGCCTTACCTGATTAACTTGTCCCCAGTTACCTTTCACTCTGCATCTGCTGAGCGATCATGATCTTGGTTTATGCATGTGGACACACACAGCCTGGCTCTTACATTGGACAGAACTCTGATGGTTTTAGGGTGACTCCTGGTCTTGTACATCTATATCCAGCAGGGTGCTTGGCTGGTTGATCAATAAGCAGAACAGTCAAGAGGCAGCCATACTAGATCTATATGAGCACTCCTAATAGATGCAGGACAAAAAGTTGATAAGTTGTTGCTGGCATAGGAGGTGTGGGTAATCCAGGAAGACTTCCTGCAGGAGGCATCATTCTGGTGCTGAGGCCCTCTGGACAGAGACCTGGGCAAAGGCCCCTTCATGGTACTGTGATGGAGAGGGAGAGGGATGATGGAGGATCCTGGCCTTTGAGAAAGGTAAAGACTAGGAAGCTCAAGTGAAGGCAAGAGGTGAGGAAGAGATCTGGTGCCTAGGTTCATATGTATTTGCATTTTGTTCTCCAAATTCAGGAACTTTATAACCGGCATGGTGCCCACCTGTAACCCCAGCAAGTCATGGGGCTAAGGCAGCAGAGTCACTAGTTCAAGTCCAGCCTCAACAACTTAGCAAGATTCTATCTCAAAAAAAAAAAAAAAAGAAGAAGAAGAAGAAGATGATGATATAGGAAGATATAGGGGTGTAGCTCAGTGGTAAAGCACCCCGGGTTAAGTCCCCAGTACCACCAGGAAAAAAAAAAAGCCTGTCTGTCTCAAAATGAAGTAAAAAGGGCTGGATGTAAGCATGTATAAGACTTTTGGTTCAATCCCAGTATCACAAAAAAATAAAAAAAATTAAAATTCAGGAACTTTCTGCTACTTCTTACCACCACTCCATCTTAATGTCTCCCCTGCAGAACAACAGGACAATATTCAGGTTTGTTTGTTTATTTTATATTTATTTTTTTTAAAAGTTCAAATGAAGAGAAAACTTGAAAGAATTGTACAGCAAATATATCCTTACCACCCAGATTATATATTTAACAGTTTTCTATATATTATTTTTTCATTCTTTATTTTTGGTACTAGGGATTGAATTAAGTACTAGGGGCACTTAACAACAGAGTCATATCCCTAGCCATTTTTATTTTTTTATTTTGAGACAGTGTCTTGCCAAGTTGCTGAGATTGGCTTTGAACTTGGGATCCTTCTGCTTCAGCCTCCTGAGTCACTGGGATTACTGATGTGTGGCACTGCATTTGGCCTATATTTTCTTTTCTTTTTTTTTTTTTTTTTTTTTTTTGGTGTCGGGGATTGAACTCAGGGGCACTTGGCCACTGGGCCACATCCCCAGCCCCCTGTTTTTTTTTTTTTTTTGTGGTACTGGGGATTGAACTCAGGGTCACACAACCACTGGGCCACATCCCCAGCCTTTTTTGTATTTTATTAGAGACAGGGTCTCACTGAGTTGCTAAGTGCCTCGCCATTGCTGAAGCTGGCTTTGAACTGACGGTCCTCCTGTCTAAGCCTCCCAAGTGCTGGGATTACAGAGGTGCACCACCGCGCCCGGCTCCCATATTTTATTTTATTTATCACACATTTATCTTGTGTTTTGTATCTTTTGAAGTTTCAAATGTTAGGACATGTCACCTCTAAACCCCATAGTGTGCTGGTCATTGACTCAAGCTGAGTATGTTTCCCCATTTCTTTCTTTCTTTCTTTCTTTTTTTTTTTTTTGCATGAAGAAGACAAAATTTACATGCAGTGAAATGCACAAATTTGAAATGCACAAATTTTTTTTTTGGACTCTAACTCAGGGCCTCACACATGCAGGGCAAGCATTCTTCCACTGAGCTATAAGCCCAAGCCACATTTTTTTTTAAAAGAAACTATTTTTTTATACCTTTATTTTATTTATTTACTTTTATGTGGTGCTGAGGATCAAACCCAGGGCTGCACACATGCTAGAGAAGCGCTCTACCACTGAGCCACAATCCCAGCCCTCCACAAGTTTCTTAACCTCTCTGTGCCTCAGTTTCTTCTTAGGTTTTTATCAGGATTAAAAGAATTATTATAATTATTATATATAAGGTATGTAGATTGGTGTCTCACACATGCTCAGTGTTATTTGTGTATTAGCTATATTATTATTACTACTGTTACTACTAGTACTATTATTATTATTATTATTATTATTATTATTATTTGAAGGAGCCCTAATTAGGAAGGGCTGTTGCAGCTAGCTGGAAGCCATAAGTTCCACCTGATATGTATGTGACGCACCTGTAGGCACCCGCAAAGCTGAAGGTATATAACCGGGTGAAAGCGGTCCGAGTTAGGAGAATGGAGAATTCAGTCAGTCGGGCAGTCACTCGGTCGGTCAGAAGAATCAGAGCGGCCAGAACGTAGGCAGAGCGGTTACAGAAGAGAAACCAGATAGAAGACAGAAGAGAAACCAGATAGAAGAAGTAATGACTGGTCAGAGTTAGGCCGAGGCTCCCAAGGAAGACAGAAGACAGAAGACAGAAGAAAGAAGGAAGAAAGAAGCTCTAGTCTTTCTCTAAGCTAAGCTCTATCTTTCTTTCTCTCTAAGCTAAGAAGACAAGAAGAAAAGCTTTCTTTAATCTTTCTCTCTAAAAATCTTTCTTTCCCTCTCTAAGCTCTCTAAGAAAGTAGAAGTAAAAGTAGTAATAGCTTTACTATGCCTCCGAGTTTTCCTCCCGCGGCGCCGTGGCTGGCCATGACAGGCAGCTTACAATTATTATTATTATTATTTTTTGGTACCAGGGATTGAACTCAGGGGCACTCGACCACTGGGCCACATCCCCAGCCCTATTTTTTTTTTTTTTTTAATTTTTTTTTTGTGGTACCGGGGATTGAACTCAGGGGCACTTGACCACTGGGTCACATCCCCAGACCTTTTTGTATTTTATTTAGAGACAGGGTCTCACTGAGTTGCTAAGTGCTTCCCCATTGCTGAGGCTGGCTTTGAACTCGCGATCCTCCTGCCTCAGCCTCCCAAAGTACTGGGATCACAGGCGTGCGCCACTGCGCCCCGGCTCCTATTTTTTTGTATTTTATTAGAGACAGGGTCTCACTGAGTTGCTAAGTGCCTCGTCATTGCTGAGGCTGGCTTTGAACTCGCGATCCTCCTGTCTCAGCCTCCCAAGTGCTGGGATTACAGGCGTGTGCCACCGCGCCCGGCTCGATTTTTGTGTGTATGTGTGGTGCTGGGGAATCAAACCCAGGGCCTTGTGCATTTGAACCAAGGACTCTACAAACTGAGCTATATCCCCAGCCCTACTACTACTACTATCATTATTGTTCTTATCCTAACACAGAGAGATGTCATCAAGAAGTGGAGATGAGCCGGGTGCGGTGGCGCACGCCTATAATCCTAGCACTTGGGAGGTTGAGGCAAGAGGATTGCAAGTTCAAAGCCAGCCTCAGCAATGGCGAGGCTCTTAGCAACTCAGTGAGACCCTGTCTCTAAAAAAATACAAAAAAGGGCTGGGGATGTGGCCCAGTGGTCGTGTGACCCTGAGTTCAATCCCTGGTACCAAAAAAATAAAAAAATAAAAAAAGAAGTGGAGATGATCTGGGACCATCTGCAACTTCCTTGGACCTGGTCTTTCTTCCCTCAACTCTCTCCCACTGCCTACTTCTTCCATTCATCCGGTCCTTCCTATTTTGTTTTGCTTATTCATTCATTTCTCCTTTCATTCATCTATTCATGAACATTTAATAAGCATCTACTAATGGATGGAGCTCATTCTAGACTAAAGCTCTCTGAGGTGGGAGCCTCATTGTTCTCTGGTCTTTGATCTTTGTAGCAAGGGAGGTAATGCTGCATTCCTATCTCTCCTCAGCAAGTCAGCAGTCAATGGTGAGGCTGAGGTCTCCTTCAACTGCCCTTGCTATGAACTGGCTTAACTCTGCCTTTCCCACCTACTGCTAGGAGGACTGGGGTGAGCAAGGGAATGGGAAGAGGTCAGCCTAGTGTGGCTATATAGGTTTATCTCAGGGAATCAGACATGCATCCCTCAAGACCCCAGTTCTTGTCCTCCTACTCCAGCCCTTTACCTCAGGAAGGGGTTTGCAGCCCTCCTTCTAGCACCCACCTAGAAGGTGGTAGGAGAATGCAGATGACATTGGAGAGCTGTATTGTCATTACAGTCTTGCTGTCTGACTTTCTGCAAGCTTCCTTTTCTCCCTGGGCCTAGATTTCCCTCCCTCTGAGCCAAAGTGAACAGCCCCTCCAGCTCTACTTTGAAAGACTGTCTCTCTACCCCAACTCCTTCCCCAGTTCAGAGAACCCAGGCATCCAGCTGCCCCACCCCAGCTCTGGGTAAACAGGAAGCTGGGTGAGGGGAGCAGGGGTGTGCGGAAAGTCCCAGCCAGGTGTGTGGGTCTATAGGGAGGGGTGACCTCACCCCTGAGGTATGAAAGCCCCCCTGTTCTGGCTCTGGTTCAGAGTCTGGATGGGAGCACTGGGGCTGCAGGGCCGGGGTGGGAGGCCCCAGGGGAGGGGCTGCCTCCTGCTGGCTGTGGCAGGAGCCACTTCGCTGGTGACCCTGCTGCTGGCAGTGCCTATCACTGTCCTGGCTGTGCTGGCCTTGGTGCCCCAGGAGCAGGGAGGACCGGTGAGTGGCTGCAACAGACCTTAAAGGGCTGCATCTTGCTGATGCTCATTGACCTCTGGCTATGCCTGGGGTCTTTTGCATAACTGGCTCAACTGACTGGCTGTCTCTGGTGGAAATGTTATGTCTGTCTCCTTGCTGACTGTTTCCATGTTCCTGTACTGCTATTGTCTTGATATCTCCAAGCCCCTTTCTGGTTGTCTATTTCTCTCCTCTCCTGCCCAATACATATATGCCTTGCTTGCTCTCCCTTCCAGGGAGATGTGTGTTGGGGATGGTGCTGGAAACCCAGGCCTGGGGTTTGGGTCCATGGTTGGAGGGGTGCAGTTGCCATCAGCTGAATCTGAACTCTGGACACTGTTACCTCACCCAATCAGGTAATGGAGTCCGCAGGCCTGGGGACACAGGCCCAGCAAGGACTGAGTAAGAGCAACGGACTCCCTTCCCGGCTGCATTCCCAGATACCCTCTTCCTCCAAGAATCCATTTCTGCACCCTGGTGCCCTGTCCTCTCATGGGAAGCATCCATGGGTGGCCACCCTGCCCCCAATCGTGGACTCTTCACCAGTTCCAGAGTTTCAGCAGCTGCAGGAAGAGAAGCCAGAAACGGATCTCAGCTCCAGGCTCCCAGCTGCCCACCTTATTGGTAAGGCTGTGGTCGACCTGAGTATGCATTTAATAGCCAATTTTTGTTGAGTCCCTCCTCTCTGCTATTCCAATGCTTGATTTCCTACCCCTTCCACCACCTCTTGCCCCTAAAGTGCCCATCCTTCGCTAATCCCCCATTCTTGCTGCTTCTTCCCTCCCTTCCCCAGCAGACAAAACTCAGCCTGGATCTCACCACAGCCCTCCGCACCCCACAACCCGGTGCCCTCAGCCCCCAACTCCTATCCATTCCAAACGTAACATCCCCGCCCCCGCCCCTCCAGGCGTCGCGCCCCGCCCCCTCCTGCCTGCCCTCCCTGAAGTCCCAGCCCCAGCACCAGATTCCCCGAGCATCCACCCACTCGTCTTTCTGCAGGCGCGTGGATGAAGGGGCAGGGGCTAAGCTGGGAGGCGAAGAAAGAAGAAGCGTTTCTAAGGAGCGGGACGCAGTTCTCTGGTACCGAGGGGCTGGCCCTCCCTCAGGACGGCCTCTATTACCTCTACTGTAACGTCGGCTACCGGGGTCGGACGCCACCTGCCGGCGGGGCCCCTCAGGGTCGCTCTGTCACGCTGCGCAGTTCGTTGTATCGGGCTGGTGGCGCCTATGGTCGGGGCGCTCCCGAGCTACTGCTGGAGGGCGTCGAAACCGTGATCCTGGTATTGGACCGTGCCGGGAGGCCGGAGTACGGGCCTCTCTGGTACACGAGCGTGGGTTCGGCGGCCTGGTGCAGCTCCGGAGGGGCGAGAGGGTGTACGTCAACGTCAGTCACCCTGATATGGTGGACTATAGGAGAGGGAAAACCTTCTTTGGGGCCGTGATGGTAGGGTTAGGGCCGTCTGCGTCCCTAGGAAAATGTCTGCATGGTGCAAATGTATGAATCCGCCCTGGTTTGGGGATCCAGACGCCCAGGATCCCAGGGCAGTAAGAAAAACATAGGAAACTGTTTAGAAACTGATTTTGAACCCCATGACAATAAAGAATGTAAAGCTTTAGTGCCGTCAGTATGGATGATAGGATGCTAACGCGTCTTAAATCAATGGTGCAATGTGTGGTTAATTATTTTGTGTTTTTCTCGTTGCTCAAAACCATTCCTAACACTGTGTGTGGCCTTTGCTCCCAGGGATGGTGGCCTGCCCTCCCCACTCACCCTATTTCTGAAGGCCAGGCCCCAGTTGGAGGGTATAAGGAAGGACCTCTTTAAACCCTAAAGCATCGCCAAGCATCCCGGTTCACAGGGCCATGATAGTCCCCACAAAACTCTCACTATTCTCTTTTCCCTTGGGTCCCTTACCACTCTGAGAGGAGTCATTACCGGGGAAGGCAAGCACCACTCAGAACAGCCCAGGCAGAGGGAACCCCTAGTATGGCTGAGGGAGGAAGCACCTACCTACTCCCTTTAGTCCCTAACCTACTCTTCTGCAAGGAGCAGTAATCAGGCTCATGGGTGTGAATGCAGGAAGCTAAAGAAAGGAACGGAGGGTGTTTGGGAGGAGAGGAACCTGTGGTGCCCCACCCCACCAGGGAGGGCCTAGGGAGGAGGGGTGGAGGAAACTGATGAAGATCTTGTGTAAGGTGGGATGGAAAGTCTTCATCCTTTGTTCACACTTTGGGTCCTCCTTGCCCCAAATGGACAAGTGTGGGGGCCTCTGGGATGAGTAACAGCAGTCTCCCCACACCATGACCGACTTTCAACCCCAAGCTGGAGGAGGCAGAGAGGGACTCAAGGCCCTATCTAGGTCACCCCACCCCCGCAGAACATCACTTATTGGTTTTCCACTGCCTGGCTACCCATCTGGACTGAAGGAAAACCCAACTTCTGAGCCTAGTGGAGGCCACTCTATGAAACTCTGTTTCCTATTTGTCCTTACTCTGTGTTCAGGAACACCTTCCTGTGGGGTGGGAGGGTGATAAGGATAATTTGCTTGGCTAAACTTTAGTCAGGTTTCTGAATCTTCTACTTTGCCTATTTGTATACTTCCTCATAAAATCCAATTTTAGCTAAGAACACTGCTAAGTTGGTTTAGCACGAACCTACCACCTTCTCCATATCTGATCACTCTCAATAACTGGTCAAGTTTTTTATCTTCCATATCCCCAGGTGATGTCTGATTACCCTCGCCTATCTCAGCAAATATCCTGTCAGACTGCTTAACCAGAATTCCCCCATCCCTAATTTTTATTTCCTTTTAGTCATTTTCCATCCATTGACCCTCACCATACTCCTTGGCTATCAATTCCCTCTTGCCCATGCTGTATTTGGAGTTTAACCCAGTCTCTCTTCCCCACTGCAAGATTTCATTGCAGAGTATCACCATGGTCCTGAATAGTCATCTCCTCCTCCTCTTCCTCGTCCTCTTTTTGGTACTGGGGATTGAAGCCAGGGGTGCTTTACCCTCGAACTTCCCTATTTATTTATTTATTTTTGAGACATGGTCTCACTAAGTAGCTCAGGGCCTTGCTAAATTGCTGAGGCTGGTCTTGAACTTGCAATTCTCCTGCCTCATCCTCCTTAGTTACTGGGATTACAGGTATGCCCCACCACACCCAGCTCTGAATAGTCTTTCCTACCATGCCTTATCAAGTACCATTGAGTAGTGTAAGTGTGTGTGTGTGTGTGTGTGTGTGTGTGTGTGTGTTGCTGGGGGTGGAACCCAGGACTTGCATATGCTATTGAGTAATTTTTTCTTTAACAGGGGTGCTTTTCTCTTTCCAATTCACTTGCCTCATGCCCCGCCCCTTGTCATTCACCAAAAAGATCAATGAGACCAAATCTGGCAAGTGTGTCCTTCACCAACATCTTATTCCTTTTTTGGGGTGGGTGTACCAGGGATTGAACTAAGGGGCACTCCACCACTGAGTCACATCCCCAGTCTTATGTTGTATTTTATTTAGAGACAGGGTCTCACTGAGTTGCTTAGTGCCTCGCTGTTGCCGAGGCTGGCTTTGAACTTGAAATCCTCTTGTCTCAACCTCCTGAGCTGCTGGGATTACAGGCATGGGCCACTGCCTTTTTGTTAGTTGTTGTTTTGGTGCTGGGGGTTGAACCCAGGGCTTTGCATGTGCTAAGCATGCACTCTCTCACTGAGCTATACCTCTGGCCCCTGTTACTTGATTTTTAATTTTATTTGGTTTTTCCAATTTTACCCACTGAGAGGATGAATGATAGAGCAGCTGGTGGCTGGATAAAGGAAGTAAGGCAGCATTCATTGAGTGTCTACCATGCCAAGTACTGAGCTGAGCTCTGATGGAAGTTGGGCCTTTTTTTTTTTTTTTTTTTTCCCACGTGCCCTACAGGCAGTGGCAGGTGAGGTTGACTGGTTCACATTGCACAGTTAGCACAGGATTAGGGGGAAGGTGGTTAGGATGGAGTGATTTGGAGCCCAGACACCTGAATCTTTGGAAGTCCCTTGGCTGTGATTCAGGTACCTGAGAATGTGGCTCCTCCCCAGCTCTCTCAGGCCACAACAGCCGGAAAGAGCAGCAGGATTTTCCCAGCAAGGACTTGGAATTCCCAGAGTGGGAAATTCCCATGCCCTGAGGGACAGGTAATTAGGTCCAAGCTCCTGTTTCCTGAAGGAGGGAGGCTATTTAGCTGGGTTTTGTTACATAGTGTCTCCTGGGCTCCAGGAATCTAAGGACTGGGGTCTGTTTGTGTCCAGACATCTTAAACTCTGCAGAGAGAAGACTTCAGAGAGTGGGCTCCCACCCCAAGGAAGAGACAGATGCAGAACTGATTCTAAGAAAGAAATCATGTTTCTTTTCTAAGCAATCTTTATTTCTATTTTTCGCCACTGACCTGTAGGCGATTACAGACACAGCTCCCCTAGGGAGCAGAGGTTCAGCGATGTAGCAACAGTAGGTCACCAAATCAGTATTATTAAAACATCTGGATTAGATAAATATTTTGTTTAAAACATAAGCAAAAGGAGGCACAGAGGCCAGGAGGCCAGGTGGGAATGGCCTATAGTTCAGTTCCGTTTTCACAGAAAACATGTCTGGCCCAAGGCAGCTCCTACATTGGGCTCCCAGGACACCCTGACCTTCTAAATAAATACATTCATCAGTAAATAAATAAATAATAAATAAGTAATAAATAATCACAAGTGCAACCATAAATAGAGGGGGCTGGCCCTGTGGGAAGGGCTGGGCTCCACATCTTAGGAGTCTGGAAACATCTGAAGAGAGGAAGGCCTGAGGTCCACTCAGTGTTCGAGGTGAAGTCTTCTCAAGGAGTGAGCTGAGCCAAAGGCTTCCTGATCCCCACATTCCAGATGTCCCAGGTTGAATTCAGGGATCAAAACCTGAGGGCCCCATTGGTTTCTGGTAGTCTCGGTTTGAATTCTTGCTAGAGTGCCCCATCATCCAGGCCACACATCCCAGCATCTGAGTTTTCTGAGTGGTGTTGAAAGTTCTAAGCTTGGCGTCTGACCCTGAGCCCCTAATTCCCTTTCTCAGCCAGAAAAGGATAAGGGGGCGGGGTCTGAGGGATTGTGCTAGGTGAAGTGGGGGAGGTGGATGGATATCCATCTCCCTCACAGGGCAATGACCCCAAAGTAGACCTGCCCGGACTCAGCAAAGTCGAGATAGCTGGGCAGGTTGACCTCAGCGCTGAGTCGATCACCCTTCTGCAGCTCAAAGACACCTCCCAAATAGATGGGTTCATACCAGGGCTTGAACTCAGCCCCCTCCAGGCTCTCCTTTGGGCAGGGGCTCTTGATGGCAGAGAGGAGGTTGACCTTGTCCTGGTAAGAGACAGCAAAGCGGCTGACAGTGTGGGTGAGGAGCACGTAGGAGGGACAGCCTTGGCCCTTGAAGAGGACCTGGGAGTATATGAGGTATAGCCCATTTGCAGGCACCACCAGCTGGTTGTCTATCAGCTCCATGCCATTGGCCAGGAGGGCATTGGCACGCCGGCTCAGCCACACCAGCTGCTCCTTGTCTTCGTTTTTTGCTAGAGGGAGGGAGAGGTGAGTCAGTATGACCCTGTGAGTTCACTTCACATCCTGGCCCTCAAGTTCTGCTCACCCCAACTTCCGGTTCCTGTCCCCTCACTTTCCACATCTCATCTGGCCCTGAGTTTCTGAGTATCCACCACAAGGCCTGTCTGTTCCCCCACCCTTCTTTTGAGTCCTTCACACACTGTCTCCAAGGTCTTCTAATTTTAGCCCACCACTCCTATCCCTCCATGTCTTATGTGCTCCTTCATCCCCAAGGCACATGCTCAGAGTTCTTACCTACAACATGGGCTACAGGCTTGTCATTCATGTTTTGAGAAGATGATCCTGAGGAAGAAAGAAAAGAAAAAGTTGAGCTCCTTAAACTTCTCTGAAAATCTCTGCTTACTTCGACCTCCATTCCTTCTCCCCCAAACCCAAAACTCTAAATTTCCCCCACTGTTTCCATCCCAGGACTAACACTCCTCCCTCCACCAGAATTAGGAGAGAAGCTTGGAGATACTTACTGAGTGTGAGCATCTGGGCCTGGGCGCTGGGAGGGAGGTTATTCGGGAACTGTGGGAGAAGGAAAAGATTAAGTACCCGAGGAGTCACCCCAGAGGAGAATCAGCTGGCTGCTATTCAGCTTGAGCTCTCTGCACCAAACATCTGGTTTCTTCTCTTCATTCATTCATTTATTTATACATCCATCCAAAAAGTCTTTAAGTGCCTTCTGTGGGCCAAATTTTTACCTCTCCTTATCTCACTTTCCTTCAACTCTCTCCTTCTATCTCTTTCCCTCAATTCTCTCCTTATCTTTCATATCACCCACATCTCTTTCTGTCTCACCACCTTTAATCATATAACTTTCTTTTTCCCCATCTCTCTACTCATGCTCCACATATCTCCCTGGAGTTCTTTATATATGTATATCTGCCTTCTCATTCATTCATTGATTCATTCATTCATTGAACAAGTGTTTCTTGTGTCAGAAATTCAGTCTCTCTCTCTCTTCCTCCATCTCTTTCCACATCTCTTTCTGCTACCCCATCTCCCTCCACGTTTTCTCCCTAGCCCTCCCTATTAGCACTCCTTTCTCCCCACCTGTCTCTCTTGCTCTCCATCTCCCCCTTTTCTGTCAGAATGGAAGTGAAGTTTGGGGAGGAACTCACCTCTTCCCTCTGGGGGCCGATCACTCCAAAGTGCAGCAGGCAGAAGAGCGTGGTGGCTCCTGCCACAAGCAGGAAGGAGAAGAGGCTGAGGCACAGGCACCGGCTGGAGCCCTGGGGCCCCCATGCCTTCTTGGGGAGTGCCTCCTCAGCCAGCTCCACGTCCCGGATCATGCTTTCAGTGCTCATTGTGTCCTTTCCAGAGGAAAATGTGGAGCCCTGGATGTGGAGCAGTGTGTGTGTGTGAGAGGGAGAGAACCTGCCTGCCTGGATGCCTTCTGGGATTATTTTCAAGGGGGGTTGGAGTTGCTTCTGTCCCTCCTGGCTGGTCCCCTGGTGTCCTCGCTGAGGGAGCTTTTGTTGGCTGGGTGTGCAAACAGCTGCCTTTATAGCCCGTGGGGCAAGAGGAGGGCGGGGAAAGACTCTCGTTCAACCAGCGGAAAACTTCCTTGGTGGAGAAACCCATGAGCTCATCTGGAGGAAGCGGTAGTGGGCCCTACACCTTCTGTCTCGGTTTCTTCTCCATCATGGGGGCGGGCGTTTGGAAAGTTGGGGACACCCAGGCATCAAGGATACTCCTCATCTTCCCCGCCCGGATACTGTGGCAAGCTTCTTGGGACAGTTACCAATGTGTGTGTGTGTGTGTGTGTGTGTGTGTGTGTGTGTGAGAGAGAGAGAGAGAGAGAGAGAGAGAGGGAGAGAGAGAGAAATAGAACCCCTGGAAGCTGGACCCAGTTCCTCCTGACCCTTAATATGCCTGTTGTCTCTATTTCTTTGGGGGGCCAGGTCTGTGGTCTTTTCCCCTCTGATTTCTTTTTTTTTTTTTTTTCTTTTTGGTACTGGGATTTGTACCTAGGAGTGCTTAACCATTGAGCCACATCCCCAGCCCTTTTTATATTTTATTTAGAGACAGGGTCTCGCTGAGGTGCTTAGGGCCTCCCTAAGTTGCTGAGACTGGCTTTGAACTTGTGATCCTCCTGCCTCAGTCTCCTGAGCCGCTGGGCATTATAGGCATGCACCACCACGCCAGGCTTCCCTCTGATTTCTAGACCGGACTCCTGACAGGGTAGACATGAGTTGGGGCTTCAGATAGCTAAGTTCTCGAGGAGGAGAAAATAGGGTGGGAAGGAACTGGGGGCCAAAACAGTATGAGACTGGGGGCACACATGTGGCTTCTGGAAGGGGTGGGTAGGAGTAGCAGGGACAAGCCTGGGACAGCCCCAGAGGGAGTGAACTCCACCTTGGGAATTCACACACCCCACGAGGCAGGCCTTCTCCTTTCATTCTGATCTGGGATTTAAACTACTGGTTTCAGTCTTGACCTCCAAAGGACTCTGAAACCCCTGATTGTTTATTGAAGATCTCAAAGCTCTGATGTTGACCATGTCTCCTCAGATGTCCACTATATTTCATACCCCTTAGTTCTGGAGGCTCTCCCACTCTTTAGGGCCCATGCATGGCCAGAGGGTCCCCTTATTTCACCTCCCTAGATCTGGACATTCCCTCACCCTTTGGTATGGTAACTTCTCCCTGGAGGCTATCAGTGGCCCCTGTTCCTCAGAAGCCCTATGTGTGGCCATAGCTCCCAGAAACCCTCTGACTACCACCCCTAAAGACCTTGTCTCCCCCTCACCATTTTTCTTTCCACAGTTTCTCCCTCTGTCCCCCTGCAGCAATCAGGTTGTCTGGCCCCTGTGAACAGACTACAAATCTCTGGTGCTCCTGGGCCCCCTTATCTCCTTTTCTTGCTCATAGCCCCTGACCCCTCTGAGACCTCTGTCTCTCCCTTCATTCCCTAGAGAGATCTAAGAAATTCCCCCACTTCAGACAGACAGACATAAGCAGACAGCATTTCAGAGAAAAAAGAGGTTTATTTGGCTTTACTGAGGGAGCAGATGGCTCCTTGTGGGTGTCTAGTCAAGCAGTAGCTGGCTTTTAGAGCCTTTCGCTTCCTTCTAGAGCCCCTCAGTCCCTTAGTCCTACTTTTCTCTCTAGGTGAGCTATGAGCCGATGCCTTCTCACTCTCCATCTCTGGGGCCTGTCCAACTTTCCCTTCTAATGCCTTCCTATCGTTCCCCTATCTCCATCCTCCATAAATAAATAACTTAATGTTCCCCTTCATAAATAGTCCCCCTTCCCTGCCTCCAGTCATCTACCCAGGCTCCCCCATGTGTCTGCCCCTCTTCCATGTCCAGATTGAGGCCCCATCTAGACCATCGGGACAGAAGAACAGTTCTGTGTTGGGAATTTCTAGGCAGGCTTGAAATCTTCAGTAGAATATCCAGGGTGATTCAGGGAGCTGTGGTCCCCCGGAGTGCCTGGAATTTCTTCTTTGAAAGCTCCAGGTGACTTGAGTGGGGAAGACACGAGGCATGGTTGGAATGGGCAAAGGAGAGGTGGTGGTAACCCTTGAAATGGTCAGAATGAAGGCAAAATGGAGAGAAGGACTTGAAACCAATTTCTTTTTCTCTCTGGATCTTTCCAAGTTCTACAGAGCAAAAGCTCCAAAGAAGACACTACTGGGACTGAAGAGCAGGTGGGAGATACCATCTGTGTGGGTAGATAACTGGTCTCCCTGCGTGAGCAGGAACACAGCCCCCTGGTATACTGAGCGCACCCAAGGTCCCTGTGGCCCTGGGCACACAGACTTCTGGGCGCTGAGGAGAGGCACATGGAAGGGGTACTGGGAGGAGAAGAGCTGGACCTCATGGGCCAGGTAGAGAGGGGTGGAGATGGCCTTGGAGGAGCAGCCTTCCCCAGAGAAAACCACCTGGGAGTAGACGAAGTAGAGGCCACTGGTGGGGACCAGAAGGGAATTGTTGCTCAAAGAGAAGCCATGGCGGAGGAAGGCACGATCCGTGTTGGCTCTCCAGCGTAGAGAGTTCTGCATGCTAGGGTCTCCTAGGAAGAGCCATAGGGGATGGGGGAGGAGGGTCAAGGATCTACATCAGAGGTCTCCATCCCTGAGGAAGCAGGCACTAAACAATTGAGTTTCTAGGGGATGATTGGGGAGAAGGAGGAGTGGGCTCTGTCTTTAGTTGTAGGGGAAGTTGTGGGGAGAGGTGGGGTGGCTACTTGGGTCCCTGGATGGGGGTAGGAGGAGAGCAGGGGGCTACATGTCTGGGAGGTCGGGTGGAACTTTACCAACAAGGTGAGCAGCAGGTTTGAGGGTGCCATGGGTGAAATGCTTCTGGGGGTGCTGCTGAGCAGCCCGGGCAGCTGAGGGCAGGAGGCCAACACCAGGGAGTCCCTAGGGGAGAACAGAGTTGAGAGGGCTCTAGGGATCCAAGATGGGCTGGGCTACCCCTACAGCCCCCATTCTCCTACTGCCTCACCTTGGCCCTGGGTGGCAGCGCAAGTAGCAGCCCCAGAAGCAGGAAGAGGAGGCGGGTGCCACGCACCCTTGGGAGGTAGAGACGTCCAGGTGGTGTCATGGGGAGAACCTGCAGGGAGAGAGACAGTGAGTGGGGCGGGGCACACAGAGGAAGACAGACCTCCTGCCTGCCTGCCCTGCAGACAACCACCCTGAGAGAGGATGACAGAGAAGGGAACAAGACACAGGGAGGGAAATCCCAAGGTGAGCAGAGGGAGACAAAAAGACAAAGAGAGACAAGGAAAGAAACAAAAGGAGATTGCTGCAGAAACAGAGAATGAGTGACAGGTCAGAGAGAAAGAGAATGACAGATGGAGAGATAGAAACCCGGAACAAACCAAAACAAAACCCACCCCAACCAAGGCCCAGGCCCGACAGGCTAGGCATCCAGATGGGAGGTGCGGGAGGAGCCAGGGCCCAGGACCCAGGCAGAGGGGCAGCCTAAGGAGATGGGGCAGGAGAGTCCTACCTGGTGTGCAGGGCCCCTGGGCCAGGACGCTTGGGTCCCTTTATAGAGGAAGCGGCAGTGGCAGCGTGGCAGCCAGCGGGCGGGTTCTAGGCCGGGGCTGGGGCCTGGGGAAGCCCCCAGGGCTTAGAAGATGCTGCTGTTTCAGTCGAAGGCAGGAAAGGCTGAGGCCTATAAGAGAACCGCAGGCTGGGGGCTCAGGCAACTGAGTTCTGGGAAAGGGAGTGAGGTCAGGGGAACTGTGGGCCAGGACAGCCCTGGAGCAAGGTCAGGCCTAGGAGTTCCAGAGAAAGACAATTCGGGGAGGAGAAGGGGGAGCCGCTGGGGTGTAGGATGGGGGCCCAGTTCCCTGAAGAGCTATCATTTATGGCAGCTCTGCACCCTCCGCAAATTACAGGCTTCTCTCTGCCCATTTCCTCCTCTTGTCCCTGCTGCCCCCCGCTGTCCTTGTCCCAAATAACTCAAGTCACACTTGTCCCAGGATGTGTACTTTCCAGATCTTCTGGCGGGTGTCATATCAAGAAGTTCTATTATATAACACCTTGCCTGGAACATCTTCATGTATGCTCTTGTACTGGTTTGGAAAATGAGGTTTTTTTGTTTTTGATGATGCGAGGCACTCATATATGATGAGGTCTCATCCCATTCCTGAAAGATGCCATCCATCTGTGGCCACACAGATTACATTTATATAACCCCAAATAAACACATACATTCCACTCAATTTGGCCGACAACTTCCAAAGTTCTCTATAGGGGGAGCTTCAGAATTCCACATTGGCTAGGCTTAACGGTACGACCTAGGGTCAGGTGGGAATGGCTAAGGGATTTGTCTTGAACTTGCATTTGTGGTATCAATACATTGTTTTAAGGAGCTGGTGGTATAGCTCAGTGGTAACATGCTTGCCGAGCAAGCGTGAGGCCCTAGGTTTGATTCCCAAGCACTACAAAAAATTAAAATTAAATAAAAAAATTAAAATCATTCAGGATTGTTTTTCTTTTATTTATTTATTTTTGAGTACTAAGGGTTGAACCCAACCATGCTCTACGACGGAGCCACACCAGCTGTTTTTCTTTTCTTGATGTATAACTTAGTGTACAGTGAGGTGCGCCTCTCTGAAGTGTGCAGCTAATGAATGTTTCCATCAGTATATGGCCATGGAGTCACTACCCAGTTCCACATATTTTCAAGTCCCCAGCAGGTTCCCTCATGGCTGCTCCCATTGCATATCCTATAAAGACAACCAATCGTTCTCTGACCTCTATCATCATAGACTAGTTCTTTCTGCTTTGAATTGTATATAAATTAAATCACATAGAACTTACTCATTTGTGTTTGGCTTCTTCCACTCCATGTTTTGTTTGTGAGATTCATTCATGTGGTAGCATATATCAGCAGTTTTTTTTTGTTGTTTTGATATAATATTCTAATATATAAATACACTCTAATACGTGTGTGTGTGTGTGTGTGTGTGTGTGTGTGTGTGTGTTGCTGGGGATGGAACCCAGGGCCTCACACATGCTAGGCAAGTCTCTACCACTGAGTCACAGCCCAGCCTTTCAGTTTCTTTTTCTTTCTTTCTTCTTCTTCTTCTTCTTCTTTTTTTTTTTTTTTTTTTTTTTTTTTGTACTGGGATTGAACCGATCATCACTCAACCAGTAAGCCACATCCCCAGCCCGTTTTTTATTTTTTATTTTGAGACAGGGTCTCCCTAATTTGCTCAGGGCCTCATTAAGTTGCTGAGACTGGCGTTGAACTTGTGATCCTCCTGCCTCAGTCTCCCAAGTGGCTGGGATCACAGGCACGTGCCGCCACACCCTGGTTAGTTTCTTTCTTTTCTTCTTTGCCTCACTGGAACATAAGCTCCAGGAGTGCCAGTACCTTGACTCACTTGTTTGCCACTATCTGCCTAGTGCCTGGATCAAGGGCCAGCACACAGTAGGTACTCAAGAAATACCTATTAAGTGAAAAGATGGATGAATAATGAAGTAAACTGGACAAAGTTCAACTTTAGGTTTGTGGCTCAGACGGAACTTATGTTTAGAGTCAGATTTAAGTTTGAGGTTAGGAATGGGGATAAGTAAGTTTCAAGAGTAACCCTAAAAACAGGGTTGGTTGGTTTGCTTTAGAAGATAAATTTTATTTGGAGGTTTATTGTTTGGGATGTGTTTGGATTTGAGGTTAGGGGTTATCTTTGGGGTTAAGTTTGAGTTGTGATTTGGGTTGAGGTTGAAATTGGAATTAAACCCAAACTAGATTTTGAGGCTAAGTTTAAGTGTAAGGCTAATGTCATTTCAGCCTCATTTGGAGGCCCAGTGATTTCACTGGTTACTCCACAGAGACCACTATAAAGGCTGTATTTCCCTGAGTTTGGGCACAAGACTCCAGTCATCAGCCCTCCCACCCAGGGAAAGCCCCAAACCAACTGTTGGCTTCCCCAAGAAAGAAACTGAATTTCATACAACCTCTGAAACTGAGATTGAAACCAAGATTGGCTTGTCTCAAGGAGCATCCTTCAGCACATTGCAAACTCTCGTGACACTGAGCCTCAGCCCTGTTCTTGCCCTTCCTTCCTCTCGGTCTCGTGTCTTTTCATACTCCTTGCCTTCTCCTTGCTGTCCCAGTCTTCCTTTCTGACCTAAATTTCTATCTTACTTACTGTTAATTGCAATACTGTTTTATACTTCAATATGGCTTTGCTGGATGGAGTTTGTTGGTCCTTTAGCTCATACTATTAGAGATGGAAACAACAGGAAGGGAAAAAAAGACCTCCAGGGAAAGAGGAACAAGAGAAAAGGAAAGGAACGTGGGCTAAGAGGGAAACCAACAGTGACACAAGGGATTTTAATATCAAAAGAACAAACCAGGCGTGGTGGTGCATGCCTGTTATCCCAGCATCTCCAGAAGCTGAGGCAAGAGGATTACAAGTTCGAGACCAGCTTCAGTACCTTAGTGAGGCCCCAAGAGACTTAGTGAGACCCTGTTTCAAAATAAAAAATTAAAGGGGCTGTGGATGTGGCTCAGTGGTTAAGTAACCCTGGGTACCATCCCCAGTACCAACCCACCCCCAAAATAAAACAATGTCACCAAAAAAACCCCCAAACAACTCCTGATTAATGTTGTGCCTGAGAACAACAATGTGCCCAGTGAAGAGTAGGAGGACTTTAGCTTTCATCCCCACTAGCCCCAGCCTTGCTACAACGCTCCGGATGAATCACACCAGCGATGACAGTAATGATAATATCTGAGGTGGCCAGCTGGTATTATCTTGATCTTATAAAAAAATGAATAAAACCCTCTTCCGAAACTTGGGCTTTCTAAAAAATCTGTTACTTAACAAGCTCAGTGAAAACTGGCTCATGTATAAAATGTCCATATCAATGTTTTTCATATCAACTAAAACTAGAAATAAACCCAAAATTCCATCAGTAGACCACATTAGAGGGCTGGCCTAGTGGCTCAGTAATAACAATGCTTGACTCTCATGCATGAGGTCCTGACTTTCATTCCAAGCATTGAACAAACACAAAACAAAAACAAAACAAATAAGGAAGAAGACATCAGTAAGTAGTGCTATGAGATCAAATGACAGGATAATGTGGAAAGTAGCAGGGAACTACTTTTAGGTATAGTAGTCAGCTCTGGGTGTGGTGGCACAAAATTCTAATCCCAGTAACTCAGGAGGCTGAGGCAGGAGAATCACAAGTTCGAGGAGGCCAGCCTTGGCATCTCAGCAAGACCCTGTCTCAAACAGTAAAAACAGGATTGGTGATATATAGCTTAATGCCCCTGGGTTCAATCCCCACTACCAACAAAACAAAACAAAACACTCGAAAACAAACAACAACAACAAAACAAAAAACAAAATTTAAAAAGCATCAAGAGTTCAAGGCTCCTTCTCTTTCTTTTATATTTATTTATTTATTTATTTATTTGTGCTGGGGATGGGATCCAGGGCCTTGTACATGCTAGGCAAGTGCTCTACCACTGAGCCACATCCCCAGTCCTAAAAGAAAGTTTGAGACCAAAGCATTCCAGATAAAGCAAACAGCTGAGGCAAAGGTGGGGAGGAGGGATCAAGCTGAAGGTATTGAAGAAGAGTGAGGCTGCAACAGATAGCTGGCGGGAAGGGGATTGGATTTATGTTTTAAAAGCTCACTGTGGCTCCTGTGTTTAGACCAGACAGCAAAAAACAAGGATACCAGTTAGGAGACAGTTGCAGCCATGCTGAAGAAAAGATGATGGCAGCCATGGAGATGGAGAGAAGCACACAAATTTGGGATATATTTCAAGGGTAGAATCAACAGGATGGATGGGAGAAGACTGGGAGATAAGCAGAATTCTAAGGGGGTGAGAGAACCAAAAGCTCTATTTTGAATCTATTAAGTCTAAGCCTATTAGAATTGTAAGTGGTGGCTGGATATATGAGTCCGGATTTCAGTGGCAAGGTCAGAGCTAGAGAGAGAAAATTGGGAGTTTTTAAATGCATGAAGACAACATTTAAAGCCAGAAAACTGGAAGAGAAACCTTAACCTACACATTTGAATAGATCTCATAGAATGTTGTGACAGATCAGAAGATGTAGGCAACTGGAAGAGATACCATATTATGCATCTCCATAAGACCTTGTTGAGGTATGCATGTCCTGCTCAATAAATGGAATGCATCTTCCATTACAAATTCCAGAAGAAGCAATCTCCTGCTTCCATGTGCAAAACCTCCAGATTGTCTTCTGAACCTCTGTGGATTCAGTTCCCTACAGATCAGTTTTATAATATTCTATGGAATTCCTTATTTATTCAAATCTTTTTTTTTTTTTTTTGACTGGGGATTGAACTCAGAGATGTTCTACCACTGAGTTGGCACTTTACTATTGAGCTACCCCCCCCAGTCTTTTTTTTTTTTTTTTTTTTTTTTTTTTTTTTTTTTTTTTTTTTTTTTTTGATACAGATCTCGCTAAATTGCTGAGGGTCTCAATGTTGTCCAGGCTGGTCTCAAATTTGTAATCCTCCTGCCTCAGCCTCCCAAGTTGCTGGGATTATAGGTGTGCACCATTGTTCCAACTCAACTCCTCTTTCTTTTCTTTTCTTTTTTTTTTTTTTTTAAATATTTATTTATTTGCTTAAGTTGTACAGGATGCGTTTATTTGTACGTGGTGCTGAGGATCGAACCCCGGCCGCACACGTTCGAGGCAAGTGCTCTACTGCTGAGCCACAACCCCAGCCCCTCCTCTTTCTTACTTTTTTTTTTTTGGGGGGGGGAGGCGGAGGGAGGTGTGTATATGTGTGGTACTGAGGCTTGAACTCAGGGCTTTGCCCATAGTAGTAAGTTTTCTACTATTGAGCTACAACCCCAACTCCTTTATTACATTTTTTAAAGTATCTCCCTTTGGGCGCTGTGAAACCTGGTTTTCCCCTAATGATGCGACTGCTCTTTGGCAAAAACTGCTCTTTCTCTGACCCCAGAACTAGGAGAAGTGGGGCAGAGGAGAAAGGTCTGTGTCCTCTGATCTCTCCCTGCTTACGATTTTGCTACCTTGTCTTCCTCTCCTGAAGCCCATGCTTTACATTTGCCCCGTTCTTCCTGTTTTCATAGCACCATCTTCTCCATCAACATCTTTACTGTTCTCTTGTCCATCTAGCTCAGTTTTTCTCTCATCCCCTACTACAGTCTTCAGTGACTTCAAAACCACACAAATCAAAAAATAATATAATACAACCCCCCCCCCCACAAATCCAGTGAATTGTATGCTCTGGCCACCCAGTTGTTTAACTTTCTCAACTATGACAGCTTTACCATCTGTTTCTCTGCTCCATTTTAGCCATCCCTGAAAAGGGTTGCACCTCCAACCTTATCATGACTCGGATGAGCTACCTTTTAGTAGCTTGAACTCTGAATTCTTATCATCACAACTGTCCATTTTTCCTATTCCTCCACCCACTCCATCGAATTCATTCTTCATTCTCACCCAGACCTCCAGCTTCTCTTCTTTCTTGTTAATTTTGTTTAACACATACTACAGGGTCAATAGTTTTTAACTGCACTCTCACTGGCAGTTTAGAATTTCTTTTCTAAGCTGGGCGCGGTGGTGCACGCCTGTAATCCCAGCACTTTGGGAGGCTGAGGCAGGAGGATCGCAAGTTCAAAGCCAGCCTCAGCAGCAATGGTGAGGCACTTAGCAACTCAGTGAGACCCTGTCTCTAATAAAATACAAAAAAAGGGCTGGGAATGTGACCCAGTAGTCAAGTGCCCCTGAGTTCAATTCCCAGTACCACACACACACACACACACACACACACACACACACACAAAGAATTTTTTATCTACCTGCTCTTCTACCAAGAAGACCTTGAAAAACTTGATTTGGATAAATCCAAAGGTCTCATTTATGGGTCTTTCTCCTTGGCTGCCAAGCATTCCAGGAGAATTGTGTCACCATAAGGGGCCTATCACTAATCCTGGCAGTCAAACCTCAAAGGGTCCTCAATGTAATTTCATAATACTTTCCATCATTCTTTGTAGACTCCCTGCTATTCTCCTGCAAGTCATATTCCAGATCGCCACACCTCATCCCCCTCTTCACTCTCAGTTGTTGTTGTTATCTATTTTATTGAGCATAAGCCATCCAGTGTGTGGGTCTTTCTTTTTTCTCCCTTCACTTTGTTATTTATGCTTCATCTTTCCTTTCTTCTTTTTTTTCTTTTAATAATTTTTAATATGTACAACTCATAGTGCATGTATTTAGCATCTTTTTACATACAACTGTTTGTATACAAAGTATATTCGTACAATTCAGGTCTTCAATCATGCAGTTCATGCAGTTAGGCTTTCCTTTCTTCTTGACTTAGAGAAGTATTTTTTCTCCTTTCCAAGGCCAATTCTTTTATCTGTGCTTTTTTTTTTTTTTTTTTTTTTTTTCTGGTACCAGGGATTGAACTCAGGGGCACTCAACCACTGGGCCACATCCCCAGCCCTTTTTTGTATTTTATTAGCGACAGGGTCTCACTGAGTTGCTAAAGTGCCTCACCATTGCAGAGGCTGGCTTTGAACTCACGATCCTCCTGCCTCAGCCTCCCAAGTGCTGGGATTACACGCGTGCGCCACCGTGTCCGGCTTTTTTTTTTTTTTTGGGGGGGGGATTGAACCCAGGGGTGCTTTACCACTGAGCTGCATTCCCAACACTTTTTATTTTTCGTTTTGAGACAGGATCTTGCTAGGTTGCCTAGGGACTTGCTAAATTGATGAAGCTGGCCTTGGACTTTGGATCCTCCTGCCTCAACCCCCAAGTCTCTGGAATTATAGGTGTGTGCCACTGCACCAAGTTTATCTATACTCTTTTTTTAAAAGAAATATTTATTTATTTACTTTAGTTGTACACAATACAATGCATTTATGTTTACGTGGTGGCTGAGGATCGAACCCGGGTCGCGCACGTGCGAGGCGAGCGCTCTGCCACTGAGCCACAACCCCAGCCCCTATCTATACTCTTTATCCCACTTCCTCTTCTCACCTTTCTTATATTTTCTGTATCTTTCTCTCTTCAAGTGCCTTCTCTTCCTTTTATAAACGTATTCAATTTTATTTCTTGAAAACAGACAAAAAAAAACCCTCTCTGGATTTTCTCCTTCAAACATCCACTCCATCTCTCACCTTCCCTTTCTGTATGATGTCTCAAGACACAAGACTCCTTGACTAACTGCTTTTTTCAGGAACTGGTAAAATTTTCCTCAGCTGTTAAATTTGTGGGTAGAACTAAGAGATGATTCTTAGCTGCCTTCTGTATCTGCCCCTTGTGCCCCTGCCTCCTTGTTCTCACCTCCCACTCATTCCTCAACTATGTTTAATGATTTCTGCCACTTTACTAAATGGAAATTGTTCTTCTCAAAATTGGTAATCATCTAGTTCCTGAACTCAAAAGACCTTTTCAACTCTTACCTATCAGAACTTTGAGGCCCCAGATATGGCTGCCAGTCTCTGCTTGTGCATCTCCCTTGCCCTACTTTTGGGGCTGCTCTCCTATTCCCCTCCTTTTTTGTTTCCTCTTCTTTGATCACCCTCTCTCCTGAGGATACTGTCCTTAAAGATTCAAACTCTACTAGAAGGGAGTGATGCCCAAACCTATCCCTCTAGCCCAAACTTTTGAGCTCTAGACCTGCTTGCTGGAAATTTCCACCTGAGTGTCATGCTAACCATCTCAAACTCAGTAGGATTTCTTTGGGCACTTTATTACTCTAAGCAGATGCATCTCCATTATTTTATTTTTTTTGGTATTGGGAGATTGAAATCAGGGTGCTTAACCACTGAGCCATATCCCTAGCAAACACCACCGTCCCCCACCCCCTTCTTGCTTTCTTAAATTTTAGACAGGGTAAAAAAGTTGCAAAGGTTGGCCTTGAACTTTTGATCCTCCTGCCTCAGCCTCTAGTTGCTGGGTTACAGGCATGTGCCACTATGCCCAGCCTGCACTTCAGTTGTTTTGTGTAGTTGTTACTTTTGTATTGTTTGTCTCCCTAAAGCAGGAGTTTTTTTTTTTTTTTTTTTTTTTTTGACAGGGTCTTGCTAAGTTGCCCAGGCTGGCCTTGGACTTGCCATCGTCCTGCCTCAGCCTCCCAAGTAGCTGGTATTTCAGGAGTATACCACTGAGCCTGGCTAGACTGCAGTTTCTTTGACAGTGATTTTTTCATTTATATGCATTATCTAGCAATCTACTCCTAAGAGGTGCTTAATAAAAATGTATTGATTGTCTGAAATTAGACTCAGCCATGCTCCTGCTTTTTGGTTTAGACCATCATTATCTTTTCAATCCCTCAGACTCTCCAGAGTAAGATATTTGAGACTTCTTTTTCCCCATTCTCACATCCTCACCGCCAATCAGCTTTCATGTCCTTTTTTTTTTTCTTTTTTTAAATGTTTATTTATTTACTTTAGTTGTACACAATACAATGCATTTATGTTTACGTGGTGCTGAGGATCGAACCCAGGCACGTGCGAGGCGAGCGCTCTGCCGCTGAGCCACAACCCCAGTCCTTTTTTTTTTCTTTTTTTAACCCAGGAGTATTCTACCACTGAGCTACATTCCAAGTCCCTTTTTTTCTTTTTTTTTTTTTTTTTTTTTTTTTTGGTACCAGGGATTGAACTCAGGGACACTCACCACTGGATCATATCCTCAGTCCTTTTTTTTTTTTTTTTTTTTAAAAATATTTATTTATTTGCTTTAGTTGTACACAATGCATTTATTTGTACGTGGTGCTGAGGATCGAACCCCGGGCCGCGCATGTGCTAGGCAAGCGCTTTACCGCTGAGCCACAATCCCAGCCCTCCTCAGTCCTTTTTTGTATTTTTATTAGAGACAGGGCCTCACTGAGTTGCTAAGTGCCTCGCCATTGCTGAGGCTGGCTTTGAACTCGCGATCCTCCTGCCTCATTCTCCCAAGTGCTGGGATTACAGGCGTGTGCCACCACGCCTGGCTTCCAAGTCCTTTCTATTTTTTGAGACTGGGTATCACTAAGTTATCCAGGCTGCCCTGGAACTTGTGAACTTCATGCCCCAGCCTCCAGAGTTGCTTGGATCATATGCATGTGCTACTATGCCTAACCATCTGTCACGTCTTAATGTCCCTTCAACATTTATAAAACTTGTTCCATCCTTTAATGTCATTTGGACTTCAAGAAAAAGAACACAAATTTTGGAGTTAGATGAGCTTAATGCTAATTCCACCACTTTTTAGCTGTGTAGCCTTAGACAGGTTTCAACATTATTTATTGGCCTTAGTTCTTTTCATCTGCACAATGGGGGGGGGGTTTCCACCATTTGCCTTTGGACAGATGTTGGTGGTGTAGGAGCAGGAAGGTGTGTTTGATACTTTTTCTTACCCTTCTTAAAGGGCATAGCCCACACTCATAAGTCAGGAAAAAAAAAAAAAAGGTTAACAAGGGAAAAGCATAACAAATTTATTTAATCAAAATTTACATGACACCAGTGACTTCAGAATGAAGATTAAGTACCAGGGAAAACTGTCCATTTTTATGCTTGGAGTTGATGAAGAAAAATGAAGAGCCATGTAGAAATGTGACTGGATAAAAAAGGGTATGACCTGATGGGCACAGACTGAGCAGGAAAACTCAGCAGGCCTGTTCAGCTTCTTCTTGGCCTGTGTGGTATTCCTGTTCTTGGGTTTAGGCAGGAGCCCTCTGGAATGAGGGTCTCATGATCTACTGCCACAGGACTTCTTTATGGCTAGCTCTTACACAGAAAGTGTGTGTGTGTGTGTGTGTGTGTGTGTGTGTGTGTGTGTGTGTGTGTAGGCTAGAATAATATTTCTAGGTTTTTATAGCTGGCTTTGTAGAAGGATTCTAGTTTCTATGACCCACCTTAGAGGAGAGCAGTCTGTTTTTTGAGACTCACTTTAGCAGTATGACAGGACAAGAGAAGGGCAGAGAGCCTGGCTTCTGAAGCAGTATGACAGGACAAGAGAAGGGCAGAGAGCCTGGCTGTTTCCTTCAGTCTGAAACACTCATTCAGCATGCCAAAGCATCATCCTTTGGGGTATCATGACCCGAGCCCCCAACAAGATTACTGATGGTAGGAAAAGGGCCGATTAACACAGGTATTCAAAGACAGTGATTTTCTTTTCTACTTCTGTGTGCACTTCTACAGTGCTGCCCTGATACCCCTCTTCACAGTTCTCAGGGTCACTGCCGCAGGATAAAGCCCAAATTCCTAACCTTGGCTTTCTGTGGTCCTTTCTTCACCATGTGCTTCCTCATATTCTGCTCCTACCTCAGGTCAAGTCACTCAGCTTGTCCTGCACATACCATGCTTTCTGACTTCCCAGTCTCTGGTCAAGCTACTTTGTTTAGCTCTGAAGCCTTTCCATACATACCACCTCACCCACTGAAACCCCATCTGTTCTCCAGAGCCTGCTCAGATGTGCTCTCCATCCTCAGTGTCTCCCTTTTCTGTATCTGATGTGCCCTACTGTAAAGCTTACTTGGCCTGCCTTCAACCAGTTAATATGGGTCTGTCCTCCTATGGGACTACAAACTTGAAGCAGAGTTTGTATTTCTTTGGGATACACGATGCTCAGCTGACTGACCTGCACTGAATAGAATACTTTCCTTATCCTTTTCCTAACATAACCCAAACATGCCCCCACCCCGATCCACAGACCGACCCTCTTGAATCTCACTAGTCTCATTCTCAACCCTATTTCTCAAACTGAAACCCAATGCATCTTCCACTGACACCCAACTCCTAGCTCCAGCTTGAGAGCAGGGATACATAAACTTGCACCTCCCCAGTGTTTCTCAGTAGGCACTGAGTCACCCCTGGGGGATCCCTGTGGCTCCTCCCAGCCCCCACAGTGGTGGACAGGATGCCTGCTACCAAGGGGGTCAGAGGAAGCCAGGGCCTCTAGGGCTCAGTATTTTTATCAGCCTAGGAAACAAGAGACATAGAAACGGAAATCATGTGGTCAGAGAAAGTGAACAGCCCTCATCTCAGGGGAACCCCCATCAGGGCTGGGGGCCAGACACCAGGGAGGGATGTTGAAAAGAGGGAGGTCTGGGGGCCCATTGTGTCAGAGGTTATCTTGCTTTGGTTTTATGTAACTCTTTCAGAGGGGAAGATAATGTATTTAAAAACTAGAGACATCTGAGTGGAAAAGCATATGTGGACACCAAAGTTTTCTCTCACTTGCCTGCTCAGGGACCCTAACCCCAACTCTCCCCAACTACAAACCTGGGCTCTTTGCATGCCACTTCCGAAATCTCCGGTCTGTGAGAGGAACCGGACGCCTGGGTTGCTCACAGTTCGAAGTCTCTTCTCTGAATCACAGCAGCTTCCTCTCACAGGATCTTTCTCACCAGCCCTTCCCCCTCCTGTCCCAGGACATTGGTTTGGTTCTCTAAAGCCTTGGGCCTCTTCATAACTTCAGGTTTTCTGTCTTCTCCAGGGTCTCATGCTCACCCCATGTCCCCAGTATCTTCCCCCCCCTGTCCTTTACCACCCTCCACTGGTACTCCTGGGATCTCTTGTGCAGACCTGGGCTTGGGCTTCAGTCCTGACGATTAAGTTTTTGATTGGGAAGATTCTGATGTAGACAAGCATGTACCATTGCATACCTGTACTCTCTCCTTTCAGTCCTGCCCTTTCTTTCTTCAAGTTCCCAGTTGTGTTCTGGGTGATGGCAGTTGGGTTGGGCCTACATTTCATGTTTCCAGGAAGTTGGAGTAGGAGCCAAGTTTGAACAGTGGGAAGGATAGAGCCTTCTCTCTTCATGGGAATCCTGAGTTCTCTTCCTCCATTCCTCAGAACCTTGACTAAGAATTTTTGCAAAAAGAGATGTTCATGTGTCAGGCCAAGCCTGGGCTGCCCAGAGATAAGATTGGGTTTATGATGGGGCAGAAGAAGTTGGATGGAAGAGGGCTCCAGAGGAGAGATGGGACTGAGAGGCTCAAGGGCAGAGCTAGCTGGGAGCTCAACAGCCCATCTAGCCATGGGTGTGGATCTCTGGTTGCCCAAGAACAGACAACCCAGGTTACATAATTTGGCTCTTTCCGTCTCCTTCCGTTGCACCTAATTTTAGCAACCGAAATTCCCTCCCCCACAGGGCTGTTCCTCCATCCATTCTGCTTCTCTCCTCTACCTTCCCCCAGTCTCCTCATGGTCCCCCGGCCCTAGCTGCCCCCTACTCGCTCATTCAGTGACTCAGCAAAGGGAAAGCCCTGTTAGGGGAAGGGGGTGTCAACTGGGGAGGAGGATGTGGTTCTGCTTGGTTAGCTGGGGTGGTGTTGGTGGAGGGAAACTGGTTTTGTTCCTTTTTTTTTGCCTATGTTCACATCTGTTTCTCCAGCCACAGGATGCAGAGTGGACAGAACCCCAGTGTAGGGAGCAGAGTGATAAGGCTGGGGGGCAAACTAGGCCTTCTGAGGGCTGACCTTGAGGGTAGGCAAGCAGAGGGCTTCGGGCCTCCAGCTGATGGCACATATCAGTGCGTGCGTGCTTGTTGCAGTTGTGTAGGAGCTGTGGTTTTCGGCTGGCGGGTGGGAAAGGAGATGTCATGGGTGATGAAAACCATAGTGATGGAAAAAGGCAGAGGAGACTCTGGGAGTGAGACGTGGAACCAGGTCTTATTAGGAAATGGCAGAGTCAAGAGCAGCGGTAGAGGCCCATATGCCACCACCCCCGCTAGTTACAAGTTTCGCTCCCACCCATATCCTCTCCTTGTGGCATCTGCCTCTTCCTTATCCGTCCCCATCCCTGACCTTACCCTTCCTTTTGCCCGCCCCTGAGCCTGCATCCCCACAGTTTCTTGTTCTTTCACTAGGGTTACTTGAGGGCCTCTGCATGGCGATTGAGGGCCTGAGAAAGGGCTGTCACAGCTCCCATTACACGACCCAGCTCCCAGGTCTCAATCTGGCTCCGGAATCGCTGCAGGAATCGGTCAGGGTGCCAGCGAACCTGCTGAACCCTCAAGTACCTTCTTAGAGCTCCCTGTTCCTCCAGTGGGGGGCCCCTGGCCACCAGGGCTGCAGCCATGGCCTCCGGGTCCCCTCCCCCAGGGCAGGGCCAGGGCACATCGCCAAAGCGCCAGAGGCTGCCCCTTCCCACCCCTCTGGGGTGCTCTGCCCTGGGCCCAGCCCTGGCTGGCTCAGGCCCTTGGTCCCCTCGAGCCTCTTGGGCCCTCCTGGCTCGGCTCTCACGCAGTTCTTTCTCCTTGGCTTGGGCTCGCTCTCGAAAGAGACGCTGTTCCTCCTCCTGTTGTTGCCAGCTGTGACTGGAGGTCTCAGCTCTTGGGGGTCGGCAGGATTCCTCTGCTTCCCGCTGCTGCTGTTGGCGCTTCTGGGCATGTTCCTGGGCCAGCCGATCTGACCAGGCTGAGAAGGACTCGGGTTCCTGGGTCTCATGGGAAGCATCATCTGGTTGGGAAGGGGGATGGGATAGTTGAAGAAAGGTTGAGAGAAGATGACAGGGCAGGAGGGGCAAGGAAGTATGGTGGGGGTGGGGGCCAGGCAGAGGAGCCCAGGGTGAAGCATCCATGCAGAGGGACTAGAAAAATGACCAATAGTGGAAGAGCAGCTGTGGAAGGCAATGAATTCCTCACCTTCAAACCTCCCAATGACCTCCTGCCACTCATCCTCCAGCTCGCCTTGTAGCTTCTGCCTCCATTCCCGCTCTTTGGAAGCCTCATCTTCTTCTTCCTCTTCAGCGGAATCCCATGGGGGGCCCCAACCCAGAATTTGCCCAGGAGTCTCCCCATCCTTATTCTTTATTCCCATGGCAGAGGGACAGCGACTCAGCAGTGGTAGGAAGAAGTCTGTGTAGGCTGTGGGTGGGAAAAAGAGCAGAAGTTAGCAGGGACTCCAAATATCAGCAGGACCTCAATCTTCAATTATGCTAGTCACTCACACTCCCTTGGTCTTAGCACAACAGAAAGGATGGCCCACCTGGATGCCTCTTGAGTATTAGGAAATAACCCTAACAAACATTCACTGTTAGTTTACATGTATTGTAAATATGATAGTTTAAAATGCTCTGATCTGTGTTCCCACAAACTATTTTGGTGGGCTCAGAGTTCTACTGTGTCAAATGACATTTTTTGGTCCTGTCTTTAGATAGGGTTATGCCAGAGTCCTTTTACTGTGTTTTCACTTTTGGCTGAAAATGTCGTCACTACATATCTCCTATTGTGTTTCTCACCCCAAACTATAGATCAGACTGGTAAAATATCTGAAAGCTCTACTCTGTGCCACTATAAGTATAAAACTATATTTCATGACTTTTTTTATTAAAGCAAGTATATTTATTTTTATTTGCAGTGCTGGATTGAACCCAGGGCCTCTCACATGCTAGGCAAGCACTCTATTACTGAGCTACATCCCAGCCCCTCATATCACTTTTTAATATATTGAATAAAATACATGTTTTCAGGGTAATTTCTCTCAGCTAGTCTTAACCAAGAGACAACAGAAATGAGGCAAAGGTCAGCAATGAGTTGAGCTACAGAAATGCATCCAGGAGCCAGGCAGATGGCACATACCTGTAATCCCAGCCACTCAGGAGGCTGAGGCAAGAGAAGCACAAGTTTGAGGCCAGTCTGGGCAACTTAGTAAGATCCTATCTCAAAATAAAATAAAAGAGCTGGAGATGCAACTCAGTGGTAGTAGAGTGCTTGTCTAACATGTATAAGGCCCTGGGTTCAATTGGAAAGAACAAGCTCTTTCCAAATGACTACTCACCTAAGGCAGTATAAGAGGCCTGAGATACAGAGCCTCTCTCAGGAGCTGGTACAAAGCAGAACAGGGACTGACATTCCCAAGCATCCCTCTTCCTGAACCCTGACCTTACTACCTGTGTTCCAGGGTGAGCAGAGTGCCATGCTGCTTGTTTCACTCCAACCCAGGCATCCTATTCTGGGCCAAGCTCACCCTCTGTGGCTACAAACCACCTCTTTCGCTCAGAGGACTGCCTCACTCAGAAGGTGAGTGAGGCAGCCTCCCTTCCTGTGCACCTACTTTTTTCCTAGGGTAGGAGAAATGGGTCGGCAGGCCTTAAATCTTTACTTGGTGGTGCTAGAAAGTACTTCTTACCTGGCAGAAGGACGGCACAGGGAAAGGGTTGACCTATCACTGGCAAGGAAACATATGGGTCCATCTTTGGCTAGCTAAGGCCCCCAAACTACTCAATTATATCAGGGTGAGGGGAGTGGGCACTTCTCTTAGTATTGTTGCTGTGACCTGTCACAAGCTTTCTTGACTTCCCACACAGCAAGTACTTGGTCCTGTCTCTCAAATGCTTATTCCCACCAGGGCTCACTGCAGGAGTGTGTGTGTGTGTGTGTGTGTGTGTTCCTTAGACTTGCATATTTTTTGTTTTTTTATCCATAGATTTTTCTTTTCTTTTTTTCTGGTACCAGGGATTGAACTCAGGGGCACTCAACCACTGAGACACATCCCTGGCCCTATTTTGTATCTTATTTAGAAACAGGGTTTCACTGAGTTGCTTAGTGCCGTGCTGTTGCTGAGGCTGGCTTTGAACTCATGATCCTCCTGCCTCAGCCTCTCTAGCAGCTGGGATTAGAGGCATGTGCCATTGTGACTGGCTAACTCATAGATTTTTAATGGAGTAAGGCTTCCAACTAGAAAAACATGATCAGTAAAATATGCTACAGAATATCATTACACAGTCACTATAAATGATGTTTGTGAAAAAAGCTGGCTACAAAACTGCTTATGGGATGTGATAACTGTTAAAAAGAGGGGGGGGGCTGGGGTTGTGGCTCAGCGGCAGAGCGCTCGCCTCGCACATGCGCGGCCAGGGTTCGATCCTCAGCACCACGTAAACATAAATGCATTGCATTGTGTACAACTAAAGTAAATAAATAAATATTAAAAAAAAAGAGAGAGGGGGTAGAGGGAGAGGAGGAGGGAGGGAGGGGGAGAGAGAGAGAGAGACACACACACACACACACACACACACACACATACACAAAGTTGGGTGTATGCCTACAGTCCCAGATACTCAGGAAGCTGGGACCCAGGAGGATCATTTAAGCCCAGAAAGACCAGCTTGGGTGACTTAGTGAGAACCTGTCTTTAAACAAACAAACAAACAAACAAACAATTAAAAAAAGAAGACGAAAAAGAGAGACAAAATCCTGTGATTGAAAAAACAGACTGGAAGAAAAAAAGTAAAAATTCTCATCTCTGGATAGTAGGACTACTGGTGGGTTTCCTTCAATTTTATTTAATTTTATATATATATATATATATATAAATATAAATATATATATATATATATATTTATTTTGTACCAGGGATTGAACTCAGGGGCACTCAACTACTGGGTCACATCCCAGCCCTGTTTTGTATTTTATTAGAGACAGGGCCTCACTGAGTTGCTAAGTGCCTCGCCATTGCTGAGGCTGGCTCTGAACTCACGATCCTCCTGTCTCAGCCTCCCAAGTGCTGGGATTACAGGCCTGCGCCACCACACCCGGCTATTTAATTGATATTTTAATGTGAAAGGGCTAAGACCAAATAGAAATTTTCTTTACGTTTTAGACAAGAAATAAGTAACAACTACTATCAGTTTGCTGCTAAATTATAACTACTAACAGTTTCCAGTCCTGTCTTGGTGTACATTAATGCATACATATGATAAATTTACTCAAAGATATGTGTGCCACACTATACATATTATTGACTTTTTTTTTTCATTTAACATCTCATTCATATTTTTCCACAGGAATATAAAGTCCACTTCATTCTTTTTGATGACTGTGTAGTTAGTGTTCTACTGTGTGTACAAAAACAAACAAATCTCCTCACCCCTAATTGACAGACTTTGTTTTCAAAACTATTGTTTTTATACTTATATCTCTGGGGACTTGTTACAGTATTTGCGTGGGATAGATTTTCAGAAGTGGAATTTCTGAGTCAGTCAAAGAGCATGTGCAAAACAGAAAAGGGAAAAAAAGCATATGTGCAATTTTGCTAAATTGTTTTCAATATTTGTTTGTACCAAGAATATATAAATGAGTCTGTTTTCCTTTGCCAAAAATATTATCAGCTTTCCTTAAAATTTATTTTTAATTTGTGCATTATAGTTATACATAAAAGTGGAATTCATTGAACCCAGTGTCTCGCAAATGCTAGGTAGGCAAGTACTCTACCACTGAGCTAAATCCCAGACCCCATCAACTTTTCTTTTTTTTAAAGACTTTTATTTTTTTTAAGATGAACTCAATACCTTTACTTTATTTATTTTTATGTGGTGCTGAGGATTGAACCCAGTGCCTCACATGTGCGAGGTACGTGCTCTATCCCTGAGCCCAGCACCTCCATCAACTCTTTTAATATTGCTGTTATGATAGATTAAAAAATGGTTTTATTGGAGCCAGGCACGGTGGCGCACACCTGTAATTCCAGCACTTGGGAGGCTGAGGCAGGAGAATTGAGAGTTCAAAGGCAGCCTCAGCAATGTCGAGGCACTTAGCAACTCAGTGAGACCCTGTCTCTAAATAGAATCCAAAAAAGGGCTGGGGATGTGGCTCAGTGGTCAAGTGCTCCTGAGTTCAATCCCTGGTACCACAAAAAACAAACAAACAAACAAAAAAATTAAAAAAAAGTTTTCTTAATGATTATCTTCTTTTTAATATATATTTGTCTTTCTTTCTCCCCCCACCCCTTGTAGTCCTGGGAATTAACTCTGGGGTGCTCTACCATTGAGCTACATCCCTAGTTGCTTTAATTTTAATTTTTTATTTTGAGAAAGGATCTCACTAAATTGTCAGGTTGGCCTTGAACGTGTGATCCCCTTGCCTCAGCCTCCCAAGTGGTGGGATTGAAGATGTGTGCCGCTGAGCCCAACTGGCTACTTATATTTCTTTTATCAATAACTTGTTCATATCCTTTGTCTATTTTTCCTTTGGAAATTACATATATATTATATACACATAAACATATATTATAGAGTTCTTTTTTTAAAAAATATTTATTTATTTGCTTTAGTTGTACACAATGTGTTTATTTGTAGATGGTGCTGAGGATCGAACCCAGGCTGTGCACGTGCTAGGCGAGCGCTCTACTGCTGAGCCACAACCCAACCCAATTGTAGAGTTCTTATATATAGTATATTGTGTGTGTTACATATATTTTATATTTTTTCCTTTAGTCTTTTAAAGTATTTAAAAAATATTTAATTGTAGAAGGATACAATCTTTTATTATGTTTATTTAGTTTTTTTAGTTTTTTTTTTAAATATGGTGCTGGGGATCAAACCCAGTGCTTCAGGCATGCTAGGTAAGTACTCTACCACTAAGCTATAACTGCAGCCCTCTAATTTAAAGTTTTTATGCAGTTAAATTTCTAATAATATTGACTTTAGATTTTATTCTATTCTATTCTATTCTATTTTTATGGTACTGGGGATTTAACCCAGAGGTGCTTTACCACTGAGCCATGTCCCCGGCCCTTTTTATTTTGAGACAGGATTTCACTTAAGTTGCTTAGAGCCTTGCTAAATTGATGAGGCTGGCTTTGAACTTGCTATCCTCCTGCCTCACCCTCCTGAGTCTCTGAGATTATAGGAATGTGTCACCATGCCTGCTTGTATTATATTCTTAAGAAGCACTCCTTGATCTAAGATTATAAAATATTACCTTGTTTTTTTTTTTTTTTTTTTTTTTTTTTTAACTATTTTACTATGTATTTATACTTACTTTTATAAATTTAAAAATATTCGGGCTGGGTGGGGTATAACTCAGTGGTAAACCATGTGCTTAGTAGGCAGAAGCCCTGGGTTGAATTGCCAGCATGTTAAAAAAAAAAAAAAGAAAGAAAAAAAAATTTTAAAAATATTTATTTATTTTTGCTTTAGTTGTACACAATGCGTTTATTTTTACGTGGTACTGAGGATCGAACCTGGGCCATGTACATGCTAGACGAGTGCTCTACTGCTGAGCCACAACCCCAGCCCCAAGAAAGAAATTAAAAAAAAAAAGGCCAGGTGTGGTGGTACACACCTGTAATCCCAGCTTGGCAGGCTCAGTTAGGACGATCACGAGTTCAAAGCCAGCCTCAGCAACAGCGAGGCACTGAGCAATTCAGTGAGACTCTGTCTCTAAATAAAATACAAAAATAGGGCAAGTCGCTCAGTGGCTGAGTGCCCGAGTTCAATCCCTGGTACCAATAACAAAAACAAAAACAAAAACAAAAACAAAAACCAAAGCCGGGCGCGGTGGCGCACGCCTGTAATCCCAGCACTTTGGGAGGCTGAGGCAGGAGGATCGAGAGTTCAAAGCCAGCCTCAGCAATGACAAGGCACTTAGCAACTCAGTGAGACCCTGTCTCTAAATAAAATACAAAAAAGGGCTGGGGATGTGGCCCAGAGGTCGAGTGCCCCTGAGTTCAATCCCTGGTACCACCAAAAACAAACAAACAAACAAACAAACAAAAAAAAAACCAAAAACCAAAAAAGTGCAAAGTACAGTATTAAATGCTGCAGTTCCTATCATAAGGTATGTTGATATATTATTATTTTTACCACATCATTTTATTTATTTTTATTTTTGGTACTGGGGATTGAACCCAGGGTGCTTTACCACTGAGCTACATTCCCAGTTTTTATTTTTTTATTTTGGGACAGGGTCTTGCCTTATTGGGGAGGCTGGCTTCAAACTCGCAATCCTCCTGCCTTAGCCTCCCAAGTCACTGGGATTACAGGCCTACACTACTAAGCCTACTACATCATCATTTAATTTTTAAAGAAATAAAACCATCACAGATAAAGCTGGATTTCTTTGATACTGCCTTCTAAGTCTTATTTATGGGAAGGGGTTGCAGAATCAATTTATTTATTTATTTTTTAATTTATACACACACATACACAAACACATTTTAGTTGTTGATGGACCTTTATTTTATTTACTTAGGTGTGGTACTGACAATTGAACCAAGTGCTTCACACATGCTAGGCAAGCACTCTACCACTGAGCTACAACTGCAGCCCCAGAATTTACTTTTTTTTTAAAATATTTATTTATTTACTTTAGTTGTACACAATGCAATGCATTTTATGTTTATGTGGTGCTGAGGATCGAACCTGGGACGCGCACGTGCGAGCTGAGCGCTCTGCCGCTGAGCCCCAGCCCCAGCCCCAGAATTTACTTTTATAAGAAACAAGGTCTCGGGCTGGGTTGTGGCTCGGCGGTAGAGCGCTCGCCTAGCACGTGCGCGGCCCGGGTTCGATCCTCAGCACCATATAAAAACACATTGTGTACAACTAAAAGCAAATAAATAAACAAAAAAAAAAAAAAAAAAAAAGAAAAGAAACAAGGTCTCACTATTCTGTCCAGGCTGACCCCATATTCTTGGGCTCAAAATGATCCTTCTGCTTCAGCCCTCCAACTACCTAGGACTATAGAGGAGCACCACATGCTTAGCTCTGGAATTTCAAGTTAGGTATGAGGTAGGACTCTTTTTTTCTTCTCTAGATAAGCCAAATGTTTCAACATCATGTATTAAACATTTTATCTTCTTCTAGCATTTGAAATGCCACCTTTATCATCAATTTATCAGTATAGATCAATGTTTCCCAGTATTCATTAGTTAATATGTTGTACATTCATACTGGGAAAAATAAATATGAAAAATTTGTGGAATAAAAATTTACTTTGTCTTAGTGATGGAGGCACTGCTCCTTCCTTATCCATAAAAAGACATGATTTCTACCTCAAAGGTACAGACATACTAACTGGTAAAAAGAATGTAATTTTTTTTCTTTTTTGTGGTGCTGGGGATCAAACCAAGGTTCTTGCACATACTGCCACATCCCAGCCCTGAACACACTTTCTAAAAATGCCAGTATCAGAGATAGGCAAAATACTGTATGTCTATTATCCCAAATTTTTGGGAGACTAAGGTGGGAGGATCATTTAAACCCAGAAGCTCAAGACCAGCTTGTATTAAAAGTTTTATATTGAGTGCTCGCTTCAGCAGCACATACACTAAAATTGGAACAATACAGAGAAGATTAGCATGGCCTCTGTGCAAGGATGACATGCAAATTTGTGAAGAGTTCCATATATTTTTTTTTGTTTTAAAATAATGGTTCACTCTCCTTTAATAAAAATCATACCACTAATATTAAAAAAAAAAGTTTATACTGGGTTAAGATTAACTGAGGCCCAGAGGAGTAAAAGGCAAAAGTAGGTGAGGTGGTCAGAGAGGGCTTCAAGAAGGAGGTGGGGCTTGAGCTGAGAAGGGAAGATAACACTTAGCAAAGTGGAAATTAGGAAAGGCAACAGGCAAGAGACAAACAGGTTTGTGAAAGATGTGTTTAGGGTCATTGAAGACAGCTGGAGTCATGGGTCTGTGGCTGGGCAGCAAGAGGTAAGGCTGGAAAGGCAAGTGGAACATAAACCGGATGCTCAGTCATTGTAAAACGGGGTCAAAGCTTGTTTCTACTGCGCAGATCAAAGTGAGTAATTGATGTTGAATGTCTGGTACTATGTTAGCACAGAGCAGAAATACAGAGAATATTATATTTAAAAAAGAAGGAACAGGCTGGCTTTGGGTTTTATTCATTTTGTAAAGACTGAGAAAAATGCTGGGCACGGAGGCGTGCACCTGTAATCACAGCACTTGGGAGGCTGAGGCAGAAGGATTACGAATTCAAAGCCAGCCTCAGCAATGGCGAGGCACTTGGCAACTCAGTGAGATCCTGTCTCTAATAAAATACAAAAAAGGGCTGGGGATGTGGGCCAATAGTCAAGTGCCTGAGTTCAATCCCCAGTACCAAAAAAAAAAAAAAAAAAAAGACTGAGAAAAAAAAAAAACCCTGCTTCTCAACGTTCACTAATTCTTGCTCTATGTAGAGGATGGTTATTGTTTCACTAAGGTGTGTTTATTTAGGGGTCTCTGGCGGTTAAGACCACTTTCCCATGAAGTGATGGGTTCTAAAAGGAAGTCATCCTAAGCCCAAAAGGTAGGAGCCCTTCATTTGCATCATACTGGGTATAACTCAGCCCAGCAGTTCAGGCATGAACTGGAGCATCCTTCAGATTTAATATGGGAATTAGGGGAAAAAACTCCTGGCAGGGGATTGTGGGCCATTTAATCTGTTCAAAGAAGATCCTTTCATTTTACTAAGGCAGGGTGGATTCTAAAGCAGCTGGCTGAATGAGAAGGGCCTCCTAACACAGGTATTAGAAGGCCACCTCGTGGCAGACCTGGCAAGGGACTGGGAGGAAATAAATCCTGAGAATACTAGGTTATGGGAGTGAAAGTGGTAAGTCCCCCTTTAGAAGACAATTACCTCACAGTTATGAGATTTCAGGCTAGTTCCTAAACCTCTGGGCCCCCATTTTCTCATCCATAAATTGTATAATATCAATCTTACATGCTTCTTAGAATTCAGAATAATGAAGAAAGTACCTACCACACCATTAGGTTAGGGACATTTTTATTACTCAAAAAGCCTTAACTGAGTTATATAAAAATAACATACGTATCATTTAGTGGGTGTCAAAACTGCACCAAATGTTTGGCTCACTCATCACAATTCCCATTTTAGAGAGGCAAATTAGGCTCAGAGGTTATGTTGCACATCTCTGTCCTTTGTAGAGCTGAGATCTATCTGGAAGCAGCTCTGCCTTAGGGTAGTCTCCTTTGTTCCTTTCCAAAGCCCTGCCTGTTACAATATCAGCCAGCCAGTTAGATACCTATACTTGGTAAGCCTCCCCATTTTTGTTTATAAGTTAAAAAAAAAAAAAACAAAACAAGGCCGGGTGCGGTGCGGTGCGCACGCCTGTAATCCCAGCACTTTGGGAGGCTGAGGCAGGAGGATTGCGAGTTCAAAGCCAGCCTCAGCAATGGCGAGGCACTTAGCAACTCAGTGAGACCCTGTCTCTAAATAAAATACAAAAAGGGCTGGGGATGTGGCCCAGTGGTCGAGTGCCCCTGAGTTCAATCCCTGGTACCACAAAAAAAAACAAACAAACAAAAAAACCAAAAACAAACAAAACCAAAGTCAGTACAGAAGCACAAGCCTATAATCCTAGCTATTTGGGAGCTGAGGCAGGAGGATCTTGAGTTCAAGGCCAGCCTGGACATTACAGTAAAACTCTGTCTCAAAATAAGAGCTGGGGATATAGATCAGTGGCAAAGCGCCCCTGGGTTCAATCCCCAGTACCAAAAATAAAATAAAATAAAAAAATAAAATATGAGCCATATCACTTATGTTAAACAGAATTAAAGAAAAGGGGATTTATGACCATATGGGGGAAGAAAGGGTTCCTGTACATACTTGGGGAGCTGGAGATAGAAAAATAGCAAATAAAATTAAATTAGCATTGTTCATCTGAACATAGAGGCTTTTCTCTAATGTTCTTATTCTAGAAGGAAAACTCTAGATGGAGAAAGGGGTTTCACCTTTTGATTTTGGTAAGAAGGGCTATATCTCTACAGAGCTGTTTCCACTGCAACTGCAATATAAACAGGTTCCATGTCTGTATTCCTCAGGGTCAAAGGTTTTTCAAAACTCAGATGTTTTGAGATTTGATAGAACTGTTCTCAAACAACATATACTGTAGATTAGGTACCCTAGGGGAGCCTAGGCAGCCCCAGTAACCAAATATATCAATGTTTCTGGAATGAAATCTCTGAATATTGACATCAGTGGAATAAAAACAAATCAGAGATAGCCTCACTTTAGTTCAGATTAGGTTTTTGTCACCAAATGAGTTTTGGTGGCAAACTGATGAAAACTTGTTCCCAGAGTGTTTCTGAATTTCAGAACTGTGTGTAAGGGAGTATGTACTTGTTGATAACAATAGGAACAATCACTACCAGCATCTACCAAGTGCTTATCATGTACTAGGCATTCTAATTATGCATTATGTTGACTGATTGTCAAAACATGTGTCACAGCCTGGATATTTTGAACATGGGCACAATCACTATGTAATTCCATAATGTATAACACAGGACAATGTAGTTAAGATTAGGGACACTAGCTAATTAGGCTGCTTGGATTACAATCCCTGTTTTACAAGTAAACGGCTGTATAATTCCAGAACATGATTTAAAGTTTCCTCATCAGAAAAGTGGGGTAAAATATCCATACTTATTACCTTGTAGAGTTGTGAGGATTAAATCAGTTAATTTATGAGAAATACAGGGTACACAGTGAAGGTTGTTATTTTGATTCTGCACATTGTCAAACTAAGCCTCAGGACAATTTAGTAGCTATTAAGTGTGCAGCTGGGGATTTGAGCTCAGGCAACCCAACTTCAAAGCCTACCTTCTATGCTATTTTTGTGCTAAACACAACAAACCAGTCAAGAAACAAAGTAGCTATTAAACTGCAAAGATGTGAAACTGGAAGAGTAGTTGCTGTTTTGGGAATGTCGGGCTCTTCAGACAATGGTATCTCAGTAATGTAAAGGCACAAACTATCGCCACATGCCAACCTGGTCAGTTGCCTCCCTAGGTTCCATTGACAAATAACTAGCTGTTTTCTCAGCTACTAGTTGGCCTTCACTTCAGATCTGACCAGTCACTTATGACCTTGTTCCCCACGAGGCTGACTCACCATCGGGGCCCTGGCGGGCAGCAGCGTGCAGCGCCGTGTCCCCATGGCGGTCCTGGTGGGCAGGGTCAGCCCCAAGGCGAAGCAGCAGGCACAAGGCAGGAGCATCATGGCGGGCACAGGCCCGATGCAGTGGTGGGGGCTGCCCAGCATCCACATCAAGGCCTGGGTGTCGCTGGAGAAGGGCCTGGGCCCGCACCAGCCGTCCTGCAGACAAGTAACGACGGAAGCGACGCTCTCGGCGTTGGCGGCGGGAAGTGGAGGCCATGGAACTCTTGGGCTGAGAAAGAAGGGAAAAAAGGCAGCAATCAGGACTCCAGCCTTGGCTGGTTCCTCCCCCTCCATCTCAGACATTCCCTCTTGTTTCTCCTTTTAGTTCCCTGTTTCTTTTCACAACTCCAGTAAAAAATGAGGCCTATTGTACTCTTATCCTTTATCAGATTATAGGTTCGAAAAAAATTTTTTGAGTGGGATTAGGGTTACAGATTTAATTTTTTAACGTAAAATTTGAGAAAAAGATGCATAATTGCCTTAAGGTTCAGGAGCCCAGGTAAATTTAAAATTTGTTTATAATTGACTTTGAAAAAAACGAATAGGGGGGCTGGGGTTGTGGCTCAGCGGCAGAGCGCTCGCCTTGCACGTTTATCCTCAGCACCACGTAAACATAAAAATTGTGTACAACTAAAGTAAATAAATAAAAAAAAAAAAAAAAAAAAAAAAAAAAAAAAAAAAAAAAAAAAAAAAAAAAATAGGGCCTGATGGTGGAAATTTTATCAGCAGAAATTTGAATTTAAAAAAGTCACAATTTCCAATAATGATCTAGAAATTGAATATAATGTACCCGGCAGACAGATGTAGAGGCTTCTTCCTCTGGGACCTGGGGGGAGGGGTTATTCATCAGACCTGCCCCCCCCCGCCCCCCAAGTACCCCCAGAGCTGTAGGCCTAAGGCCTGTGTTTAAGACGCTCGGAGAAGGGAGGCGGGAAGGGCGGAGACACTGCAGGCTGGCGGAAATGACGCAAGCATATACGAAGGTTTAGGGCGGAAATGAACTGTGAGGCGTATTATCGGAAGTTGTTCCGCCCCGAACCAGTAGTTACTCGGTCAGGCCTCCGGAGGAAAACAAGAACTTAAGATAAAGGTTCCTCCTGAAACCGGAAGACTGGATGAGAAGCAAGAGAAGGAGGCGAGGCTAGGCGAAGGCGGGGTAAAAAAGGAGGGCTATTTGGAGGTTTATTCTCGTCCTCATTTAACTGGGAGGAGAGAGGGTATGGTTCGGTGATGGATGGAAAGATAAAAAGATAAAGAAGCCGGCGCAGTGGCGCACGCCTGTGATCCCGGCACTTGGGAGGCTGAGGCTGGAGGATCGCAAGTTCAAAGCCAGCCTCAGCAATGGCGAGGCACTTAGCAACTCAGTGAGACCCTGTCTCTAAAAAAAAAAAAAAAAAAAAAAAAAAAAAAAAAAAAAAAAAGGGCTGGGGATGTGGGCCAGTGGTCGAGTGCCCCTGAGTTCAATCCCCGGGTTAGAAAAAAATAAAGAAAACTGGGGCGGTAAAGACAAGAAAAAAAAAAAAAATCAGTGAAAATGCAAAACCAAAACCACAGTGAAGCCAAGAACAGGGATAGATCAGTAGGGAAAAACGGACACGATAACACATAAGAAGGTAAATGAGATAAGAGAGATCATTACAGAAATTTGGACTTTGGAAACATGTAGGAAAAGATGGAGATGGAGGGGGGGTAGAATTAAGAGAAGTCGAATACACCTCTTTTCCCAGTACGCGTCGCATGATAACATCCTTACCTTCTCACCCCATTTTCACCCCCTCTGTGCCTCCTCTGAGACCACTGAATAAGTTCTCCTCCTCCCACCCAAATACTCCCAAATATTCCTCCCTTCTCAGCCCCTTTTCCCATCCCTAGACTTTGGTGACTGGAAAGATCCTACCTGCAGCGAAGTTAACCGGCAGATATGGACCTGGTCTCTGCTGCTCCCAGGCGGTCCTTTTGGGTACTGCCTGAGTGAGAGTTGAGCGAGGAGGACCATCATCAGTGGGAGGATCAGATTGGGGGAGACACCCAATGCAGGAGACTGAAAAGGGGAGCACTAAGACCCAGGGGTAGTGGAGGACTGCAGCAACGAGCTGGAGGAGGAGTGGAAGCAGGCATTCCGGGTGGGGGAAGCCATCTGATACCTCTGTCCCCTTCGAAACAGCATCAGCTCTAAGGACGGAAATGGCCAGTCAGTCCCAGGGTATCCAGCAGCTCCTGCAAGCTGAGAAACGGGCTGCTGAGAAGGTAGCAGATGCCAGAAAGAGTGAGTCTCCTCTCCCTTAGAAACCTGGAAAGAAAATTGGGTGGAGGTTATTAAGCCCAAGGCTTTCAGGTCGAGAGCTGGGGGTTGAAGATTGGTTATTAGGAGGGAAGAAATGGGTGGGTATTAGAATCTAGCACTTGGTTTGGCCGAGAGAAGGGCAGACAACTTTCTGGAAGGGACTGACCTCTAATATCACACTTGGTGGGGGATCCATCCCACCCACTGTCCTTTCTTCTGCCTTCAGGGAAGGCCCGGAGACTGAAGCAGGCAAAGGAAGAGGCACAGATGGAAGTGGAGCAGTACCGCAGAGAGCGAGAACAGGAATTCCAGAGCAAGCAGCAGGCGGTGAGTTGTGGGGGAGTTGGGAGAGCACCCACCCAGTTGCAAGTTGGTGGGTGCATGTTGTGAGGTGTGTACAAGTGACTAGACAAGAAAATATGATGGTAGAGGGCTTAGGGGACTCTGGCAAGGCTCATGGTGTTGGTAAAGCTTTGAGATGATACGTAAGAGAGTCTGGCAGTTTTGAAGGACATGTACAGCTTGGGGGCAGGGGGTTCTCCATAATCTGTGTGGGGTATGCTAACGTTTAGGGTGAGGGCAGAGTTTTATGGTCATTGGTGGTGAGGTGGTGGGGACTTTACAGTCCCTGTTTTAGGATGAGGTTGCATGTCTGTTCTTAGAGAACAGGGGATTGTGTTAATCTCTTTGATATCTGGCTATTTCTGTGGGATGGGGACAGTTTCTGAAAAGGCCTTTTGGCTTGCTCAGGATCTTCCCCTCCACATGCCTGGACCTTTCTCTGTTCTGCTTTTTTCTTTCTCTCCTCCACCCCTTTTCCTATCCCCCAGGCCATGGGCTCCCAGGGGAACCTGTCGGCTGAAGTGGAGCAGGCCACAAGGCGCCAGGTACAGGGCATGCAGAGCTCCCAGCAGAGAAACCGGGAGCGCGTCCTGGCCCAGCTTCTTGGCATGGTCTGTGATGTCAGGCCCCAGGTTCACCCCAACTACAGGATCACTGCCTAGGATCCACCATGGGGTCTTGACTTCTCCAGCCAGTTCTCCTCCTCAAAGAAATCTCCCTAATCAAATCACCTTCCCTTCCCTTGGCTAGCATGCATAAGCCTTGGGTTCAATTCCCAGCACCACCAAAAAACAAAAGAAAACAAAACAAACAAACAAACAAAACCCTTTCCATTCTTTGGAAAACCTGGGAGCCATAATCCAATATTCCCCTGTGAAGCTTGTAAATATTCTGCTCAAACCTGAATTTATTACTTTTTAATTTATGCTTTTTAATCCTCACTGGATCCTTGTAAGTACCCAAGTCATTTCCTTCCAACCTTTCATGTGAAGAATGGAACATGGAGAAGTAGGGACATGGAAAGCCCCATGACTTCAGAGCATGGCAGATTTGGGTTCCTTTCCCAACCCTGCCACTTGTTGACCATGCAATTGGGAAATGCTACTTAATCTGGAATCCTCAATGTTCTCCTTTGTAAAAACTGAAATAATAATGCCTACCTTGTAAGATTGCTTCAACAATTAAGAATCATTCTGTAAAGAGTTTAACATAGTTCCTGGCAGGTAATAGTTGTGATTCAATAAATGACAACCCCATGACATTATTACCACCTCTGTTCTGTCAAAACCTAAATACTGCTGTTTCCTGACTTCTGTCAGTGACTCTTTAATTTTACTCATTCATTCTGTGACCCTAGTAATGGGGATTTGTTCTTCTTACCTTGCTTTCTCCAAAGACCTTATGGTCTCTGAAAAGAGTAAATGAACTGTGCCCAGTGGCACATGCCTGTAAACCCACCTACTTGGGAGGCTGAAGCAGGAGGATTGTGAGTTCTAGGCCAAACTCAGCAACTTAGTGAGACCTGTCTCAAAATTAAAAAATTAAAAAGGGCTGGGGATGTAGCTCAGCAGTATAGAGCCACTGGGTTCAATCCCCATATGCCCCCCCCCCCCCCACAAAAGACTTTATTATGTTCCAGGTGGATATGGCATCTCTCAGCTTCTCTTTTTGTATCACTTAAGCTGGCCTTTCTCTTTATTGGATTTCCCTCTTTTTCTGTTTCCCCAAAGACCTACCAGATGCCTACTGCTTCCTGAGATCTAAAGTGATAGTATCCCCTATATGCATGACTTTCCTTTGTTTATCCTTAACACCTTGCTCTCCCTTTGTAACAATAAGAAAGCGTCAATAAAATAACTATGGGCAAATCAGTTGGTGAGTTGAACAGCCTCCTTTTGCCTCACTGTTTCATTTTCAGTCACTCTTTTATTCCATGTGTACATATTCTCCAAACACTAAAAGGGCTGTCCTTTTAAACTTGCTGGAGAAAAAAAGCAAATAGCACTTCATTATTTCTCTAAAGTGGAGAAAAAACACATGTGGTTCTTTGCTTTGGAATCTAAGGATTACAGACAACAACTGGAAGAGAAAAACTGGAGTGTAGGAACAAGCACTTTCACCTTTTACCTTGTTTTACACTCACAGTTGACATTATATGTTTATGTGTTAGTTTCCTCTGTTATGTAAACTCTGAGCACAGGGCTGTTTACTGCTGTGTCTCCAGTCCTAGGATAGTACTTGGCACAGGGTAGGCAGTTGATAAATACTGTGGAATGAATTAAATAATACTTAAGACTCAGAAAACTGCCTTTCTGTGACACCATGCTTGGATTATTTCTCTTCACCATGGAGGACAAGCTTGCTTCATCAAGGACTTGAACTGATGAGGTAATCTATAGTGTGTTTATTAAATAGATTCTTTAAGCAGAGGCAGGATATGATAGAGAATTAGAGATGTTTACATCTTGGCTGTCACCTTATTAGATGTATTGCTTTGGATATGTTGATTTACTTCTATTTGCTTAGCTATAAAATGGGAATAAGTGGTAGCTACTTCTTAGGGTTAAATAAAGAGCGGGATGTCAAATGTTTTAGGAAAAAAATCCAGGGTGAACAATAGGGCTATTGGGGTGGGGCTAAAAACATTCTGCTCCAATTAACAATATTTATAAGAAAGCTTTACAACCAACCCTCGAGAGCCCTACTATTTACTTTTTGTAACTGGCAGAATCTAGGTCCTGTTGTTACAGAGCTGGGGCCTTCTGAGAAACTGAGGCAGCATGAAGACCCTCTCGTCAAACCCAATTCTTGTGATCAAATCAGAAAGATTTCAAACATGTCGCTTAGAGTAACAAGAATGAGTATATTGAAATGATAGGGAAAGGGGACACTCTCAAGGAAGACAGTGGGTCCTCTCAGAGTGAAGAGAAACAATGTGCCTCTCCTGCGCTACATTTTATTGGGTGTGGGATGGGCAGGAAAGTTTCCAGAGAGTCCTGCCCAGATCTGCCTCTTGACTTTTTGACTGACAGCAGGGTGAAATCACATTTTCAAGTCCCCATTGCATGACAACTCTATCACCTTGGCCCATGCAGAATTCCAATTGGTTCTAATTAGATTCTTCATCATTTTTACAGGTTTAATAGTTAGGAGGAATCTTCCTTATCTTCTGGAATGTAGTCTGTGAAAAGGGTCACAAATGACTTTCCCTTCAAAGTAACTTGGGTTTTCTCTTGTAAATGCATTTCCTTACATACAACAGGTAGTTTGCTGAGGAATGTGACATAGCTTGTCCACTTAGGCCAGACAGGGCTGCAGATAAACTGCTTTTTAGCAAAGAAAGCATGTGTGGGTCAGCACAGTGGTCCCATTTTATAGTATTCTCTTAACCTTGGCTTCCCACCACGTCATCTGTTTGTCCCCTAATGCTGTGTACCAAGGGGCTGACACAGCCCTTACTTACTGGCCCAAGGACACACGCTAGCTACTTCGCCCAACATCATTTTGGGAAAACACTGCCTTCCATCCCCCATAGCCCGGAAAGGCACGGAGTAGGCCCCTCAAGCACAGCTCACTCCAGTTTTCTGACACCTGCCTTGGCCCACCCCTCAACGAGGTCAGACATTTCTTAGCGCACCGCCGCCCCCCCCTCCACCCCCCCGCCAGGTCACCTTGACTATCAGGCCAAGGACCCGTGGGAACTCGCAGCCCCTGCAGCCCCGGTTCCTCGCGCGCCCACGGAGGTATGCCCAGAGAGAAGACCTGCTTTGCAGAAACTTAAACGAAGAGATAAGGGGCATGAAGAGGAGTGGACAAATGACAGCAGGAAGAGACGTTAGTTTCCTATGTCTTTATTTTGGCAATAGCGGAGAAGTTAGAAAGGACTTTAACATTTTTTTCCGACAGGCATTTCCCAAAGGCAGCCTTAACGCTCGGGCAGGTAAAGAAAAAAGGTCCTTCTTCCGGCACCATGCGCCTGCGCTCTGGAAGCCGAGAAGGCGGGAGGCTAGGGTTGAGGGAAGCCTGGAACCGGAAGTGAAGACAGATTCCCTCCCTCGTCGCTGTTGCTGCCGCCATACGCGCTCGCCCTGCTCTGGTAAGCTTTGGCCTTCGCTACCATCCGCCTCCATCTGCGCTTCTTCCCGGTCATCCTATCACATGGGTTCTTGATACCCCTTCCACAAGCGATGATCTGGTCACTGGGGCCTGGTTGGGTAGTTATTTCCATTGTTTCTATTCTTTTCGGGAGCGACGAGCTCCTGGGGGAGGCAGGGAAACAAGGGGGGTACAATCCAAGATGGTGGCCCAGGCGCCATTGTGTCCCTTTTGCTCCCGGTTCTTCCAGTGGGTTTCTCGCTTCTCCGAAGCCCCGGCGACGTCGAGAGGCGGCGCTAGGCGTACCCTGGTCCCGGGCATTTGTGGAGGGCGGGGCTCTTCTCACCTTCCTTCTGGGTCTTTGGGAGCCCTGTGGGACGAGGAGGAGGAGCCCGCTTATGGGCCCAGTTGGACTTTCCTCACGTCGATTTATCCACTTTTATTCGGAGCGCTTTCCAAATGTTTATTAGTGGTGTCATTGTGTTTCTAGAAATGTGTCTCACCTGCGGTGGTAGCAACGCAAGAGGGACATGAGACCACTTGGTGAACATTCTGTTAAAGCTGGAGCGGGGACATTTCTAAATTGTTAGCTTCCTTTTTATCATGAATATCTTTTTGACTATATTTTCTGGTTTATATCTTATTTTTCTTATTACGATGCCTGGGTCTTGCTCTTCCCTTGAGTTACACCCCAGCCCATTTTTGTTTTTTGTTTCTGAGCCATTTCACTTACGCCCGCTCCTCGGTGTTATTTACACAGGTTTATTAAGCAACTGAAGGAGGGTACTTTGGCGCGAGATACTGGAGAGGTGTAGGATGTGATTGGCAGCCACATGATGTTTTGATTTGGAGAAGTGAGCGCTTTGCGCAGTGCTGACCTTAATCTATCACCCTTGACTGATGGCTGCTGTGTTAGGAATGGACACCGTGAGATTATAAGGAAACTCATTTAGTCATACCTTTTCATGATCTGTTTTTTTTTTTAATCTTGTTATTTACAATTACAAATTTATGAATTGGTCTTCCCCTGTCAAACTGTTTTCTGCTACTGTGAGCTAAATCTTTTTGGGAACAATATTCCCTGAGACCACTTTTTCCATTATTTTTATTTTTATGTTTGCATCTGTTACTTAACAGATAAAGGGTTCACAGTTCAGGGAAAGTAGAAAGTGTGGCAGTGGCAAAGAGGCGGTGAAAGTCTGCTCATGACTGATAAGTTTTTTGTCTGTTTTCCCCCCCCCCAGCTCTTCTATCAGAAACTAGTATCTTTTCTTTTGCCCTTTATCAAGCCCCTCTCTTCTCCCTTGTTTTCACCTGTTCTGGGAGAACTGATCGAGAGACCCCTCCCCTTCTCCCCCTGCCGGCCCAGTTATGGCAGAGAATGATGTGGACAATGAGCTTTTGGACTATGAAGATGATGAGGTGGAAACCGCAGCTGGGGGAGATGGGGCTGAGGCTCCTGCCAAGAAGGATGTCAAGGGCTCCTATGTCTCCATCCATAGCTCTGGCTTTCGGGACTTCCTGCTCAAGCCAGAGTTGCTCCGGGCTATTGTTGACTGTGGCTTTGAGCATCCATCAGAAGGTAAATTTTCTGTTGGGCATAGGGTACCCGTTAGAGATAGAAAGAAAAGGATTACTCATTAGGCTCTTTAGGGATACAAGAAAAGGATTCCTCAGGTGGTAATGGTTTATGTTTGGACTAGACCAGGAAATAAGTACCAGTAAAAGAGGCTGTGTAGGCTTTTCTTTCATGATATCATGAAAGTGCTAGAGATGCGAAAACAATTTAGAGGCTTGCCTTTTATTTTTTGTCTGGCTTTTATTCTTGTTTGCTTGTTTTTTAACTTTGTTATTTTGACTGTTAATTTTAAATTTCCAGAAAGGGTCTGGTTGGACCTTCCACTTTGGGGTCAGGCCAACTCTGGAATTTAGAAACCTTTATGACTGGTCTGGGTCAGGTACAAAGTCCTTCATTTCGTTTTAAGATTGTAGGGGGTTATGAGACCCAAAGTATGGTAACTTAAGTAGGAGAAATGGTCGGTGGCAGGCATTCAAATGGATTGTTACAGTTTAAGAAAAAGATAGAGCCAGAAACACTAAGGCGAGCTGTTGGTAGGTTCAAGAGGGTGGCCTGGACTTGGCTGGAGAATGTGAGATCTGGAAGGAACTAGGAGGATTTCATTTTGGGATATAATGTGATTGAGGGAGCAGGGAGAGGTTGAAAGGGTCTGAAAGTTGGCAAGAATCAGATAAATACTTTGGGAATTGAGTGGGAAGAAATGGGTTTGGAATGGTTGTGGAGTTACCTGGGATTGCATTCAAATTTTTTCTTTCTTTTTTCTTCTAGTTCAGCATGAGTGTATCCCTCAGGCCATTCTGGGAATGGATGTCCTGTGCCAGGCCAAGTCAGGCATGGGAAAGACAGCAGTGTTTGTGTTGGCCACACTGCAACAGCTGGAGCCAGTTACTGGGCAGGTATACTGAGGGAGAGTGTTGGGGAAAGCATTTTTGGTTAGGGATATGTGGGAAATGTTTCTGGCCTGTTTCAGATTCCTGAGTACTTCTCATTCAGATGACCTCTTATTATCCTTGACAACTAGGGGGAGTGTTCTGTAGTAAGCATGAGCTTAACAATTTAAATTTTACAAATTGAAGTCATTTATAAATATCACATGTGCTTTTGTGACAATTGCTTTGCCTGAGGGGATAACAAAGAAGTATGTACTTAATTTTATTTATCTCTATTTTTCTCCCAAGGTGTCTGTGCTGGTGATGTGTCACACTAGGGAGTTGGCTTTTCAGATCAGCAAGGAATATGAGCGCTTTTCTAAATACATGCCCAATGTCAAGGTAAGCTAGGGTGAAGAAACTTGGGAGAATGAGGGTGTGGGGAGTTGTAGGCACCTGAAACTTGTAGGTCAACAGTCTCTGTCTCACAGATGTTAAACACTTATACAAGAATCTCAGCAAACACGTAACTGATAGTAAATTTCTCCAGACTTAGGGTGTATTAGAGATATTACTCTTGGATTTACATTATATTTTCAGAGATGCTTGTTATATTTTAATTTTGAAGAGGCTTTAGTTTGCTTTTGTGTAATACAGATTAAATATACTGTAGCATGAGAAGTCATGATTGGGCTGATGGATGATGTTTACTATGTACTACTTTTTCATACTTTACACTGAATTGAGTTATTTCAGTGTGTTTGGTAAGTTTTGAGAATTTTGGGGTGTGTGACAAAAGGAAGCTCTAAAAGCAAGAGAAAGCTGCAACATGTTTTGAATTTTGGGAATTCTTTAAAATGGCAGAAAATTGAAAGATGCAAGGGGCCATAACAGTTGATTTGTTTTCCATTGTATATCCTTAACATTCATGTTGTGGTTCCAATATCAATAGTTTCAGCATCCTTTGGGAACTTGATGGAAAATACTGGGTATTTTGAGTTTTGTCCCAGACCTACTGTGTATGAAAATAATATTCTAACATGATCCCTATGTGATGGGAGGTTGAGAGAGACTGATGTAAATAAATAACACTGTTCTTCTAGGTTGGGGTGAAAAACTACTTGTATTCAAATTGTTACCCATCTATTACTTAACATTTAAAAGAAAGTAGGAATGCTTGAGTCGTAGCCTAAAACTGAAAATAATTTCTTAAAAACTGAAGTAGGGCTGGGGTTGTGGCTCAGTGGTAGAGCATTCACCTGGCACATGTGCAGCCCGGGTTCGATCCTCAGCACCACGTAAAAATAAACGCATTTGTGTACAACTAAAGCAAACAAATAAATAAAAAAAAAAAAAGAAAAACAACTGAAGTAGTATTAGTACCACCAGTGCATGGTAAAAATGCTTAAGTAGTTTAGATTTTATAATGAGAAGATTTGTGCTCTCCCATCTGTAATTCTACTTCATAGAAGGTAATCACTTAACCATTAAAAAAAAATTCTAATGGTTCTGTGTAATCAAGTATTAGGCACTGTTTTCTTAATTTGTCAGTTTGTATGGCTTTTTGACTTCTTTTCATGAAACATTATTTGTGTTGTTTATACTACTTTTCCTCTGGGTATTTTGAAAACTGTTGTTAATTATTTAAATGCAGTCTGAAGGCCCTGTATATGTAGTGTAGTATGTATCTATGTTGTTAGGAATACCTCTCCTCTTATGTTGCCAGAATGAATAGGTTTATATTCTGTCCTTTTACCAAGCAGTCTAATCTGTAGGAGGAGTCTGAAAGTTACAAACCAGAAAACTGTTTAGGTTGTTAGAACTACTTATTGTTGAGTTCATAGTGAGTGAGGGTCACCTCTGTAGGCCTAGCTTATCATCACCCATAAAGCACTTGGTGTTAAAATCAAATATGACACTGGGCCCAGTGATGCATTTTTGTAGTCCCAGCTAGTTGGAGGGTGAAATCACTTGAGTCTGGGAGTTTGAGGTCAGCCAGGGCAATTAGGCACAACCCTGTGTCAAAGGGGGGGATAAAAAAGAATTGTCATTACTTAGCTCTTTACTTATTTCTGCTCAAAATTGTTACAGTGAGGACTGAGTGTAGCTCAGTGGTAGAGTTGTTAAATTGTTACAGCTCAGTGGTAGAGTGCTTGCCTGGCATGCATGAGATCCTGAGCTTGATCCTTAGCAAACGCTCCTCTACAATGGTTAAATGACTTGTTGAAGAAGGTTGGTCAGTTCTACAGAATATCCCATTCTGGATTTCCCTGGTTATTCCCATATCATGTTTAGCCTGTTGCTTCTTTGCAGTATTTATTTATTTATTTTTAGTTGTCAATGTACCTTTATTTTATTTATTTATATGTGGTGCTGAGAATCAAATCCAGTGCTTCACACATGCCAGGCAAGAGCACTATTGCTGAGCCACAGCCCCCACCCTCCTCCCAGTATTTCTTATAAAAGCCATAATTTATAGTTGAATGCTCAACTAATAATGCCAACCGTTTTTGGGAGGAGTCCTTTATGGGCAATGCTGTACCTCTGATTATTCCACAAACCTGGTTGAATTGGCATTAGCATTAGTGATTTTAGATTTACACAGGGGAAAAAAAATAGATATCCCATAGAATTAGGGTTATGACAGTTTGAGCCCCTCTCCCCCTTTAGTACTGAGGATTGAACTCAGGGCCTCTCACATTCTAGACAAGCACTCCATCTCAAGTGTATCCCTGGTCCATGGCTTTTTCATTTTGGTTCTTTGTTTTCCCCCTTGACACTAGAAAGCAGTTTCTGGTGTTACTTACCTGATGGTTTAAAGTATAAACAAGGAGTAATACATTTAGCCCAGATCGGTAATTATGTAGGGTTTGTGTGCTGGTACAGTTGGGAAAGCTTAGGTGTTCCATGTGCTTTTTGTGGAACTTGATACTGGTGATTTCTTGCTATCCTTATTCTTTTTTTTTTTTAAATTTTTAAAAATATTTATTTGCTTTAGTTGTATACAATGCGTTTGTTTTTACGTGGTGCTGAGGATCGAACCCGGGACGCGCATATGCTAGGCGAGCGCTCTACTGCTGAGCCACAATCCCAGCCCTGTCCTTATTCTTAACATGAAGTCTGGCCTTAGAGTCATGTGAGAGTATATGGTTAATCCCTTATGCTCCATATTCCCTATACATGGGATACTTATAAGAATGCCTAATTTTTTATTGATGCCCTATATATAGGATGATGGGACATAATGGGTTAAGGCATAAAAACTGGTAGCAATGACTGCCTCCATTAACCATGTAACTTTCGGCAAGTCACTTTTGTTTCTTGGCTTCAATGTTTGATTGTTAAAGTTGGTTTTAGTTCTGAAATGTCCTAACAAATAGTTTAGATTTAGTTGAAAGGATGGGAACTCTGGGGAGGTTGGACTCTTCCCTTCTTTGTGAGACTGTTTTGTCCTGGCTTGGCAGGTTGCAGTGTTTTTTGGTGGTCTGTCTATCAAGAAGGATGAGGAGGTGCTGAAGAAGAACTGCCCGCATATCGTCGTGGGGACTCCTGGCCGCATCCTAGCCCTGGCTCGAAATAAGAGCCTCAACCTCAAACATATTAAACACTTTATCTTGGATGAATGTGATAAGATGCTTGACCAGCTCGGTGAGTGGCAGTGCTGGGATGGGGTAGTGGTCTGGGGAGTTGTCCTTTGGAGCCAAATGATGTTTATTTGATATGGGAGCACTTTGGTGCAAGGACGACTTTTAATCTATCACCCATGACTGATGGCTCTGAGTTCCCTGGACTATCTTTTGTTATTTTATTTTTTTGTGCTGGGATTAAACCTAGGGTCTCATGCATGCTAAGCACATGCTGTACCTCTGAGCTATACCCTTAGCCCTTTGGTATTCTTTCTATAATAGATGTTCTTTGAGAGTAGGGGACTGTGTTAATCTTAGATAAAAGTCACCACCACCACCCTTTTCTTTATAGATTCCTATACTGAGTGTCATGGGAGAGATGTTAAACTGAAGGAGGAGACAGTCCACCCTCTGGCATCCCCAGCACAGCATATGTGATCAGAATTTATAGCTGAATAGGTTTCTAGACTTAAGTTCTAGGATTAATGTGGTGAGTGTTTGTGGGAGTTTGTGTGGTGTGGTATTCTAGTGTGCTAAGTGGGGTACATAAAGGAAAAATTTTCTGTAAGACCTGAATTTTGGTGAATGGGAGAATGGGAATGGATATAGTCCCAGACAAGTCATTCTAAATGATCTTTGGCTATTCAAGATGGTGAGCTATAAGGTAGACTGTATGTAGAGATGTTATATTTGCTTGACAGTGTAGGAAAGTGTGATTCAGAGGAGGCATGGAATGGACTGACATTTAGAATGTAATAAGTGTTCAGTATTTGTAGACTGCTGGAGCTTGGAACTTGGGGAAAGAGGAATTGGGACAAGGGCCTATAAAGCATTTTTAAAAGACCTTGTCCTTGTGAGCCATTATAGTGGGCTTTATCTCTGTTCTATAGTTTTGAACTTTAGGGCTTCATCATATTTCTTGCTTGGTTTGAGCAGCTGGAACCTGATCCCATAGTCATTGTGCTTCTCATTGTTTGTATTATTTGATTTTAGAGTCGTTGGAGAAAGTAGAGAGACCTGAGGTCATCTTTCCCTGATATGACTCCTTATCCATTTCCAGTAGTCACCTCATTGGGAAGTGTGTTTCTGATTATTATCACAGATATCTATTTTCTTTAATCTCTCATTCTTGTAGACATGCGTCGGGATGTCCAGGAAATTTTTCGCATGACCCCCCATGAGAAGCAGGTCATGATGTTCAGTGCTACCTTGGGCAAAGAGATCCGTCCAGTCTGCCGCAAGTTCATGCAAGATGTAAATACCCTTCTACCTTCTCTCCCTCCACTCCCCGCCCACTGCCTCCTCCCCTTCCTCGCCCTCTTCCTCCAGACTCCCTTGTCCTTCAAGTGCCAAGAAGGGGGCTTGTGCCCGTCTGGGAGCAATGACTCCTTGAAGAGACACACAGAGGCAGAGACAGCTAGTGTTAGGGTCTGCGCGGGTGCCAGGGAAACTCCGGAAGACTTGGTCGGGTTAACGTGAGAGCGGGTAGAGTTCGACATTTTTTTGATCCCAGCATTTTTGAACCTCTTCTCCCTTTTGGGGGAGGGCAGGATTTTCTGCCCTACCACCCACCCATCCATCATCTCCTACATACCCCCTACAGCCACGCACCCCAAGGTGGCATCAAGCATACAGCTGGAGTTTCTGCTCATCAAAACTCATAACTCCCGGTGGCAGGAGAGTAAGAGAGGGACAGACAGATGGCAGGGCATGTCCAGAAGAAGAGCAAACAACACAAATGAATCTGCCCCCTCCCCACCTCCAGGGGTGGGGGCCTCTGGCACCTCAATCCCCAGTCCCCTACTCCTTCCCACCCATACCTCCTTGCACCCATCGGAACCTCGGTCGATGTGAGCCGGCAGCAGAGAAGCACCGTGGCACGACGAGGGAATGCGGACGGCACCGAGCTGTGGATGGCGGCAGCGGAGGCCGCGGGGAAACCTGACCAGGAAGCTGAGGACCAAACCAGCCTCTTTTTCCGTTCCCGGTTTTTTTTTTTCCTGAACCTAACACGTGCTGTGCCCCATTCTCCCCCATATGTGTTGGGGGTGGGGTCTCCTGAATGGGTGGTGGATTTTTTTTTTTCTTTTAAAAAATTATTTTTCAATACTCAGAGGAGAGGGATATGGGAAAGGTAAAGTGGAGATCTCCACTTGATGTAATCAGGTGGGTGTTAGGGTTGGGGCTGGGGGGAGCCCATTGTTTGAGCAGTGGAGTGTGTCCCTCTCCTCCCTGCAGTGCTCCTTCCCTTGGGATAACTTTCTCTTTAGTTGCACTTGGGGTTAGAATTAGATTTGAAGGCGGCCTTGGAATTTCTCTTTGGAAAGCTTGCTTTGCTAGCCTGCCTTCTGGGATTAGGCATCTGTATTAGTTTTTCCCCCCCAAACATACACACACATCTTTGCCCATTTTGATCTCTGGGTCTATATGTTAATTAGGTCCCCCAAGACAGTAGGGAGAGTGTTAGGAAAGTCTGGTTATAGAGTTGTCTTATGTCAGGTTCTTGTGTCTTTTTTATGCTGCTTTCCTCCCCTTCAAGGGTTGTGTGTGTGATTAAAAAAAAATTTTTTTTTTTTTTTCCAATTTTAAAGATGAATGCCTATCTGCTGCATTTTTTTTTTTTTTTTTAAATTAAAGCACCCCTTACTAGGGCTGTTCATGTAAACCAAACCTGTAGATGGTTTGAATATTAGAGACCAGCCTCATCTGAAACTATTCTATTGTTATCTGAGGGCAAGTTGTTACTCATCTTGAGTAATTTCTGCTTTTTTTTTTTTTTTTTTGGTACCGGGGATTGAACTCAGCTGCACTAGACCACTGGGCCACATCCCCAGCCCTTTTTTTTGTATTTTATTAGAGACAGGGTCTCACTGAGTTGCTAAGTGCCTCGCCATTGCTGAGGCTGGCTTTGAACTCGCGATCCTCCTGACTCAGCCTCCCAAAGTGCTGGGTTTATAGGCGTGTGCCACCGCGCCGGCTAATTTCTGCTTCTTAAGTGGACTTTTTGACTAGAACCATTGCAGCATTCTGATTTTAAAAACATCCACTTCCTAATGTATATTGAGATTATCTTAGTTGAGAAACCGTGAAAATGGAGCATTCCTTCTTTTCTCCCCCATGTTCTTAGCCAGCTTTGATGGAATTAGTCTGACCTTGAGTCACTGTTCCCCATCATTTCTAGGTGTTTGAATCATTATCTCTTTGAATGTTACCTATTCTTTTACCACCTCCATTTGAAGTAATGGTATCTTGCCATTGGGTGGTTTCACTGCTCCATTACTTTGCAAAGTTGCTTTTTCCCCTGATAGTTTTCAATTGGGCCATCTTAAAACTCAACTGATAGGAAGGAAATTAGTTCTAGTGTGAAAAAGACCACAGTAAAATTGGGTATTTTTGGTGGTGGGGTGGGGTTTTCAATCTTTTCTCTTCTCCCCATCCCCCCATGGGGTGTATTGGAGATCAACTTCCTCCACCCCCCCAGGTTTAACCCCCCCACTCTGCCCTCCTCCCGTTCCCCACCCCCTTCCTCCCCCTCAGCCAATGGAGATCTTCGTGGATGATGAGACGAAGTTGACGCTGCACGGGTTGCAGCAGTACTACGTGAAACTGAAGGACAACGAGAAGAACCGGAAACTCTTTGACCTTCTGGATGTCCTTGAGTTCAACCAGGTCAGTTGTTCAAGGTCCAGTAGGGTGATGAACATTTGGATACATAACAAGTTATAGCAGAAGCCTGTGACCAAGGCATGTTGAGGGAGCCACATATGAGGAGAGAATGGTGGAGACATCTCTTAAATGGAAATATAAATGTTTTGGGGGAACTGAGCATAAGCAGGTGTTCTGTGACTAAATTATGATGTGGAATAAATAATAAAGATGTCAACTAAAATAAACCCCCAAAACTAATTTTTTTTTTTTTTTTTTTTTGGTACCAGGGATTGAACTGAGTCCACCACTGAGCCATATGCCCAGTCGTTATTTTTTTGTATTTTATTTAGAGACAGGGTCTCACTGAGTAGCTTAGTGCCTTGCTGTTGCTGAGACTGGCTTTAAACTTATGATCTTCCTGCCTCAGCCTCCCGAGCTACTAGGATTACAGGCCTGTGCCACTGCGCCCAGCTCCAAAAGTAAAATTTTTGAAGGGTTTTAGGAAGTTCATAAAAATCTTGAGCTATTGTATGCATTTAGTGTTGTTTTATTTGTTTATTTCTTCTTGTACTCCTTATTGAGGAGAGGCATCCCATCAGTTTGCCTGGTGTGTGATCTCTTCGCTCTAGAGACTACTATCTAGAATTAGCGTAAGACTCTTAGTCTTTTGGTGAGTAGGAATATCAGTCATGGTCTTTCTAGATCTTTTTTTTTTTTTTTTTTAATATTTATTTATTTGCTTTAGTTGTACACAATGCGTTTATTTTTTACGTGGTGCTGAGAATCGAACCTGGGCCGTGAACATGCTAGGTGAGCGCTCTTCTGCTGAGCCACAACTCCAGCCCCTCTTTCTAGATCTTTGTTGTAACTTTTAGCATTTATCCATGAGGTGGCCTTATCCTTGTCTCATAACATGTCTGCCAATTTGGATTATTGTTCTCCATACCACCTCAGAGGTCAGCCTACCCAGAAGTCACAGAACTGAGAGAGAAAGACTTTGTATTTAGAGCAGAAAAGGAAATATGTGATGGGGTATAATAAGAACTGAGAGGAATTCTTTTACAGAGTAAGATTACTAAAAACTCCCACATGTGTAACTTCTCACTTAAATACCATGGACTCTTCATCTCCATATACCTTTCACCCCCATACATCACCCCTCCCATGCAGGTGGTGATCTTTGTGAAGTCTGTGCAGCGGTGCATCGCCCTGGCCCAGCTCCTAGTGGAGCAGAACTTCCCAGCCATTGCCATCCACCGTGGGATGCCTCAGGAGGAGAGGTAAGTTGGAGCTGGGGAACAATTTTGTGACCTGGGGGAAAAGTGAACCATTGAGAGAAGGGGACCTCAACATTTTCCTAATTTCCTTTCTCACAAAGGCTTTCTCGGTATCAGCAGTTTAAAGATTTTCAACGACGAATTCTTGTGGCCACCAACCTATTTGGCCGAGGCATGGACATTGAGCGGGTGAACATTGCCTTTAACTATGACATGCCTGAGGATTCTGACACCTACCTGCATCGGGTAAGTACCACATCCAGGATACCCCACTCTCCCATCCTCTTATTTTCTGTATCTTTTTCTTTTCTTTTTTCTTTTAAACAAATATTTATTTGTTTTATTTGTACACAACGACTTTATTTTTACGTGGTGCTGAGGATTGAACCCGGGCCACGCATATGCTAGGCGAGTGCTCTACCACTGAGCCACAACCCCAGCCCTGTATCTTTTTCTTTAAGATTGGATTGTATTTTGTGGGGGGAATGGTACGAAGAATTGACCACAGGGGCATTTAACCACCGAGCCACATCCCAGGCCTTTTTATTTTTCATTTTGAGACATGTTCTTACTAAGTTTCCAAGTTTGGCCCCTAACTTGGCTATCCTCCTGCTTTGGCCTCCTGAGTCACTGGGATTACAGGCGTGTACAACTGCGCCCAGCCTTTTCGTACCTTACATATTCCTATTCTTTTTTTTTTTTTTTTGTGTGGTACTAGGGATTGAACTCAGGGGCACTTGACCACTGGGCCACATCCCCAGCCCTTTTTTGTATTTTATTTTAGAGACAGGGTCTCACTAAGTTGCTAAGTGCCTCGCCATTGCTGAGGCTGGCTTTGAACTTGTGATGCTCCTGCCTCAGCCTCCCAAAGTGCTGGGATTACAGGCGTGCACCACCGCGCCCGGCACATACTCCTATTCTTGAGGCATCTTCCATCTTTAGGGTCTTCCAGTTTTACCTTCTTTCTTCCAGGTGGCCAGAGCAGGCCGCTTTGGCACCAAGGGCTTGGCCATCACATTTGTGTCAGATGAGAATGACGCCAAGATTCTTAATGATGTGCAGGACCGCTTTGAGGTCAACATCAGTGAGCTGCCTGATGAGATAGACATCTCCTCCTACAGTGAGTATGGAGCTCAGGAAACTGGCTCCCCTAGCTCTTTAGATTTTCTTTGTTGTTTATTGCATGTGTCTTGAATCCCTTATGTAGGTCACCTGCTGCATTATTGGTGGCCCTTTGACCACTTCTTGTCCCCTGGTCCTTCATGCTGATTTGGGATGTTTTATTTACTATTTCTGTGGGGTCTTTTTTTTTTTTTTTCTTTCATCAAAGGATTTCTCTTTCTGTACTCCTGAGTCTGTCCTCTGAATCTACATGGTACACAAACATCTGCATGTGTGTACCTGTGTGCTTCTGTGTTGGTTTCCCCTTTGTGTGCCTTATTTTAACTGCCATGTTTTGTCTTTAGTTGAACAGACGCGGTAGAGGATTCACCCATTCTGGAATGTGACGGTCTATCTCTTCAGGAGAGGACAGCAGGTGTGGGGGTGAAGGAGACACTACTGCCACCTGCCCCTGACAGCCCCCACCCCTACCCCAAGGCTTCCTTCTTTTGCATCACCACCACTCCTAAACCCCATTCCTGATTTATCAGAATTTTTTTTAACAAAACTAAAAATGAAACACAAATGTGTCTGTGGTATCTATCTGTAAGTGCTCTATCCTTTATTGCTTATGGTAAAGTTATTTAGGGCTTAATCCAGTGTAAATTTCTCAGTGCTGTGTATCCTGCTGTGGAGTGGGGTCAAAGTGAGAGTAAGCCTGCACAGGGCATAGCTCCTCAACTACTTTCCAATTTTTTGGACCCTCATAGAGTTGTCTTCATTTTTTTGGTGGGCTGGAATGTTTCTGGAAGGGCCCATCACAGGGTGGTGGGCAGAATTTCTGGTATTGGAGGGTTAAGCGGGCACTTGTGGGAAGCTTAGGCATTTCCTCTCAGGCTCTCTCCATGTCTCTTCATCTGTTCTTTCAGCCTCTGGATCTTGAGCACTAGGGCCTGGGCTTCCCACGCTCCCTCCTGCCCTTCCAGCAGGGCCTGGTACAGCTCCAGCTGCTGTTCCAGCAATTCTTCAGCTTGAGTCAGCTCAGCTTTGAAGCAGGAATCGGGGGAGGCAGCATCAGCCAGGGTTGGGGGCTGAGGCACTGGGAAGCTGTGTTGCAGAGTCTGGCTGGAATTCAAGAATTCTGTCCTTTTAAAAAAAAAAAAAATACCCTATTTCAGGTCATCTCTGAAGCCAAGGTAGCTTCTTATCTTAGACATATGCTGGGGGGAAGGGGATTAGGTAGACATCACTGGCTCAGGGGCTGCCTTAAAAGGGTTTGTGGAGAGAGGACTGTAACTGTCCCTCCCCCTAGGAAATAATTAACTGTTAGATGGGGAGGAAATTCCTGTTCAAGGACATTGTAGACTAAGAGCTGTGGCGAGAGGGAACCCTGAGGTTCCCTGAGTGTGGGGGTGGGAAGGAGTTGAGAGTTACAATTAGGCAAAGAGCTACAGGGTTTCAGGGGTATAGTGTAAACAGGACATTTTCCTCTATGCCTTACCCCAATATAAATCTTTACATACTCCTCCCACCTTGGTGCCACTTACCCTGGCAGGTGGCCTCATCTTCCCACCACCTGAGGAGCTGGTCTGCCATACTTTTTTGGGGGTTCTGGGAATAGCACCCTCGGGATCCTAGGGGGTCAGGGCTCGGGAGGGCAATAGGAGGCGAAGAGGATGGCACAGATTGATCCAGGCCAGAGGGAAGACCTTAGTGGGTGAGGCAGGGAGCTGTCTGAGCTGCTCGACAGCCACCAGGAACTGGCTGTCTCCAGGCCTTGGCCTCACTTGAGTGCCTGTCCCACCGAGACCCGCCCCTGCCTGGTCCCCTTTGCCCTCACCTACTTCCCAGCCTGGCTAGACAGTCTAGGAACAAGAGTCCTGGTATGAACATGTTCCTGCCAGTTTAGACAGAATTTGGTTTAGAATGCCTAGCCTACCATGTCTTGTGTTTGTTTCTCCTACCACTATCTTATGATTTCTCCCTCTCAATGCTGTAACATAGGAATTACATCAGTGGTTTTTAGATGAGGAAACTAACTAGGATTGTTCCTTTCTCGACTTTGTTGGTCCAGAATGACCTTTTTTCTTGTCCTGTTTTGCAATATGTGTTGTAGGGGTTGTCTTTAGTAGATCAGGCTTCTTTTTTATCACCTGTTGCTTATGACAGTGTGACACTAGTACAGGCATCAAGCTTTGTTGAGTCAGTGAAGTCTCCCTCAGCACCTATACAAAAGCCTATCCACACAGTGTGAACCTTGTGTACAGATGCTAGGTGTCCTGCAGTGTGTTCTGAAGTGTCTGTTGTGGCTGGAGGCCCCAAGCACAGCCCTGTGGGCAGTGGTGGCTCAGAGGGATGGATGTTTTGATCATCTGGGAAAAGGAAGGTCCTCAGAAGGCAGGATTGCTAGAGTAGACAGTCGCTAACCAACTCACTATAGTTGGAAACAGGGAAGATGGCCGAGGTGTCCAGAAGCCAGGCAGGGAGACTTTTCTGGAGGTCTTTGGTGCTCAAGCTCGGGCTGAAATGCATTTAGATGAGGCTGAAGACCTCAGCTTGTCAGCTAACTTGTTTCCTAGTATAAGAAGAGGCAAAACTGTAAAAGGGAGAATGGTTTTCTCTCATGTCTCTTAGTGGCAAGGTTCTCATATTTGAATTCACAGTGTATTGCACATGGCTTAAAGTCTTAATTATTAGAAAATAAGCTCAAACTACTGCCATTACAGATACGTGAAACTAGTACATGTGAAACTCACCACCAACATTGAAGCTAACCTAACCATGTTTTTCAATTAAAAGAAAGATCAGCAGCTATTCAGGGAAACAAAGATTTCTGCAGGGTAATCTAAATGATATACTAGTAACAATTCTTCCTGAAAAGCAGACATTTCAACCATCTGCTTTAGGTTATAAACTCATAAAAGTGGACTAGCCTACAATAATTTATAGTAGGTATTTCTAAGCCATGGATAAAATAGTCTGAATTTTGGCTTTGTTCATCTATGTGAACTAAAGAAAGTGCTGGGCTTTGGGTTGGTTGGAATCTGTTGAATAAACTGTGAATGGTGGAAATGAAGTGGAGATAAATATGTATAAGCCAGATTGCTTAGTTTTATGTTAGTGTATATATTTACCTTTTGTCATTCCTAAGTGTTTATAGAGTCATAATCATGCAAATTCTGGTCTGGTCTCTGATGACCCCTTCAATATCACACCTGACTGAGGATTGACAGGACCAGACTGATGGAGTGAGTGACATGAATTATGTCTTCATGTGAAACATGGAGATGGGGACTTAGGGATATGGAGGTGCACTCATTGCATTTATGTGAAAATAAGTGTCAGACACCTGGCTGGCACTTTTTTGTTCCTGTCACAGTTGATGTTCATAGCAACATTTCAAGAGAGCCTTTCTCTTTTCTTGCATGTGATGTCCAGTTCCAGCACCATTTGTTGAAAAGACTTTTCTCCACTGAACTGTCTTTGCTTCTTTGTATCTAGGTGGGTCTATTTATGGTCTCTCCATTCTGTTCCATTCATGCATTTATTCTTTTGGTGATACCACAGTGTATTTTTAAAAATAATATTTCAGTTGGCAAAAATTTTGTATTTATGATGTACATGATATTTTGATAAATGTATCCATTGTAGAATGGCTAACTCAAGCTACTTAGCATAGTATATATATCACACATATATACCATTTTCTTTTGTAACAAGAACACTTAACTGTCAGCAGTTTTCAAATATGCAATGTTTAGTCACCATGAGATAAAAAATATCTCTTGAACTGATTTCTTCCTATGTAATTGAAATTTTGTTCTTTGACTAGCATCTCTACAATCATCCCACCTCTTAACCTATAGTAAGCACCAGTTTGCTTTCTATATAAATTTGATTTTTTGTACACTCCTCTACAAGTGAAATCATCTGTGCTGGGCTTATTTTACTTAATGTCCTCCACGTTCATCCTTGTCACAAATGACAGGATTTTTTTTTTTTTTTTTTTTTTTTTTTAAGGCTGAACAGTATTTCATTATGCATATAAACCCCATTTTCTTTGTTCCTTCATCTGCTGATAGACACTTAGGTTGATTCTATATCTTGGCTATTGTAAATAATACTGCAATTTTCATGGTAATACAGATATGTCTTTGACATTGATTTCATACCTTTGGATATAAACTCACTAGTAGGATTGCTGAATCATACAGTCATTCTATTTTTATTTTTGTGTGTGTGTGTGTAAACTCCATACTGTTTTTAATAATGGCTACCAATGTGGTACTAATTACACATAATCATGATTATTGAAGTCAGGTAGTGGCAGACCTTTGGCTGTTTTTATTCTACATTGTTTTAGCTAGGTCTTCTGCTACATATAAACTTTAAAATCAGTTGTCAATTCCCACAAAATAACTCTCTGAGATTTTGATTGGGATTGATCAGTTGGGAAGAAATGACAATGATAATATTTGTTTTATTCATGAACATAGAAGATCACTGCTTTTTTTTTTTTTTTTTTTTTTTGTTACCAGGGATTGAACTCAGGTGTACTGGACCACTGGGCCACATCCCCAGCCCTTTTTTGTATTTTATTAGAGACAGGGTCTCACTGAGTTGCTAAGTGCCTCGCCATTGCTGAGGCTGGCTTTGAACTCGCGATCCTCCTGCCTCAGCCTCCCAAGTGCTGGGATTACAGGCGTGCGCTGCCGCGCCCAGCATCACCGCATTTTTTAGTTGATTAGTTTCATCAGAGTTTTGTAGTTTTGCTTCTATACATACTTAGATTTATACCTAAGATGAGATTTGTACCTAAGTATTGAGTTGAAGTATAGCTCATTGGTAAATACCTGCCTAACATGTGAGGCCTTTAGGTTTGATCCCCAGGAAAGAATGTACACCAAGGGGCGGGTGGAAAGAAGAACAAGCTCTAAGTATTTTAACTTTAGGGAGTGCTAATATAAATGGTATCACCTTTTGCTTTTCAATTTCCACTCATTCCTTACAGGTATATAGGAAAGTGATTGAATTTTATATATTAACCTTGTATCCTGCAACCTTGCTATAAATTCTTTTTGTTTGTAGGGATTTCTTTTTGTTGTATTTTTGGCACACTTAAAGTAAATATGAAGCATCATAGGAAAATAATGATTATTATTATGAAGGCATTATTGGCATTGAAGTCTTGAAACTTTGTTCTAGTTTATGTTCTCAGCTTTATTGCAACTAATAGGAGAGTATTTTATTAAAGGTGTTTGCAAGACTTAGAGACAGTGTTGTATTTCCTTTCTCTGTCTGAAACTTTTAATTATGGCTTTCCAAAAAGAAAAATTTAAACTATTAACAAAAATTAGATGAGAGCATTTGATTTACAGAGTCTTGAAACAATATTTTGTGGCTTTTTTTTTTTTGTGTGTGTGACTAAGAATTGAACCCAGGGCCTCCTGTATGCTACCACTCTACCACTGAGTTACACCCCCAGCCTTTTAAAAAATTTATTTTGAGGAAGGGTCTTGCTAAGTTGCCCAGGCTGGCCTTGAACCTGTGATTCTCCTGTTCCAGTTCCCCCAGTAGTGGGGATAACATACATGTGTCACAATATCTGGCTTTAATTTTGGTTTTAACATATGCAAATACTTTGATGATCCTCCCTTGCAGAGGGGCAGGTCATTCCCTCCTCTAGAGTATGGCCTCCACTTGCCAACTCACCTCTGTGTGATGGAATAAGGTTGATGTAATGGGTTATGACTCTGGGTGTAAGATTGAAGTACATTGCAGTTTTCATTTTGGTTCTTTCTATCTCTTGGATCGCTAGCTCTGGGGATGCCAGCTGTTGAGTCATGAGCAGCCTGTGGAAAGGTCCAGGTGACTAGGAATGGAGGCCTCTTGGGACCAGCTAGCAAGTACCTGAGCCCTCTCCAACAGCCATATGAGGGAGCCAATGCTCCTTGGGAGCCCCCAGTGCCACTCAGGTCCTCAAAGGATGCAGCCTTGGCTGATGACTGGACTGCGACCTTGTGAGGTAGACCCTGAGCCAGAAGCACTCAAGGAACCTCTCCTGGATTGCTGACCATCACACTCTGAGGGAGATAATGTTCCATGTTTCCAGCTGCCAAGTTTTGGGTAGTTATGTAGCAGTAGATAAGCAATATAGATTCTAAGGAAAGATTAAATCATTGTACTTTTTAATTTGCCCTAAATAAGATATTTATCATGTCAGTTGGATTTAAGATTTTTCACACCTAAACGGGATTTATTACTATTCTCAAAGATATATTTATTTGACTTTTGTGATCTAGCTGTGGCCCAGTTACACAAAAAAGGACGAATCTGGCCATGTTAGTCTGATTTTGTGATGGATCCTAACACCACCTGATTATACACCTTTCTTCAATCAAATGCTAAAGTATCTGCTACTGTGAAGGGATTTTTGCAGATGAAATTAACCTTAACATGGGGACTGTCCTAACTAGGCAATCCCTTAAAGAGACCAATTTCTTCCTGAGAGAAGAGGTCCGCTGTGTGAGAAGGATTCAGTGTGAGAGATCTTCTCTACTGTGGGCTTTGAAAATGGAGGGGAAAGCCTGGTGCGGTGGTGCATGCCTGTAATCCCAGCGGCTTGGGTTGCTGAGGGAGGAGAATTGTGAGTTCAAAGCCAGCCTCAGCAAAAGCAAGGTGCTAAGCAACTCAGTGAGACCCTGTCTCTAAATAAAATACAAAATAGGGCTGGGGATGTGGTCACCGAGTTGCCAGCAGTCCTCCCCCTCTCTACCCTAACAGCCAGCAAGGATAGAGGGACCTCAGCTCTAAACCTGCAGTAAATAGGATTCTGCTCACAAGCACTGTGTGAGTTTGGAGGATACTTGAGATGAGACCACAACTTTATGAAATCCTGAAGAGAGAATCCATGCACACCATGCTTGGATTTCTGACTAAGGAAATGTAAGCAAATAAATAGGGTAATGTTTTGAGCTATCAAGTTTGTAGTAACTTCTTATACAGTAATCAAAAAATGTCAGGCTCAACAGATAAGTGTTTTATCCATTGGAATGAATTTATAAATTGTGTACATGAAATGCATGAAATAAAATATATTTTTTTGTTTTTTTCTTTTTTATGACTTTTGTGTGATGCAATTTTATTTGAATATGAATGATTACATTTCCTTTGAACAGAAATGAATGTAGTGTCTGCCATGTACCAAGTATGATTGTAATTGCTGGGAATACAACGTTGACTAAAACAGCTCTAAAAGCCTCTGTACTCACAGGTCTTATATTCTAGAGATTTCTTTGGACCTATTAGATGGAATCACTGGAGCATTTTAAATGAAGAAATGAGAACCTGATTTATCAGCAGGATGGTTGATCATGGTGGCATGAAACGGGACAATCCTGATATCAAAATCCAGTGAGGGGGTGGTAAGTTCCAAGGGGAGATAGGTGTCTGAGGGATGATAAAGAAATGCTGGGGGGCTGGGGTTGTAGCTCAGTGGTAAAGCGCTCGCCTAGCACATGCGCGGCTCGGGTTTGATCCTCAGCACCACGTAAACATAAATGCATTGCATTGTGTACAACTAAAGCAAATAAATAAATATTAAAAAAGAAGTGCTGGGGAAGCTAGAGGTTAGAAAATAAAGGATTCTAAAGCAGTGGAATTCTCTTAATCGTGTGTCTTAAAAAACATTTTTAGTTGTAGATGGACACAATACATTTAGTTAGTTTGTTTATTTATTTATATGTGGTGCTGAGAATCAAACCCAGTGCTTCATGCATGTCAGGCGAGTACTCTACCACTAAGCCACAACCCCATCCCTTAAGCATGTGTTTTTATAATTTTAAGTAGACATATACAGAGCCTAGCAGAGTACTCTTTACTCTTACTATGAAATACATTCTGTGAGATGCCGATTAATGAATTGCTTCCTTATGTTAATTCAGGTTAAAAAATAACAAGTTTTCCAAATTGATCTGCACACCATTTAATGTGAATAATCCATAAAAGAGGCAATGCTTCAACGATGAGATTAGTTGCTTTGAACACTTGCAATTTGAGGTGATTAAAATTTGTATAGCTCTGGTTGAAATACATAGTAACAAATTGTACTTCTGTATGTTTCTCTTTGCATTAATACGCTCTTATCTGTGGCTTTCCTTTCTGAAGTTTCAGTTACCCTCAGTTTAGGAGGTCCAGAAATGGAAAA
>CM046666.1:29891407-29986663 GCA_025594165.1 Tamias sibiricus | reverse complement strand
AAATTCCTCCAGTCAGAGGGAAGGGCAGTGCTGCTTTAGGTTAGAGATATAAGCAGGTGGTCTGCCCCTCAGGTGTGCTAGCTAGCCAGGTTCTGGTAGTATGCCTTTCTGCCAGAAGTAAAGGTTTGCCTTGCCCACTCACTTTCCTGCACGTTTGATTTCTTGTGGCACCTAGTTATTTCTAACAGTAACACCAACAAGGGAGTTCTCATTTATCTGTGTTCTTTCTTCATGGACAAGCCAGGCAAAAGTGACTAGCACAGCTGCTGGTCTTAAGACTCAGGAGATTGGCTTGCTGGGGCAGGTGGAACAATCCCCCTTTGCTTAGACATTGGGAATGTCAGTCCTGACTTGCTTCAGTTTCCTTTCTATGGGAGAGGATTGGTGTATGGGACAGGAAATCTTAAGACAACTGAAGGTAAAAGACTCCCCTGTGCTGCATAAAAGTCTAATGTCTCAAGTCTGACTCCAACAGCACTAGGGTATCAAATATTAACCACCATCTGTATTTCTGTTTCTGACTGACTTGGCCCAATGGTGGAGGGCACCCTTACCTGACAAATCCTGGATCCTGAAATGAGCATTGGACCAAGTCAGTCAGAAACAGACAGAATTCAGTCTGATCTGAGGTCTTTTGGGAAAAAGTTGACCCATTAATCCCCAGAGTAAGAGTCAAAACAGTCTCTCTCCTTTGCAGAAATGCCTCTTCCACATGTAAGACCTGATGCTCAGGCTACTCTCAACTACTTTATGTGTCCTACTGACCTTCAATTCTTTCACCTTCTCTCTCAAATGCCTAAATAGAGTCTCCAGGCACCTGTAGGCTTTCAAACACTTTCTGGGGCCCAACACCAAGCCTGTCCTTCGGTCCATCTATTAAATAGGACCCCTTGTGGGAGATTGCCAAGATAAAACTCTCCTACCTTCAAAATTAGACTGTCTTCTTTAGACCTTCATAAGATAACTTTTCTTCTGTACTCTCCCTCATTCTGTAGGAAAAAGACCAAAACTTCCATTTTACTTAATTATAGTAAACTACCACTTATCTCTTCTAGTTCAGGGAATCTAATTGTTTGCCTTTTCAATTGGGGACATCACTCAGAGCTTTTTGCCTTCATGCTCATAATAGCAGCTTTCCTTGTTCCTTAACTGTCTGCCTATCCATCTAAAATGTAAGCTACAGGAGCAAGTGCCCAACTGGTTGGAGATGGGAGTGGGCTGTCACTTTTAAATTCAAGCTGCTCTCCTACATAAAAGACTGTTTCTTCTTTTCTTGTACAATGGAATTCTGCTCTTTCAGTAAGTTCCTTGCACTCTGATCTGATAAAGATGTGCTATATGAGCCAGGCATGGCAGCACATGCCTGTAATCTCAGCATATAAACATATGTACACTTGGGAGGCTAAGGCAGGAGGATCATGAGTTCAAAGCCAGCCTCAGAAATGGCAAGGCACGTAGCAACTCAGTGAGACCCTGTCTCTAATAAAATACAAAAAAGGGTTGGGGATGTGACCCAGTGGTCGAGTGCCCCTGAGGTTCAACCCCTGGAACAAAAAAAAAAAAAAAAAAAAAGTGCTATATGCTTCTTTACTAGAGTAATTATGGCTGAGATATTTTATTATGGAAAATAGAAGGAAAAAGAAATATTTCTGGATGAGAAAGTTTTTTTTTTTTTTTTTTTGGTGGTTAACCCGGGGATTGAACTCGGGCACTCGACCACTGGGTCACATCCCGAGCCCTTTTTTGTATTTTATTTAGAGACAGGGTCTCACTGAGTTGCTAAGTGCCTCGCCATTGCTAAGGCTGGCTTTGAACTCGCGATCCTCCTGCCTCAGCCTCCAAAGTGCTGGGATTACAGGCGTGCGCCACCGCGCCCGCGAGAAAGTATTTTGTATGGTAAAGTATGGTCCTAAAATATCTAAGTAAGTTGTGAAAGGTTTGTGGAATGTTAATCTCAAAAAATTCATGTATGTGATTCAGTTGGCTATAATTAATACAATCAAAGTTATTTAAGGACTTATATGAAACAAAGTAACACATTGATTTGCTCTTATCAAGATAATTTTTATGTCTGTTTTGTTACTTAGGGACATTAAATAAATTAGGATTCATACCTTTTTAAAAGTCTTTTAAATGATTATTGGGTAACTAGTTAAATAAATAAGCCACTGTTATTTTACGTTATTACAATATAGTTTCACCATAGATATATATGCCGAGGTATATGTATACATATATACAAAGTATGTTTGTATAAGCCTTGTTTGAGTGTTCTGTAAAAGTTTTGTAAAATGAAAGTTTATGTAGGTTTACAGGCAAGGTGACCAATAATTGCTCTCTTTTATACATTATACCTGACATAAAAAGGCCACACTGCCATGTAAAAGCCTGGACTATATCTGTTCACTGTGACAAAGTCTATTTCTGATCATTAATACAGTTTCCTAAGTATATAAGAGATTTAAGGATCCTTTGATTTTTTTTCTAGTACTACTGATCTATGCAGATTATGCAGATTATGGATTCTAACTTTTTTTTTTTTTTTTTTTTGGTGGTTACCGGGGATTGAACTCGGGCACTCGACCACTGGGTCACATCCCGAGCCCTTTTTTGTATTTTATTTAGAGACAGGGTCTCACTGAGTTGCTAAGTGCCTCGCCATTGCTAAGGCTGGCTTTGAACTCGCGATCCTCCTGCCTCAGCCTCCCAAAGTGCTGGGATTACAGGCGTGCGCCACCGCGCCCGGCGAGAAAGTATTTTGTATGGTAAAGTATGGTCTAAAATATCTAAGTAAGTTGTGAAAGGTTTGTGGAATGTTAATCTCAAAAAATTCATGTATGTGATTCAGTTGGCTATAATTAATACAATCAAAGTTATTTAAGGACTTATATGAAACAAAGTAACACATTGATTTGCTCTTATCAAGATAATTTTTATGTCTGTTTTGTTACTTAGGGACATTAAATAAATTAGGATTCATACCTTTTAAAAGTCTTTTAAATGATTATTGGGTAACTAGTTAAATAAATAAGCCACTGTTATTTTACGTTATTACAATATAGTTTCACCATAGATATATATGCCGAGGTATATGTATACATATATACAAAGTATGTTTGTATAAGCCTTGTTTGAGTGTTCTGTAAAAGTTTTGTAAAATGAAAGTTTATGTAGGTTTACAGGCAAGGTGACCAATAATTGCTCTCTTTTATACATTATACCTGACATAAAAAGGCCACACTGCCATGTAAAAGCCTGGACTATATCTGTTCACTGTGACAAAGTCTATTTCTGATCATTAATACAGTTTCCTAAGTATATATAAGAGATTTAAGGATCCTTTGATTTTTTTTTCTAGTACTACTGATCTATGCAGATTATGCAGATTATGGATTCTAACTTTTTCTTTGAAAGTTAGACTTAGTTAATGCTGAAGTCCAGCTCCAGCAGGGGGTGTGTAGACATGGGTGGAGAGTGAGGAGTAGGCGAGGGATGGGGGAGAAAACAGCACACAGACACAAAAGTCAGGCTGCTGAACCTAATCTTTACTCAAAATTAGGTTATCTATGTACTATGCTTTTTTGGCATGAACATAGAGTCTCATGATTACAAAAAGGAAGTAGAAGAAAAAATACATGGAGAAGTACAAAAACAAGTTCTAAATAACTCTAAGTAAGTTTCATCAGATAAGTATTGTAATAACTATTGCAGCAATGCAGAAGTTTTACCTTTCTTTGTTAAGCTTTTCTAATGATTATAATTAACTCAGATAGTTGACTCACAGCCTTCAATGTGACAGCCGTGGTCAAGCAACGTGGTCATTAGTTTATATCAGGTTCAGCTGTGTTTATATTATTTTCGTCTCTTACCAACCAGGGGCAATGGGGACATTGTTTCCTATAATACCTATTCCATTGTTTGATCAAAGTTTTTTTTTTTTTTTCTTTTGTGGTACCGGGGATTAAACTCAGGGGCACTCGACCACTGGGCCACATCCCCAGCCCTTTTTTGTGTTTTTATTAGAGACAGGGTCTCACTGAGTTGCTCAGTGCCTCACCGTTGCTGAGGCTGGCTTTGAACTCGCGATTCTCCTGCCTCAGCCTCCCAAAGTGCTGGGATTACAGGCGTGCGCCACCGTGCCAGCTTGATCAAAGTTCTTTTTTTTTTCCTTGCCCACCTTTTATGCATCATGGGGTCCTGCTCCTCCTAATTCTTTCCTACGTACTTAAGGTGTCACTTTTTACCCAATTATTATTTACTCTCACTGCAGGGCCCTTGTTTTCATCTATATAGCCTATTCAAAACCAGAGAGGTAATGTTGGAGTTGGCTTGGGGCCGGGGCTTCTAGGAGGGTACCAAGACCTGCCTTTAATCAGATAGGCAGGTTCAAATGGTCCCAATGACTGCAGGCACCAAACGCCTGGGTTTCTTAATTTTCCTGGTTGGTTTAACTTTAACAGGAAGAACTTCAGGTGTTTATGGAGTAGTAATCTGTGGCATCATTATAATTGTTTGTTTCAGTTTATCAAAAAACTTTCTATTTGAGTTTTCAAGAGAAATGTCCCTGCTTAAGGTTATGATTAATTCTGATTCAGAATTATTGCAGTTAATACACAATGACCTGTTTCCTAAGGCAATTCCTACAGACTTAATGGTCATATGAGAGGAAAGCACAATTCCTATAACTATTAAAGTCTCCAAGAGCCAAATTAATGTTTTCGTTATGCCATGTTTCCCTAAAGGATGGCCACCTTGCGCCATCCACATCAGGGGAGCCTTGCTGCATCCCGATTCAGGAGGGAGACGTGGCAAGTTAAAATGAGGATACTGGTGTGATTGTGATGCTAATTGTTACTGGCTTCTTTGTATATTAGATGTATTCATGTCCTCCAAAAGTACAAGTCTTTTAAAATGTAAAGTTTAGGAGAGATATAATGTGACACATAAAAGCCCTCACTGACTTTACCAAGAGAGAACTAAGTGACAAAACTGAAAGGATCTTTCAACTAATACAGAGGTAATGCCAGTTAAAAGCTACTTTACAGAAATCACATGGCATTCCACAGCTTGAGGGGCCACCTATGCCATTATAAAAATTAAATGTTGTGTTTCTAGCAACTCTACTAGTGTTTCCAAAATTCTTTATGGCCACCATTCACAAATAAATGATGTGTCAGAGCATACCATAAATCCTAATAAGTTACTATTTTTGTGGATCATTTTTTGTGCTGTTTGCAGGAAATAATGCTTTGCTCAATTGTTTATTGTTGTCCTAGCATGATTCCCTGCCCTTTGTACAATTTGTCTAGTTACCTGCCAACAGCCATCATGGACCTCTCTGTACTGCCCTGATTCATGAGATGCCTACAGAGTCCATTAACCTCCAGATGCTCGTGGAAATAGAACCCCCCATGGAGCTGTCTCCCAAATTCTACTGAGGACCCCTAGACAGACCCTCTGGAGCAGTCAAGGACCTCTTCAGAGGAGGGATTGAGGAAGGAAATAGATTATCTATAGGTAGATAGAAATGGGAACCTCAGAGAATGGATGGGATCCTAACACCCCAGATTAAAACCCTAGCTTCAAGCTTTTTTTTTTTTTTGTCTTTGTTTTTGTCTGTTTTTGGCTGCCTGACTGGAAGGCCGCACTCTGGCTTGGCTGCCCAGCTCATATCCTTGGCAGTGACATCCTAACCAAATTCAATGCTTCCATTCATTTTCATTCCCACTATAGCTCACCACACTCCTCTGTTTCCTTTATCCTCTTATGCCAACCAGATGCCTTTCCTTCCCTTCTGACATCCCTGCCAGTACTCCTCCTTGAGATGTCAACCACAATGTGGAATACCTCCAAGCCCACATGGCCACCCACCACACTCCCATTAAAATTTCCTTATAGGACCCTTCCTCCAGCTAAAGCGAGCTGTTTCCTGTCACCTCTCTGGCTGCCTCAACTGTATCAGTGAATATTCTTCCTATGTGGAAATAATTCTGGTATCTGTTTACCTACTAACTGGACAGGAACTTGCCTAGGCCCTTTTTCACTTTCCAATTTTCTGTATAATTATTGGCCCTGCTGTTGGTGAAGGATATGGAAAATAACATCTCCCAAGAAAAGGAGGACAGTGTAATCCAGGAGGAGAGGAGGGGAAGGTAAACACTGACTGGGCCCTGGGCTCTGGTCTTTCATCCTTTCCCAGTAACTCTGAATCCTAGAGGGGAAGGCAAACAAAAGGGTTCTGGGCTCTGGATTTTTATCCCAGTAACAATGAGTTTCAAGCTTTTACATCTGTTTTCCTGAGTTAGATTTTTAATCTGCACAACTCGTTTCCTGACTGCCCAGCCAACAAGTCCCAAGTCTCTAATGATTAAATTACACTAAACATTCTGCTATGATTAACTCTCATGAAGACTTGTGAAATGCAGATCCCTCTTGTAACCAGTCACCATTTTGTCCCCTGAAAATGTGGCATGTGCCATTCCATGGCTGCTTAATAAAGACAGCTTGCTGAGGTCTGCTCCTGTTTTCTGCTATTTTTGCTTATAGTTATGCCCTTCCTGTTTCAGCTATTTACCTCCCTTATATAGGACCATCAACACCACTACTGATCAGAGGGTCCAGAACATCCTCCTGCTAGCTCCCTAGAGCTGCTCAATATCAATGCCTATAGGCATTCTCAATGGAAGCTCTCTCTTAGCAGGAAGTAATTTAAAAGACATTACCACTCCTTCTCCCTTCACCCCTTTCTTATCCAATAAAAAGAAAAGGCAGAAATGTTAGGTAGAACTTGACACAGGCAACACCATTTTGAAACATAGCCTCCATCTTAGAATGAGTCACCTCACGGTCACTCTGACTCAGCCTGACCCTAAAACCCAGACAATACTCCAACATCTTACCAAAAAAGAAATTGTTATCTGGGACTGGAATCCTGAAAACACCTGGTTTGACATGGAATGTAAAAAATACAGAGGCGAGAACCATGAGAAATATTCCCTGACAACCCCTTAGCAATGGCCTAACCACAAAAAAATCCCCACACTCCCTCATGCCCCTGTATCTACCCCAGCTATAAGTGGAAGATGGGTCTCAGTCTCCACTGAGCCACCCTCTGCAGGTTTGTCATGAATAAACCTGTGTTACTGTCTCTCTTTATTTCCTTCATTTGCTTCTTTTCTTACACCCAGTACCAAAAAAAAAAAAAAAAAGGAAAGGCAAGGGCACAAAGTATAGTGGCACATATCTGTAATCCCCGGGTCTCAGGAATCCCAGCGGCTCAGGAAGCTGAGGCAGGAGGATCTCAGTTCAAAGCCAGCCTCAGCAAAAGCGAGGCTCTAAGCAACTCAGTGAGGCCCTGTCTCTAAATAAAATACAAAATAGGGCTGGGGATATGGCTCACTGGTTGAGTGTCCCTGAGTTTAATCCCTGGCATCCTTCCTGATAGATGGGCAGGAGCCAATAGCCTTAAAGGTCTCTAAAAGGTCGCCCTGTTCCACGGGCAAAGAGCCAAAGGGTCGCTCTGTTCTCCAGGCAGGATGTTTCATTTTCCTTGGGCAGGAACCAATAGGCTTGAAGGCCGCCCTCTCCCCATGGACAGGAGCCAATAGGCTTGAAGGTCACCCTCACCCCATGCGCAAAGAGCCAATAGCATTAAAGGTCGCTCTGGTACACCCCCCACCAGAAATCCCTATATAAGCTCCCTTCCATTCGGAGCTTTAGACACAACAGCTTGTCCCTGCTGAGAGGAGGCAGCCACTGCACCAGCCTTAGACCCACTGCCTCCAGCCAGATGGCAGCTGCTCCAGCTGACAGCTCCACCTTCCAGCCCTAAGGCAGCTGCCTTAGCCCACAGCTCCAGAGACCACAGCCGGCACGACCAGGCACCCACCTTCCGTTCAGAGCTCGCACACTCCCCTCTTCCTGACTCCTCTCTCTGACCAGAGCTTGCACACTTCCCTTTCCCTGACTCCTCTCTCCCACCAGAGCTTGCACACTCCCCTCTCCCTGACTCATCTCTCCCAGCACTTCTTCAACCTCTGACCAGCCATAAAGGCTGGTGAATAAATCTCTTGGTTGCACGGTTGTCACTGGTGTGATTTTTGCCCTATGTCACATCTTCCTTGGGACAAGTGAGCAAGGCTCCTTGTCTAAAATAATAGGTAGAGAAAGCAAGGCATCTCTCCCTCTTCCAGGAACGATGTTAGACAAAAATGGCGCCACGATGGTTAATTCTATCTCTCTATTCTTACTGTGTTTCTGTGTGACCACTAGGGGCTCATAAGTTAGCTATTAAACATAAATCTGATCACACAAATTTACATTGTGAAGTCTGAGTCAGGAGCTCTATAGCAAATTCATTAGTTCCTGAGAAAAACAGGTTTATAATTAGACATTAGGCTTGTAAGTAATGATTAAACTTATGGCTCTTGCTGTGCCCCATAGTTTAGACTTTTCTAAGTTATAGTTATAAGGTTTTAAGTTATAGTTATAAGGCTTTCTTGTGATTGATAAGGATTCTTTTATCTTAGGTAAGTTTAGGATATTAGTTTAAGATATATTGATATAAGTTTTCCATGGTAGAGACCCCTTATGAAGGAGCCTATAATCAAGGAGATAGCTAAAGATTGCGGTTAGCTGAGAGCCATAAAAGATGTTCTAGTTTCCACCTGACGTTGATACATTATTCAAAGAATCTTTGTATGCCCGTGAACACTGCGTGACGCACCTGTAAGCTCGAGCTGTAAGCACGTGTCCTTGTTAAAGCTATATGTATATAACTGGGTGAGGTTCGTTAGTGTGTGTGGGGAAGAAGAAGGTGGTGGTTGGAGTTAGAGCATTTGGAGTGATTGCTGGAGCTGGAGAGAGGAGAAGAATAAAAGACCTTTTTTCATTTTCATCCTGCCTCCGAATTTTCCTGTGGCGTTCGCTGCTCCAAGCGACTTCCGCTTCAGGCAGCGACAGGTGGCGGCCCGTACGGGGAATTCGGCGGCAAGGTAAGAAAAAAGAAAATTTAAAAAGATGGGAGCAAATATAACAAAAAGTCGGTTTATAAAAGCCATGAATGAAATTTTTGATATTGAGAACTCAGAGGATAGTGAGAAAAGTGAACAAGAAAGCATATCCTCTGACTCAGTGGAGACCAGCAAGGAGAGTAGGAATGTAAATTCAAAAGTAAGATCTGCAAAAGCCATCAGAAGCTTAATAAAATTAGCTGAGGAGTATGTACTCTCCTTAGAAACTGAAACTCAGGATACTAGTGAAGGTAATAATAGTAACAAGGAGCCAAACCATGAAAGTACAGTCTCCTCTACTGAGCCGGTTAGGAATTATGAAGCTAGTAGTGAAGAGGAATCAAAAAGCGATTCGGAGAGCACAGTCTCCAATAAAAAGAACAAAAAGAAATTAAAAAAGAGAAAAGACCGTCAAATAGAGGAACCACTAGCGCCCTCTGCTCCTTCATGGATAGAATCCCTAACAGAAACAATAAAGAGTATGGATCAGAGTATACGTGCCCTTGAGGTAGAAATTGGCGGCCTTTCAGAGCGCTTATACGCTCTCGAACAACATAGACCGCAGGAGCACCTAGAACTGCCAGTATTTCAAAATGAACAGGGACAAAGATATCATGAGTTCCTAGACTTTAAAACAATAAAGAATTTTAAAGAGGCGGTAATGACCTATGGGCCTCAAGCTCCGTTCACATTAAGTATGATAGAGTCACTTAACACCCTAACCTTAGCCCCCTCAGATTGGAAAAGTCTATGCAGAGCGGTACTAAGTGGGGGACAATACCTAATCTGGAAAACTCAATTCCAGGAACTTTGTTCAGAAATAGCAAAGAGAAATGCTGCAGCAGGTTTCCCTCATCGCAATATAGATATGCTCACAGGGGAGGGTGAGTTCGCCGAACTACAAAATCAGCTACAATACGATCCAGGTGTGTATGCCCAGGTACACACTGCAGCTGTGAAAGCCTGGAAGACAATCTCAGGCACAGGGGATCTGCAAGGCAGCCTATCAAAAGTTATACAAGGGCCTAACGAACCTTACGCTGATTTTGTAGATAGGCTCTTAAAAACAACATCTAGAGTTTTTGGAGAAGTCGAGCAAGCTATGCCCCTAGTTATCCAATTAGCATACGAGAACGCTAATAAATATTGCCAGGATGCAATAAGGCCATGGAGAAGTAAAAAAGACTTATCAATTTATATCAGACTGTGCAAAGACATTAACGAGGCTGTTATCACAGGCAACGTAATTGCTGCAGTGATGAAAAATTCCTCCCCTCAAAAAATTCCCAAAGGTTTCAACCTAGAACAGGATATTCCAGACAAAATTATTATAATCAACCAAGATATGCTAAGCAATATCCCCCAAGGGTAATAAAATCAAATTCATACCGTGCTCCAGGCCGATGCCCCAGATGCAAAAAAGGTATACATTGGGCCAATCAATGCCATTCTAGATATGATATATATGGAAATGATTTATCAAGGATTTCAAAAAACGGGGCACGGGGCCCAATGCCCCGGGGCCCACAAATGTACGAGGCACTAGAGGAGGAAGGCCCTCAGATTCAAATGATTCCTCGTCACAGTCCCTCCTACCCATTAACTCCCTTATCAGAGGGACAAGAGGAAGTGCAGGATTAGATCTCTGTTCTACTGCCCGGATGGTCCTGACACCTGAAATGGGGGTTCAGCTGATTCCTACGGGAATCAGGGGACCTCTCCCTTCAGGAACTGTGGGACTAATCCTTGGGCGTAGTTCCAAAAGTTTATTAGGCTTTAATGTTATACCAGGGGTTATTGATTCAGATTATAATGGAGAGATTAAAATAATGCTAAGTACACACAGGGGGCATCATCTCCGTAAATCAAGGAGACAGAATCGCACAGCTGCTCCTCATTCCCAGTCTCCATAATTCTTTTAAAAGCATGCCACAAAATAGAAATAGCAGAGCATTCGGTTCCACTGGTTCAGGACCTATGGCTTTCTGGGTCCAGGACTGTTCACGGAGGCCTATGTGCAAATTAAAAATTCAAGGTATAGAGATGGAGGGGCTGATTGATACAGGAGCTGACTCTTCCATCATAAATCTACAACAATGGCCTAAGCACTGGCCTCTACAGAAAGCCTCAACCAGTTTAAGAGGCTTGGGATACAGTAATACCCCAGCTCAAAGTGCTGTAATCTTAAATTGGCAAGACAATGAAGGCCATACAGGAACATTCAAACCCTATGTTTTAAACAGCTTGCCAGTTACCCTATGGGGAAGAGATATTTTACATCAAATGGGGCTACACCTAGCGACCAAGCCTGCAGGTGTTAAGAATAAAAATCCTACTCATAATAAAAAAGGCAAAGGACATTTTTTTCTAGGGGCCACTGAGAAAACAATTTTAAAAATACCATGGCTCTCTAATAAGCCAGTTTGGGTCCCTCAGTGGCCCCTATCCAAAGAAAAATTGCAAGCGGCCCATCAATTAATTAAAGAACAATTAGAAGCAGGACACATAGAGCCTTCCACCTCTCCCTGGAATTCTCCCATATTTGTAATTAAGAAAAAATCAGGTAAATGGAGACTATTACAAGATCTAAGACAAATTAACAAAACAATGCAAATTATGGGCCCTACTCAACCTGGACTTCCTAATCCTGTAGCTATTCCAAAAAACTATTACCTTATAACCCTTGATATAAAGGACTGTTTCTTTTCCATTCCCCTACATCCTCTGGATGCCCCCAGGTTTGCTTTTTCAATTCCTTCTATTAATAATAATGGCCCTGATAAAAGATATCATTGGAAAGTATTGCCGCAGGGAATGGCAAATAGCCCTACACTGTGCCAACTATATGTGGACAGAGCTATACAGCCCATTAAAAACAAATATCAAGACCTTATGTGTCTACACTACATGGACGATGTTTTATTAGCTCACCCTAATCAACAAATCTTATTTAATATATTTAGTGAAATAACAAAAAATCTAAAAAAATATGGATTATATATAGCAGAAGAAAAAGTTCAAAGCAGATCACCTATACTATATTTAGGCTTTAAAATCATGGATACTTTTGTTAAACCCCAAAAAATTCTAATAAGTAAAGAACATTTGACCACCCTCAATGATTTCCAAAAATTACTGGGTGACATTAATTGGCTTCGCCCTACACTAAGCCTCACTACTGGACAATTAAAACCCTTATTTGACATCCTTCGTGGGAACCCTGACCCATCCTCACCTCGAACATTAACTCCTGAGGCCAGGAGAGCTCTAAAATTAGTAGAACAGGCCATTGAAAGATCCCATTGCGATAGATTTGATTTTGCACAACCACTAATATTGATTATTATTCCTTCACAATATACTCCAACAGGAGTATTTTGGCAACAGGGACCTATATTATGGATACATTTGCCTGTCTCTCCTAAAAGTACAATTGAGTCTTATACCTCCATGGTGGCTAAACTTATTCTTCAAGGACTTAAAACCTCTACTAAAATATTTGGAATTCATCCCGCTACTATTATTACTCCTTATTCATCGTCACAGGTTGAATATTTGTGCTTCAATGATAATGATTGGGCTGTAGCTAGATGCTCTACTTCTGCAAATTTTGACAATCATATTCCTAAATCTCCTATACTGTCCTTTTGTATCAATCATCCTATCATATTCCCACAGGTAATAAAAAATCAACCCATTCCTAAAGCATTTAATGTATTTACAGATGGATCCTCTAACGGTACTGCTGCAGTAGTCACTCAAAATGAAAAAATGATTCATATCACTAATCAAAAATCAGCTCAATTAGTGGAACTCGAAGCTATAATAATAGCTCTGGAAAATTTTAAAGAACAGCCTATGAATATTTTTTCAGACAGCCATTATATTGTACATGCTGTCCCAAAATTGGAGCTAGCAGGTCCAATAGCACCACATACTCCAGCTTTTAAATTGTTTTCTCAAATCCAAAATCTCCTATGGCAACGAAAAGAACCTTTATTTATAGGTCACATAAGAGCTCACACTAATCTGCCTGGTCCTCTCCATGAAGGTAATCAAAAAGCTGACGCCCTCACTAAAACAATATTTATATTTACTACAGTACAACAAGCTACTTTATTTCATTCCCAGTTCCACGTTAACAGCACTACCTTAAGACAAAAATTTAAAATCACAAAAGAACAAGCTCGTAGAATTGTAAAAGAATGTCCATCTTGTGTAACACTTTTGCCCAATCCACATTATGGGGTTAACCCACGAGGTTTGATGCCCAATCATTTGTGGCAGATGGATGTCACACATGAGCCAAGTTTTGGAAAATTACGATTTATTCATGTCACCATAGATACATGCTCAGGCATGATTTTTGCTTCTTTACATTCCGGAGAAAAAGTTAAAGATACTATATCTCATTGTCTGCAAGCTTTTGCTGCATTGGGCATCCCCAAAATGCTTAAAACAGATAATGGCCCTGCATATACATCCACATCCTTCAAACAATTTTGTACAAAGTTCAATATTATCCACAAAACAGGTATCGCTTATAATCCTCAGGGACAAGGAATAATTGAAAGAGCAAATCGGACACTTAAAAATATGTTACTAAAGCAAAAAGATGGAAACTGGAAAAATCCTAAGGACAGATTGGCAGTTGCCCTGTTTACCCTAAATTTCTTAACTTTAGATTCTAATGGACATTCGGCTGGAGATAGACACTGGAACCCACACCAACAACATAAACCTTTGGTTTACTGGAAGGATGTTCTCTCAGGTACATGGAAGGGTCCAGACCCAGTATTAATTTGGGGGAGAGGATCTGTTTGTGTTTTTCCAAAGCACGAATCCTCTCCAATATGGATACCATCTAGATTGATAAAGCAGGTACAAAGTCAAAGGGATCAAGACGAAGTTATTGAGGAGTCTAGATTGAATAAACAAGTGCAAGGTCAAGAGGACCAAAATGAAGGTATGGAGTGATTCCCTTAAAAGAGTTCTCCATTAAATTTACAACTTAAATTTCATTCTTCCCGGCCGGGACAAGAAGATCTCTCTTCAGTGTATACACAATTGTAATTTTTTTTTCTCTTTTATATATGTCTTTATGTCTGTGCATTTGTCTAAATTTCATGTTAATGTGATGTCACAAATATGTTTATATGTGCGTCTGTCTAGTGTGACGTCACAAATAATTAAGCGCTTAAAAAAAAAAAAAAAAAAAAAAGGTAGATAGATATAGATCCAAATAACAAATAACGTTAATTCATTTAAGCTTAGAATATTCTAATTTGATAATCAATAGATAGATAGATAAATAGATATTTATATAAGTTCAGAATATTTTTAGATAATCAATTATAATGATAATCAATTTTGATTTATAGTTGTCTCCGGGACTTCTCTTCAGCTGTGAATATGTTTAATGTTATATAACCTGATATTTTGGTGTTCCGACAGAGGATCATTTATTTGTTATTGACTTCATTTGTTTAGTAGCTGATTAATTTGAATTATTTCAACAGGTATAGGATTGCTGTGTATATAGAGACTCGAGGATTCCAGCTAACAAATTATTTTTCCAAAATGCCTTTAGCTTTTCTTTATCTTTAATGCAGTAAACACCCTCAGTTTCTCTTTGATTATTTCTGAATGTGATATTTTGCCAGCTTATGTTTGTGGGAGCTTAAGCAGCAATGTGTGTGAGCAGAGATCAACTTTTATTTTCTACTCTAATAATTCTTTTTTTAGTTTGACAGCTCACCTTTTGATCTCAGTGCTGGAATAGCACTGCCTTTCCCTTAATAATGGATGCTTGAGTTTTTAGGTAGCGGGCCCTGAAGATTTGCCGGTAGAAATGTCTAGACATAAAAAAGACGGCTGCTGCTACAACTGCAGGGACCGCGGTCGCTGCAAGCATCCCTGCTGCTCAAGCATCAACAACCTCACCAGCAGTGTGGCCTCTGCTCTGCATGCATGGGGCCTCCTGAATCTATGTGTTATAACTTATGGACATTTTGATTTTCCATTATTTTGGGACATTGCGGGACAATGCCTTGCGGGTATTTGTCTAAGAGAACTCAGTGCGTTACTTGATGAAACTAAGGGCAGCTGATTGGCTTAAAGAACTTGATACGCTATGGAAACTTGGCTCGTCAGCAGTAGGCTTGCCGCCTTAAAGCCGCAGCATCTCCTAAAAATTGGACGGCTGTTAGTCAACACACAGTCGATCCTGAAGGGCTCTATTGGATGGCTGGTTAGCCTATGACGGGTAAGATCCCCAGAGGGGGACAACCTAAGACACGGCACAGTCGCACGGGACAGTCTAATGTGGCCGGCATGTCAACCTAAGCCAGGAGTCAGGACAGCCTAGACTCCCATGACGGGTAAGAATGTCGGTTGCACATGGACGTCCTAGAACATCCCCTCTTTTAAAACTAAAAGGGGGAAATGAAGGAGCCTATAATCAAGGAGATAGCTAAAGATTGCGGTTAGCTGAGAGCCATAAAAGATGTTCTAGTTTCCACCTGACGTTGATACATTATTCAAAGAATCTTTGTATGCCCGTGAACACTGCGTGACGCACCTGTAAGCTCGAGCTGTAAGCACGTGTCCTTGTTAAAGCTATATGTATATAACTGGGTGAGGTTCGTTAGTGTGTGTGGGGAAGAAGAAGGTGGTGGTTGGAGTTAGAGCATTTGGAGTGATTGCTGGAGCTGGAGAGAGGAGAAGAATAAAAGACCTTTTTTCATTTTCATCCTGCCTCCGAATTTTCCTGTGGCGTTCGCTGCTCCAAGCGACTTCCGCTTCAGGCAGCGACACCCTTAGATCTAACACCTGATCAAAGGATAATTACCTGTTAGCTTAACTTCTGAGAAATAGCTGTACTTCCTTCTTTCTAATTCAGAACAAGTTATTATAGGAAACAATAGTAAGCTGAGTTCAGTCAAGGTTTAGCTATGATGTATTAGGGCAATCAAGGTGTGGGACATTGTGAGTGATCTTAAAGGGCTGTAAAATTAGTTTTAGGTAAAAACAGTTTTTGTTCTTGACATTTAAGATTGATCAATATATGCTTTCTTTATGTCTTTAGATAAGTTTAATCAGTAATATGTACTTAGAACAATATCCTGTTTCCCTCAGAATGTATAACCCTGAAATTCCTTAATGTAACTTGTTTCCTTCATAATGTATAACTCTGAAATTCTTTAATGTAACCTCAAAAGCTGTAATGCAAAAGACTGTGCTGTCTGGGCTATAAAAACGCGGGTAAAAGAAGTAAAGTTAGAGTTAGCCTCCAGACTTGTGTGCTGCGTGGTCTTTCTCTCACCTCCTCGCCGATGTCCTCGACCCCCCCAGCCGGAGCTGGTCCCCGGCAGCCCTACACCCCTCCTCCCCAAAAAAAAGACTGGGGATGTGACCCAGTGATTAAGCACCCCGGGCTTCAATCCCCAGTGTGTGTGTGTGTGTGTTTATGTTTATATATATATATATATATATATATATATATGTGTGTGTGTGTGTGTGTGTGCATATATATATATATATATATATATATATATATATTTTTTAAAGACAGGACAATGAAGGGCAACTGAAAACCACAAGGTGCCTTATCTGACAGATAAGCACCTGGAAGATGGGGGTTTGGTATGTTAAAACCATCCACAGCCATAATAACATCCCCTTAAGAGAAACCACTGTTTAAGATCATGTTGCACCCTACCAGGTGGCCTGGATCCCCCATAAATTTCATGGAAACTTACCATAATCCCCCAATAACCCTGGCAACCCAAACATCAAGACCTTCATAAAGAAAGCTTGCTGAGGGCTATTCAAAGGGTAATAATCTGATTAAAGGGGCAGAAAATTGAGGCAAAACAGGGGGGCTCAATTTCCTTAAAGTCTCCAACTCTGTGAACACTACATCATGTCTTTGAGACAGTCCTTCCAGTTTCTTGGCTGTTAGTCAAAAGTCAAAAGGTGAACCTGGGCTGGACACTCTAGAAACTTCCCTGGGTCATCTAATAAAATTGGAGGGCAAGAAAGGTGTTGTAGACCCTCTTATTTCAGAGAAGACCCATTCTCTCCCTTTTCCACTTCCCTATCCCTTCTAATAAACTCATGCCTATTATACTGAGCAACTGTCTGAAATCTTTATGGCATGATTGTAAGAATCTGCTTTGAGGGGATGGGGCTAGGGGCTAGGGAGATGGGGTTCACTCAGCTTGGAGGAAGTTCAATGTTCTGAAACAGCACCACCACACCAGTCCAAAAAAAATGTGTATATATACATACATGTATATGTATGTGTGTGTGTGTGTGTGTGTGTGTGTGTGTGTGTGTTTACAGATTGGATTTCTGATTAGTCAGGGGTTATCCAGACTGTGCAGTAGTTAAACAAACAGAACCTGGTGTCTATGAGAATCTATGTGCTGCTAAGTTTAAGAAGAAAGCTCCCTTTTGTCTCCAAATGAGGCCAACTCATTCTTTGGCATCATTTTTCCTTTGGGTGAGTTTTCTTCTAGAAAAATCCAAGAGTTCTCTTAGGGAGTAGGGGTACAGCTCAGGGAGAGGGAATCCAGGAAGAGAAAAGTGGGCTGAGCCCAGCTTGAGCGTCTCCCAAGGTTTCCCCAGACGCTGGATTCAGGAAGACAATGTGACAAAGAGCTATTGGCGCAGAAGAGAAGTCATGATAAAGTTCCAGATCCCAGTGCATGGATTTCAAGGTCTCAGGCCCAAGCCTGGTGTTAGAAATTCTGTGGTGCTAAAGTCGAGTTTTGGGCATTCCCCTTTGGCCTGACGTTTCCCTCCTCCGCGTCCCAGCCTGAGTCAGGTGTTTCCGCCTGGGTATTGGTGACCCGACGGCAGTTCTGGATCCCACTGCGTGATGGGTTCCTAGGGAGCCAATCGTCGCCGCCGCGGTTCCGGGTTATAAAGTCCTCAGGCTGGGACTAGAGTCTCCCCAAATCTGAGGATAGGATCATGGCGCGTCGAAACCTGTTCTTGGTGCTCTTGGGGGGTCCTGGCCCTGACCGAGACCTGGGCGGGTGAGTGCAGATTCGGAAGGGACCGCCCAGCGGGAGCGCTGGATTGGGGGAGACCGCGACCCGCTGCTACTGATCCTTAGCCCCCAACTCCTATCCCCATGCACTCCTCCTTGGTGGTTCACAGCCCAGACCCCACTACTTCGTCCCCCGCCCCCCGCCGTGATCACTCCTCTCTCGTGTTCGGCATCCCGCCGCGCCTGTTTGGTGTCACCAGCACCCGCCCCTCCTCCTTTCCTCCGGGTCTCATCCCACTGGGACCCTGGTCGCACCTGCCTTCAGGTTCCCACTCTTTGAGGTATTTCGATATTGCGGTGACCTGGCCGGGCCGCGGAGAGTACCAGGACATGACCGTCGGCTACGTGGACTACACGCAGTTCGTGCGCTTCGACAGCCACGCCGCCAATCCGAGGATGGAGCCGCGGGCGCCGTGGATGGATCAGGTGGGGCCTGAGTATTGGGAAATCAGACACGGATCTGCAACTACGCGGCAGCGATCGACCTAGGAAACCTGCGCAGTCTGCTCCGCTACTACAACCAGAGCGAGGGCGGTGAGTGACTCCCGGACCGGGCCGGAAATCACGACCCCTCCGCGTCTCACACCGACCGGCCCGAGTTGTCCCGGGTCCCCAGGTCCAAGGTTCATTCCGAGTCTGCTGGACCTGCCGAGACCCTCCACCTGGGAAAAACCCGCTGTGGCCGTTAACCCGGTTCCATTTTCAATTTTGGTAGAAATCCCCTTGGATTGGTGAGGGTGAGGGCTGGCTGGGGGCGGTGGCTGACCGCGAGTGCGGGGCCAGGATCTCATACACTTCAGTGGACCCTGGGCTGTGAAGTGGGGCCAGATGGACGCCTCCTCCGCGGGTACCGTCAGGCAGCGTGTGGGGCGTCGATTATCTCGCTCTCAACGAGGACCTGCACTCCTGGACCGCGGTGGATGCAGCGACTCAGATCACCCTGCACAAGAGGGACACGGAAACTTACAGGGCCTACCTGGAGGGCCCGTGCGTGGTGTGGCTCCACAGATACCTGGAGAAGGGGAAGGAGATGCTGCAGCGCGCAGGTATGTGAGGTTCTTGAAAATCTCCCTTCTGCCCTCCTGCTGAGGCTGACATCTTCTGAGGAGGGGAGGAAAACAGGATCCTGGTTAGAATTCTGCGGCTCTCTGGCATCTGGAGGGAAAGGGTGAGATCGGATTTTCAGATCTAACACGAGGAAGTGAGAGAGAAGGTCCCTGAAATAACCCATGAGCCCTTCCTTCCATCCTTCCTTCCTTCCTTCCTTCCTGTACTGGGGATTGAACCCAAGGGCTCACTTCCTGCTAGGCAAGGGCTTTACCACTGAGCTACATCCCAGGTCCGTCCCCCCCCTCCACCTTTTTTTTTCTTTCCTTTTTTTCTTTTTTCACATTTGAGACAGGATCTCTCTAAGTTGTCCAGGCTGCCCTTGAACGGAACTTGCAATCCTCCTACCTCAGCCTCTGAGTATCTGGGATAAGAGTTGTGCACCACAGAGTCCAGCCAGCAGTTCCCTTTGACTTTCGCAGCTGATTGTGAACGCATCTCTCCCACACCTTGTTCTCTGCTCCATATTCAAAGCCTTTGCTTATGTGACTCCAGATATTCTGAGTTTCTTGGCCTCCTGTCAGAAACAGAAGTCCCTTTTCTCCCCTTCAAAGACCTGGAGCTTCTTTACCTGGGCTGGCTCACTCTGATTCTAGACCTTTCTAAGAAATAAGTTATCCCAGATGCCTGTGTCCAGGTATTTTGCAATCTCCTCCATCCCCAGTTGTCCTGTCTGTTCTCTGATGGTCTCATGAGTGCTGCTTCAGTGTACCAGGAATAATGCAAAGTGGTTGAATTTTCCATCTTTTCCACTAGACTCCCCAAAGACACAAGTGACCTACCACTCCAGTCCTGAAGGAGACATCACCTTGAGGTGCTGGGCCCTTGGCTTCTACCCTAAGGAGATCACCTGACCTGGCAGTGGGATGGAGAGGACCAGACCCAGGACATGGAACTTGTGGAGACCAGGCCTGCAGGGGATGGAACTTTCCAGAAGTGGGCAGCTGTGGTGGTGCCTGCTGGAGAGGAGCAGAGATACACCTGCCATGTGCACCATGAGGGGCTGCCTGAGCCCCTCACCCTGAGATGGGGTAAGGAGGAGGTGAGGGCACAGAGCCTGGTGTCAGGAAAGCAGGAGGCTTTCTGGAGACCCTCAGCAGTCTGGGGACTAGAGCTGGGGATCAGGGCCCCTCACCTAATTTCCCTTCCTCTCTCAGAGCCACCCACTCAGCCCACCATCCCCAACATGGGAATTGTTGCTGCCATGGTTCTGCTTGGAATTGTTGTCACTGGAGCTGTGGTCGCTTTTGTCTTCTGGAAGAAGAAAAACACAGGTAGGAAAAGTGAGGGTCTGAATTTTTGTCCCACTGGTGGTTTCAAGTACCTGGTAGAAGTGTGCCCTGCCTTGTTCATGGGAAGTGACACCTACACATGTCCTTACCCAACCTAGGATCCTGTTTACTCCCTGTAAAGTGCATAGAAACTAAAGGTCAAATATGCCCTCTTCATGTTTGTGGTGATGGGGCCCTGATTCCCTGCATTTAGAGGCCAGAGGGGAATTTCTCTGCTGAGGACAGAACTCAGGAGAGTAATTAGCTCCATCCCTACCCATCTACTTTCTTCTTGTCTCCTGAGCCTTCCCTACATCTGCACTCACAGTTCTGGAGACTTCCCCAGTGTCCAGGACTAGGGGCACCTCTAAGACCTGTATCCAACCTGCTCTCTCACAGGATGCTTTCTTCCCACAGGAGTCAAAAAAGGGCCCTATGCTCCAGCTGCATGTAAGTATGAAGAACAGTGACCCTGAGGCCCTTGGGATAGTGGTGTAGTTGGGAGCTGAACCATCCCATAATTCCTCCATTAGCCACATCTCCTGTGGACTCTGACCAGGTTCTGTTTTTGTTCTGCTCAGGTCATGACAGTGCCCAGGGCTCTGATGTGTCTCTCACTGCTGAAAAAGGTGAGACCCTGGAGGGTCTGAAGAGGAAGAGGTGTTGGGGAATGAGGAGACTCCTGGTTACAGGGACTCTCGCAGGATTTGTGACATTTTGAGTGTTTAATGGGTTGTTCAGAGTGTCTCCATTACAATGAGTTGAAGGAGCCCTATATCAAGGAGATAGCTAAGATTGCAGTTAGGCGAGAGCCATAAAAGATGTTCTAGTTTCCACCTGATATTAATACATTATTCAAAGAATCTTTGTATGCCCGTGAACACTGTGTGATGCACCTGTAAGCTCGAGCTGTAAGCACTTGTCCTTGTTAAAGCTAAATGTATATAACTGGGTGAGGTTGCTTAGAGTGTGTGGGAAGAAGAAGAAGGTGGTGGTTGGAGTTAGAGCGGTTGGAGTTACTGGAGCCGGAGAGAGAAGAATAAAAGACCTTTTTTCATTTTCATCCTGCCTCCGAATTTTCTCCCGCGGCATCTTAGCTGCAAGCAACAGCATCAGGCAGCTACAATGAGTGATATGAATCTGTTCATAATTCTTTCTTTTACAGTGTGAGACAGCTGCCTTCTGTGGGACTGAGCAATACAGGATTTCTTCAGTTTTCTTCCTGCTCCCTACTGCAGTTTCAAGAGGTCCTGACTTCTCTTTGTGCAGCTGACATCTGATTGGGTCTATATGTCTGTGTTCCCTTCATCATCATGTGAGGAAATGGAGAGATTAGCACATCCCTGGTCATCAAGACCCCCTCCCCACACTGTCCTGTTCTCTTCCTCAATCCACTTTCTATGTAGTAAATGTGGGGCTGGGCTGTCTTCATTCCTGATTTAGCTTTATGGTGCCCTGGGCTGTAGTGTCTTCCTTCCCTTTTGGAAAACAGAATGTGGATATTGATTGTATTTCAAATTTGTGCCATAAAATATGTTGATGAATTAGTTAAATGAGAAGAGGATTCCTAAAATTTCTGAGAGAAAATAAAACCTGAAACCTTCCAGAATCTGTGTGTTTGCTGTGCTGAGTCTGCTGCAGGTGGGGACAGGAGAAGGATGAAAGGAGCTGAGGGTGGACAAGGTGGCACCCAGCCTGTGCTCAGTCCACCCTGGGCTTTGATGTGGTCACTCTCAACTGGATTGATTTTCCTGCTCCTTAGTCCTTGTCCATTCAGTTGAAGCTCATCCCAATAGGACCTATGATGACAGGGACTCAAGCATCACCTGGGCTGGTCCTGTCTCCAGGACCATGGGCGGGGAGGGCATCGTGCCACTGGGTTAACATAGGCTTTGACCTGGGTCTGACCTTCTGCTCCATCTTTTTTTGTTTCTCACTTTTCACAAAGAATTATCCCTGTTCTTGTTAGTAAGTTTGGGTTCTGGTCTTGTTCTACTCTGGTTGTCTCTCAGCTTTCACAGCAGAAGTCCTTTATTCTGTCATTGTCCCATAAGACCCAGGGCAGTTTCTGGATTGTATTTCCCATCATTCCTGCAGTATTTTTAAAGGAACCAGATTATGGGAATAGCAGAGAAGAAGGATCTCATGATCTCTCATCTTAGATAAATTCCTCTTAGAGTTCCATCTTCTCTACTCAGCAGTTTCACTGTCCCTAACAATACTAATCCTAGAACTTGCTCCATTACAGATTCCTAGATCAATAAAACAGAGTCTAACAGAGGTTTCTGTTTAGTTGGAAAAGATGACCCATTAGTTAAGGATCATCATTTCTGAAGATCAAAATGTACTTGGGTGCTGTGGAGTGCAGGAGGGCTGCTGTGGAGGGAGGGAGGGAGGGCAGCAATTGTGAGAAAAGCCCAATGGCTCTGACCTCAGTGTGAGGAGCCCTTGTACTGCAGATGCCCCAGCAGCATTTGGTCTGAGTCTCCATTAATAAAGACAGTGTCTCTAGAAGAGGGAGGAGCTACACTGATCATTCATTCAGCTCTCATTTGTTGAGTACTGAATAGATGACACACAGTTCTCACCTAGGATACATCAGGGAAATGAAAACAGGCCAACCTTGTGGAGCCTGTGCTCTATTGGAACATGGAAGAAGGCACACTGTAAGCAGAGTAAATGAGGACAGTGTTTATGTTAGTTAGATGGTAAGTGTTGCAGGGCAGGTGTCAGAGTGGGTGTGTGGGGACAGGGAAGATAACTGTTTTACTAGGTGCTCAGCAATAGGACTCATTATCAAGGTGAGCTTTGAAGATAGATTTGCAAGATGTAAAGGAATTTGTCATGAGGATGTTTGGAGGAAGAAGTTTCTAGGCAACAGGAAGTTGCAGTGCAAGTGCACCAGGGCAAGATCCTGTGTGTGTGTTCTGAGGAGAGCTAGGATCTAGGATGTCCTGAGCAGAGTCACTGAGAGGATCTCAGAGGCAAGGCCAGTCACAAGATCTGGAGGTAGACAGAAAGAATCTTGCATTGAGTGAGGCAGTTTTGAGCAAACAGACATGGTGCATCTTTTCAAAGCATCATGCTAACTTCTGAGCCAAGAACAGAATTGAGATGGGAGGACTAGCAAGGCATCAGGGAAACTCTGGGGAACTAGTCACTCCTATGTTGGAGATGTGGGTCACTTCAACTGGTGTATGAGCAGGGGAAATAGTGAAAGTGTTTGAATGCTGTACACATTTTTTTTTTTTTTTTTTTTTTTTTTTTTTGTGGTACCGGGGATTGAACTCAGGGGCACTTGACCACTGGGTCACATCCCCAGCCCTTTTTTGTATATATTTAGAGACAGGGTCTCGCCGAGTTCCTTAGTGCCTCACCATTGCTGAGGCTGGCTTTGAACTCGCAATCCTCCTGCCTCAGCCTCCCAAGTGCTGGGATTACAGGTGTGCGCCACTGCGCCCGGCTACTGTACACATTTTGAAGATGAAATTTACAAACACTTCATAATGAACTTCACTGAAGTATGAGAAAGATGAAGTAAGAGAACACCAAAAATTCGTGACACTGTAATCAGAAAGATAAGATTTATATCAACTTAGAAGGAAAGATTGTCAGGGGCATATGTGAAGACAGGACTTTGCAGGCACTCAGTGGAGATGTAGAACTGAGGTGTTGAAACTTCCATATACCAACAGCTGATGATCAAAGTGTTCCCAACAGACCCAAGGGCTTGATGTAAATATGCATCCTTTGCTTGACTGGTGTCAGTCTGGGACAAGGTGTGGTAGAAGTGTCCTTCCTCACTCTGACTTTCTGTACATATCTTGTAGGTTGGTAGCGAACATTTCACAGTCCAGTGCAAGTGCACTTAGTACACATTTCAGTAGCATTGCTGTAGACAGCATAGTATTCCAGCTTCTGCCTGGTGTCAGATTTACAGCAGGAAGGAATCACCAGTTCCTGGTGATTAAATTTTTAGTAACATCATTTTATGGTTGCCCCTTGCCCTAAAATCAGCTAGAAAGAAGACATAAAACAGAAGAAGCATCCAAAAGTGGAGAAGTAGGATAACAATTCTTTAGCTCAAAATATAGATGTGGGCAGAAAGTTGTACATGAGACTGTCCCGTGCGACTGTGCCTGTCTTAGGTTGTCCCCCTCTGGGGATCTTACCCGTCATTGGCTAACCAGCCATCCAATGGAGCCCTTTAGGATCGACTATATATGATGACTAACAGCCGTCCAAATTGTGAGGAGATGTTGCGGCTTTAAGGCAACAAGCCTTTTGGTGATGAGCCAAATTGCATAGCATATCAAATTGTTTAAAACAAATCAGCTGCCCTAAGTTCATCACAATGAGCTCCTTCGATGGCTTTTTCTACTAATTTTAAAGCTTTCCTAGCATCAGGAGTCAATGTTCGTGGTGAAGATGGATCAGGATCTCCACGAAGGATGTCAAATAAAGGTTTTAGTTGGCCAGTAGTGAGATTTAGTGTAGGGCGAAGCCAATTAATGTCTCCCAGTAGTTTTTTGGAAATCATTGAGGGTGGTCAAATGTTCTTTATTTATTAAAATTTTTTGGGGTCTAACAAAAGTATCCATGATTTTAAATCCTAAATATAATATGGGAGATCTGGTTTGAACTTTTTCTTCTGCTATATATAATCCATATTTTTTAAAATTTTCTACCACATCACTGAATATATTAAATAAGATTTTTTGATTAGGGTGGGCCAATAAAATATCATCCATGTAATGTAGACACATGAGGTTTGGATATTTATTTTTAATGGGTTGGATAGCCTTGTCCACATATATTTGGCATATGGTGGGGCTATTAGCCATTCCCTGTGGTAAAACCTTCCATTGATATCTCTGATCAGGGCCATTATTGTTCATAGAAGGAACGGAAAAAGCAAACCTGGGGGCATCCAGAGGATGTAGGGGAATAGAAAAGAAGCAATCCTTTATATCAAGAGTAATAAGATGGAAATTTTTTGGAATAGCTACGGGACTAGGAAGTCCAGGTTGAGTAGGCCCCATAACTTGCATGGTTTTATTGATTTGTCTAAGATCATGTAACAATCGCCATTTTCCTGACTTTTTCTTGATCACAAATATGGGGGAATTCCAGGGAGAGGTGGAAGGTTCTATATGACCTGCTTCTAATTGTTCCTGAACTAATTGGTGGGCCGCTTGTAATTTCTCTTTAGATAGGGGCCACTGAGGGACCCACACTGGCTTATCAGAAAGCCATGGTATTTTCAAAATTATTTTCTCAGTGGCCCCGAAAAAAAATATCTTTTTCCTTTATGACAATGATTACTTTTAGGGTTAAGATTACTCTGTACTTTTTGATAATGAGTTCTTTTATGGTTAAGATTACCCTGTAGGTTTTCACATTTAACATCTGCAGGCTTGGTTGCAAGGTGTACTCCCATTTGTTGCAAAATATCTCTTCCCCATAAAGTAACCGGTAGATTAGGTAAAACATAAGGCTGAAATGTTCCTTTATGGCCTTCATCATCCTCCCATTTTAAAATTACTGCACTTTTATCTGGGAGGTTATTATATCCCAAGCCTCTTAAATTGGTTGAAGCTTTTTGCAGAGGCCAGTGCTTGGGCCATTGGCGTAAATTAATAATGGAAGAGTCAGCTCCAGTATCTATTAATCCCTCCATTTCTATTCCTTGGATTTTTATTTTACACATAGGCCTCCTTGAACAGTCTCGAACCCAGCAAGCCATGGGACTTGAGTCAGTGGAACAAAATCCTCTATTGTTCCCTTCTTGAGGCATACCCATTTTAAATGAATTATGTAAATTGGGAAGGAGAAGCAACTGAGCAATTCTATCTCCTTGATTAACAGAACTTACACTTTGGGTGAGCTAAGCATTATTTTTATTTCCCCTTTGTAGTCTGAGTTTATTACACCTGGGGTCACTTGCAAACCTAATAAGCTTTTAGGACTACGCCCAATAATAAGTCCTACAGTCCCTGAGGGAAGAGGTCCCCTGACTCCTGTTGGAATCAGTTGAACCCCCATTTCAGGTGTTAACACTATTCGGGCGGTGGAACAGAGGTCTAATCCTGCATTTCCTCTTGTTCCTCTGGCGAGGGAGTGGATGGGTAGTAGGGATTGTGTCGGGGAAGCATCTGAGTGGATGCTTGAGGATACTCCTTCTGCAATGCCCCGTACATTTGTGGGCCCCGGGGTACTGGGCCCCGTGCCCCGTTTTTTGAATTCCTGAACAAAGGATTTCCATGGATGTCAAATTTTGAATAGCATTTATTGGCCCAATGATTTCCCTTTTTACACCTGGGGCAGCGGCCTGGGGCACGGTATGAGCTTGATCTTATTTCTCTTTTGGGATTTTGCCTAGAATTGCCTGATTGATTATGATAATTTTGCCTGGAATATCCTGATTGATTATAATGTCTACGTTTAGCCTTTGTGAAATTTCGAGAGGAAGCACCTCTCATTGAGGCTGCAATCACATTTCCTGTGACAAAGGCGCCATTTATATCTTTACATAGTTGTATATATATACGGAAAGATCCTTTTTAGTTCTCCATGGCCTGATGGCTGCTTGGCACCATTTATTTGCATTTTCATAAGCTAATTGAACAACTAATGGCATAGCTTGTCAACATCTGCAAACACACTACCTGCAGTTCTCAAAAGTCGATCAGCAAAGTCGGCATACGGCTCATTAGGTCCTTGAATCACTTTTGACAAGCTACCTTGTAGATCCCCAGGTCCTTGTACAGTTTTCCATGCCTCTAAGGCAGCTGCATTTATCTGAGCATATATATCTGAGTCATAATCTGTTTGAGCCTGTAAGTCTGCGAATTGCCCTTCTCCTGTGAGCATGTCTATATTATAGTTTTCAAACCCTGCAGCTGCGTTTCTTTTAGCCGTTTCTATACAAAGTTCTTGGAATTGCGATCGCCAAACCAAGAATTGCCCCCCGCTTAATGTTGCTTTACATAGACTTTTCCAGTCTGAGGGGGTTAAGCTAAAGGTGTTAAGGGACTCCAGCATGCTCAACGTGAAAGGAGCTTGGGGCCCATAAGTCATTACTGCCTCTTTGAGATTTTTTATTGTTTTGAAATCTACTGACTGATGGACACTCTGTCCATTTTTCTTTTCAAATGCTGGCGGTTCCCAATGTATCTGTGAGTTGTCCTCGAGAGCGCATAAGCGATCAGAAAGACTTTTTATTTCTGTTTCTAGGGTATGCAAATGCCTAGTAATACCCTTCATATTTTCTGTAATGGATTCCACCCATGGGGAGTAGAGGACACAAGTGACTCCTCTGCCGGACGGACCTTTTTCTCGGTCTTTTTTAATTTCTTTTTCCTCATTTTCTCAGGATCACTTTTACTAGATTCCTCACCACTGCTAATTTCACTGACAGCAATATCCTGAGGCCCAGGTTCCAGTGAGAGCAAGTATCCTTCAGCTTTCGCCAATAACTCCCGAATAGCTTTAATAGCTTGGATTTTTGTCATTTTGGGGTCTCTTCTAATACTCTCTTTACTGGTCTCAGTTGGCCCAGTGGAATCTACACTTTTTTGATCACTTTCACTTTTGTCTATATACTCCTCACTGAGAACAGAGTCAGGTATATCAAGGAGTCTTTGCATAGCCTCTATCACTTGGGATTCAGTTATATTCGAACCCATCTTTAGAGACCTTTCAGTTCTTACCTGTCCGCTCCGAAGTTCCCCGTACGGGCCGCCACCTGTTGCTGCCTGAAGCCGCCAAAAACACACCCTAAAATGGCGCTGACCCGATCAGCAATCTCGGCCAAGTCACTCGAGATCCCGCAACAAATCCCGTGAGACTACGGGTGGCGACAATGGCCAAATCTCCACGGCTCATAGTCAACTGCAATTAAAGTCAATCCCCAAACAGGGCTCCTGCAGAAAGTCATGGAAAAAAGTTTCTCTCATCCCCAGGCATTTGTCCAAACTGGAAAAATCTTAGCTTTGTTTTTTTTCTTGTGTGTGTGTTTTGTTTTGTTTTTAGACTCAGGGTATATTACTGTGTTAGATTTCCATCAGTATAATGAAATACCTGAGGTAATTCACTTATAAAGAGGAAAGGTTTATTATGGCTCACAGTTTTGCAAGGTGAAGTCCATGATTGGCCCTGCCGCTTTACTCCTGTTGTGAGGCAGCACATCATGTTGGGAGCACTGGGCAGACCAAAACCACTCAATTCCTCACCAGTGAAGGAGAGCATGAAGGGGAAAAGTGTCCAATAATGTCCTTCAAGAGCACAACCCTAGTGTTCTAAGGACCTCTCACTAGGCCCCTCCTCTGAAGGACTTCACCATTTTCCTGTAGCACTACCCAGGGACCACGCCTCAGGCATATGGGCTTTGGGAACCCTGAGCCTTCAATCATAACAAGCACACAGGTAATGATCCTCAGAGGTACTTTGAATCAGAGGCGTAATAGGAGATATTAGGGCTTTCTGTTAAATCTAGGAAACAAACAAACAAAAAAACCAATCACATCCTCGAGACTCCCTTCAGAGCTCAGGCCCAGCCTAGATCTGCCTCCACCTCCCTACACAGGAACCCAGGTCCAGAGTAGGCCCAGGTCCATCCCAACACTGGCAGACCCCCACCAGAGCTCAGGCCCAGGCCCAGGACCACCTTTCCCAGACCTCCTGGGCCCAGGCCTAAGGTAGGCCCAGGTCTGCCCCCTCCACTGGGAGACCAGGCCTAATCCACTTCCATCTTGGGACACTGCAGCCATCCCACAGCCTTCCCCGTGCAGTAGCCTCTACCTTGCAACTACAGACAGGGCCTAGAAGAAGATGCATCTAGGAGCAGGCATCCCAACGCCAGTGAAAGACCCACCCCTTCAGCCCCATCTCTGAAAGACATTGCATCCATCTTGGGGCACTTCTACTGCTATCTCGAGTTACCTCTGCTGTTGCCGCCACCACCTTTAGTTGCAGTAGCACCCATCGTGGGACACCAGCAGGGTCTGGAAGCCCAACACCCAGGTGAGGTACAGATGATCCGCATGGATACTACAAGAACATAGGGTAGAAACTGATACCTCAGATCCACACTTCAAGAGAGAGAGATACATAGACATAAATGTTGGCGAGGATGTGGGGAAAAGGTACACCCATACATTGCTGGTGGGACTGCAAATTGGTGCATCCACTCTGGAAAGCAGTATGAAGATTCCTCAGAAAACTTGGAATGGAACCACCATTTGACCCAGCTATCTCACTCCTTGGTTTATACCCAAAGGACTTAAAATCAGCATACTACAGTAATGCAGCCACATCAATGTTTATAGCAGCTCAATTTACAATAGCTAAACTATGGAACCAACAAAGGTGTCCTTCAATACATGAATGGATAAAGAAAATGTGGTATATATACTCAATGGAATATTACTCAGCTTTAAAGAAGAGTGAAACTATGGCATTTACCAGTAAATGGATGGAGCTGGAGAATATCATGCTAAGTGACATAAGCCAGTCCCAAAAAACCAAAGACCGAATGTTTTCTCTAATATGAAGATGCTAATTCACAATAAGATGGAGGACACTAGAGAAGAAAGCATTACCTTAGATTACCTAGAGGGAAGTGAAGGGAGGGGAGGGGAGGGGATGTGGGGATATGAAAGATTTTAGAATTAAACATACAATATTACTTTATCTATATATGTGACTGCATTACCAATATGATTCTATAACATGTATACTCAGAAAAATGAGAAATTATATCCCATCTATGTATGATATATCAAAGTGCAAAAGTACATTTTACTGATATATAACTAATAAAAATAAATTTAAAAATTTTATAAAAAAACATACATTGGAGCACTGGGCGCAGTGGCACATACCTGTAATCCCAGCACTTGGGAGGCTGAGGCGGGAGGATCACGAGTTCAAAGCCAGCCTCAGCTAGGGCGAGGCACTTAGCAACTCATCGAGACCCTGTCTCTAATAAAATACAAAAAAGGGCTGGGGATGAGGCCCAGTGTTCCAGTGCCACTGAGTTCAATCCCTGGTACAAAAAAAAAAAAAAAAAAAAAAAAAAAATCATACATTGGAGAAAAGATTGCCTCTTCAACAAATGGTGCTGGAAGAACTGGAAATCCATATGCAGCAAAATGAAATTAAGCCCCTATCTCTCATCATGCACAAAACTCAACTCAATGTGGATCAAGGACCTAGGAATTAGACCAGAGACCCTGCACTTAATAGAAGAAAAATAAGGCTTAAATCTTCATCAGGTTGGATTAGGCCACAACTTCCTTAACAAGACTCCTATAGCACAAGAAATAAAATCAAGAATCAATAAATGTGATGGATTCAAACTAAAAGCTTCTTGGCACAAGAAACAATCAGTGAAGTAAAAAGAGAGCCTACAGAATAGGAGCAAATTTTTACCACACACATCACATAGAGCAATAATCTCTAGGATATACAAAGAACTAAAAAAACTTAACACCAAAAAACATATAACCCAATCAGTAAATGGGCCAAGAAACTGAACACACACTTCTCAGAAGATGATATACAATCAATCAATAAATACATGAAAAAATGTTCAACATCTTAGCAATTAGAGAAATGTAAATCAAAACTACTATAAAATTTCATCTCACTCTAGTCAGAATGGCAGCTATCAATAATACAAACAACAATAAGTGTTGGCAAGGATGTGGGGGAAAAGGCACACTCATCCCTTGCTTGTGGAACTGCAAATTGTTGCAAACAATCTGGAAAGCAGTATGGAGATTCCTTGGAAAATTTGTAATGGAACCACAATTTGACACAGCTATCCCACTCCTCCGTCTATACACAAAGGACTTAAATACAACATACTATAGAAACACAGCGGGCTGGGGTTGTGGCTCAGCGGCAGAACGCTCGCCTCACACGTGTGTGGCCCGGGTTCGATCCTCAGCACCACGTAAATATGATTGCATTGCATTGTGTACAACTAAAGTAAATAAATAAATATTTAAAAAAAGAAAAAAAAAAAAAAAAAACACAGCCACACCAATATTTATAGCAGCACAATTCACAATAGTTAAATTGAGATACCAACCTAGATGACCTTCAATAGATGAATGGATAAAGAAACTGTGGTATATATACACAATGGAATACTATTCAGCATTAAAAGTGAATAATCATGGTATTTGCAGGTAAATGGATGGAGTTGGAGAATATCATGCTAAGTGAAGTAAGCCAATCCCAAAAAACCAAAGGCCAATTTTTTTCCCCTGATCTGTGGATGCTGATCCATAATGGGTGTTGGGGGTGGGGAGCATGGGAGGAATGGAGGAACTTTGGGTAGGGCAATGGAGAGGGAGGGGAAGGCAGGGCATGGGTGTAGGAAAGATGTTAGAATGAGATGAACATCATTACCCTAAGTACATGTGTGAAGACACGAATGGTGTGACTCTACTTTGTACAGAGATATGAAAAATTGTGCTCTATATGTGTACTATGAATTGAAATGCTTTCTGCTATCATGTATAACAAATTAGAATAAATAAAATAAAATTAAAAAAGAATTTCCATATCTTGCTTAAATTAAGTTAATATGAATCTGAGATAATTTCTTAGACAGTAAATCCTGGAGTAACCACTAATAAAAATATAGTGAAAAATTTTAAGGGAATTAGTTAAGAGATTTTCCATTACAGTAGAGAATCAGAGCAGTCACTCCCACCACAGCCTATCACTCCATCAGAATGCACAGGCCTGGGGTCAAGACTGCCCCCAACTAGGACTCAATGGGGAGAAACACTGTGGTTTCAACAGGCCAGTTGCTGCCTAGAGCCTGGGAGTCAGGGCTGTCCACCTGAGCCCTGGAGGTGTCTGCTTTCACAGGGTCACAGCTGGAGAGAGATTTGCTTCAAGATGAATTCTACTGTGTGTCTGTCTGACCCACATCTAATTTAAATATCACTTAGATGAGACTATGGACATAAAACATTAGAAATGATGCTGGGATTGAGTCAAGATTTGGGAGGTATTGAATAGATGGATGCATTCTGCATGCAACAAGGGCCTGGAGGAGTCCCCAGTGCTTGTACAACCCCACCTGGGCTCACAAAAATGCATTTGTTGAAGTTCTAATCCCAGTGTAACTGTGTTTGGAGATAGAGTATTTAAGAGATAACTGAGGCTAAATATTGTCAAAAGAGTGGAGAGGAGGGAAGGAAAGATATGAGGGGGAAGGGAAGGGAAGGGAGGGGAGGGGAGAGGAGGGAAGGGAAGGGCACAGCTCCAAACCAATAAAACTGGTGCCCCATAAGATGAGTAAAAGAGATCTTCCTTTCTCTCCTCTCTCCTCCTCCTTCTTCTACTTCTCCTCCTTCTTCCTCTCTCTCTCTCTCTCTCATCCCTCCCTCCTTCCCCATGAACCCACACAAAAAGGGAAGATTGTTACCAAGCAGCACAATATCCCACTTTGGGTAAGAAGAGGTTAGGACTCAAGTTGGTATTGGGCAGCTGTAACACTGCCTGGGAGGAAGGAGGCCAGGCCATAATGCTCTCTGCTCCAGAAAATTTTGAAAACAAATTTGTATGAAAATTGAGTTTTACTCAAACAAGTTTTGAAGGAGGATGAAAAAAAAAAAACTTAATTGTTTCAAAAGTTCCATCTCCAAAATCCCTGAAAATAAGCTTAATTTTTAAAGAAGAGGCAAGGAAATGGCACAGGCAGAAAATGTACCTGTGCAGACTTAGTGATCCTACAGCTAAGCAGGCCTGAGTGGGCATCTGTGCTCCCACCTTCTGTGGAGACTGCCAGGGTGGGGGATCTGGCCCTTAGCTCCTTCTCTCAGCAGAAAAAAATGTATTCACAATTCAGGGAGGGAGTGTCCCTCACACAGTCTGATTCAAAACTGGAAGGTGTTTCAGTCAGCTTTGAATCACCATGACCAACAGATGTGACAAGAACATGTATTTAGGGTAATCATGGATAACTCAGTCTGCCATTATTCCTATCCCCTTTGCCCCTCCCCTCCCCCCTCTTTGTTCTATTTAAAGCCTTTCATCCATGATTACACTAAATACATGTATGAAGACACAATTGTTGTAAAAATTCTTTATGTAAAACCAGCAACTTGAAAAATTGTGCTCTTTATATGTAATATGAAGTGAAATGTACTCTGCAAATGTGTATAACAAATTAGAATTAAAAAATTTTAGAAAAAGAACAAAAAAAGAAATTAAAAGAAAAAAAAAAGAAGTGACAAGAACAACATAAAAAAGGAAAAGTTTATTTGCGTTTTGGGATTTCAGAGGTCTCAGTGCCTAGACAGCCAACTCCATTGCTCTGGGCCTGAGGTGAGACAGATTCCAGGGAAGAAGGGTGTGGAGGGGAAAAGCAGCTCAGGACATGACAATCAGAAAGCAGAGATTAGGTGATAGATAGATAGATAGATAGATAGATAGATAGATAATAGAGAACTTCCCTCACCAGGGATAAAATATACACCCCAAATTCAGGCACCCCCCCCCCAGAGACCTACCACCTCTACCTACACCCTACTTGCTTACAATTACCACCCAGTTAATTATTTGCAGTGGATCAATTCATTTATTAGGTTACAACTCTTATAATAGAATCATTTCACCTATGAATGTTCTTTTATTGTCTCACACAGGACCTTTTGGGGGACACTTCATAGCTAAACCAAACAATAGGAAAACAGGTTTTATTCAAAGTCAGCTTTGAAGGAGGATGGATAAAATATAATTGTTTCAAAATTTTCCATGTCAGGCCGGGTGTGGTGGTGCACGCCTGTAATCCCAGCACTTGGGAGGCTGAGGCAGGAGGATCGCGAGTTCAAAGCCAGCCTCAGCAATGGTGAGGCATTTAGCAACTCAGTGAGACCCTGTCTCTAATAAAATACAAAAAAAGGCTGGAGATGTAGCTCAGTGGTCGAGTGCCCCTGAGTTCAATCCCTGGAACAACAACAACAAAAAATTTCCATGTCAGAAAAGCCTTGGGACAAAGACAGGTTTTTAAAGTGGGAGGGTGCATTAAAAGAAAGACAGAAATTTCACAGGTTTTACCTCCTTAGGAGTCATGTGGCCCAAAGAAATTTTACAGGTTTCGCCTATTTCTGAGTCCCTAGAACCCTCTTCTCATATCAAGAGGAGCCAAGACTTCCTGGGACCAGCACCCATGCCTCACCATTCTATACGAGGTTTCTCAGGTTGCAGATAGCTCTTCTCTCTAGTCCACAGGGTGAGCGTTCATAAACTGTTATGTGGAGAGCTACAATGACATCAGTTCATTCAAGGAGCCCCATCTGTACTGAACCTGATTCAGATGATGAGACTCTGGAGTTTACATGGGTTAGGTGATGAAATGAGGCTTTTGGAAGTCTTCAAAGCAGTTTATTGTGCATGTGAAAGGAATATGAATAATTTATGGTCAGAAGGAGGACTCTGGTGGTTTTCAACTGATCACAATTTTCTTGATACTCAACAAGAGAACCTTGTTCCCCTCCCCATGAATGTGGCTGACTTATTGAATTCACCTCTAGTGAAGAGACAAAGAGACACACAAAGCAAAGTGTTTCTTCTCCTGACAGGAGATAAAGCTGAGCCTGGGAAGATGAGGGGGTTTGTGTCAGGTCATGGATACCTCAGGTAGAAGAGCAGCTCTAACATGACCAGTGGAGGGTGCCCTGACTTTTCCTGTTTCCCTCATTTTCCACTTGAGAAAAGGGGGAACTGTTTCTGTATTTCTATCCTTTAATTTTCATAATTCAATTTCTGTGCCTGCAGCTACAGAAGCCATTGCTGCCTTCAGTGGATACCTGCACCTACAGCTCACAGGAAGCCCAGGTGTCCTAGGTCTCTCTCCCAGTAACGACCATGTCCTGTGAAGGAAACATATAAAATCAAGAGTTTTTTCAAAAAATGTCTGAATAATTATTGACTCCACCAGAGTATCTCAGATTTTTTTTTATGTTTATGCTATTTTAACCATAGTCACTTATTTAACCACAGTGAATAGTCAGTACAACGGTCAGCATCATCCCCATTGTACAGAAGGTGAAGCAGAGACACACATGGCTCAGAAACTTTCCCAAGGCCTCACAACCCCTAAATGATAGAGCCAAGATTCAAACCCAAGCAGTCAAACTCTAGAATTCCCATAGTGAGCCAGCAGCCTGAGGGGCCATCAATAATTTTCTTCACCTATGTGGTATAATTCACCAGTAAAGTCATTTCGAGAAGGGGTTTTCTTTGTAGGCATTTTTATAAAGTATATTATCATTAATTCAGTGTCTTCATTTGTTCTGGGTATATTCAGAATGTCTATTTCTTCTTGAGTCAACACTACTAGATTTTTGCCTATCTACCATTTGTCCATTTTATGTTTACTCTCTAATCTTTTGGCACACCACTATTTACAGCATAGTTCAAATTGTTTTTATTATTGTAAAGTTAGTAATACTCCACCCTCTCTCTTTTCTGATCCTAATTATTATTATTATTATTTTTGGGTACCGGGGATTGAACTCAGGGACACTTGGCCACTGGGCCACATCCCCAGCCCTTTTTTGTATTTTATTAGAGACAGGGTCTCACTGAGTTGCTAAGTGCCTCGCCATTTCTGAGGCTGGCTTTGAACTCGCGATCCTCCTGCCTCAGCCTCCCAAGTGCAGGGATTACAGGCGTGTGCCACCGCGCCCGGCTGATCCTAATTATTTTACTCTTATTTTATTTAGTGTGTCCAGCTGACAATTTGTCAATTTTGTTCATCTTTCCAAAGTATTCTTTTTGGTTCCATTGATTGCTTCTCTGTTCTTTACTTCATTATTTTCTACTATTTCCTGCTATTATATTCTATTATTTCTTTACTCTTTTCTTCTCTATATCTGTTTGGGGTTTAGGTTGCTCTTCTTTTTCTTGTGCCTTAAGGTAGAATGTTGGTTATTCATTTGACAACCCTCTTCCTTTTTAAGGCAGGCATTTACAGCTATCAATTTACTGGGATGAATTTCTCTCTAAGTGCTCCTTTATTAGTGTCTCATAAATTTGGTGTATTTTTCTTCATTTTTATTAATTTGAGAATGTTTGCTAACTTTGTTCTAATATTCTTAAGTCATTGATTATTCTGGAGTGTTTTAAAATTTTCCATATATCAGTAATTTTTCTGATTTTTTATTTGATTGATTACTAATTTTATTTCATTTTGGTCAGAAAACATTTTGGTATTATTTCTTTTTTTTTTTCCATAGCTTTATTGAGTTAAAATTTAAGTACAGTAAAATGTACATATTTGAAGTATGCAGTTTGATCTTTTTGACGTGTCTGCAACCAATACAATCAATATAAAAAGAATTTCCATTATTTTCTAAAATTTGAAATCATGTAGACTGTGTTTCCTGCATGATTTACTACATTAGAAATCAACCACCCCCACATGTCAACTTATTTCAAAATCAAATGTCACACTTATAAATATCGCAGAAGTCAAGGAAGAAAGCACAAGAAAAGTAAATAAAAAGTGTTTTGAAGCCGGGCGCGGTGGCGCACACCTGTAATCCCAGCACTTTGGGAGGCTGAGGCAGGAGGATCACGAGTTCAAAGCCAGCCTCAGCAATGGTGAGGCACTTAGCAACTCAGTGAGACCCTGTCTCCAAATAAAATACACAAAAGGGCTGGGGATGTGGCCCAGTGGTCGAGTGCCCCTGAGTTCAATCCCCGGTACCACAAAAAAAAAAAAAAAAAAAAAAAAAAAAAAATGTTTTGAACTAAGTGATAATAAAAGCTTAAAATATCAGGATCTCTGGAATGAAACAGTACTCATTTATAACTTAAAGTAATTGTATCAGAAAGAAGCTAGATTAACAATCAAATTATTTTCAAATTATGTGGTAGGAAGGAAGTAGTAGGAAGGAGTAGGTGCAGAAACATGAAATACAGAAGAAATAATACATCTAAAAGTTGATAAAAAAACAATTCTAATCAAGAAAAAATCAAGAATAAAAATTAATATCAATGGAAAGGGAGTTATCAAAATACCCCAAAGATGCTAAAAATATATTAAAGTAATATTACAATTGTATGCAAACATATGTGATAGCTTACATAACATGGTCTATGTTAGAGAAGGATCTGTGTGCTGCTGAGAAGAAAGTATATCCAATCATTGATGATGAAATATTCTCTATATGTCTGTTAAGTCTAACTTATCAATTTTATTTTTTACTTCTATATCTTCTTTATTTAGTTTTTGTTTGGAGGATCTATCCAGCAGTCACAGAAGCATGTTAAAGTGACCCATTATTATTGTGTTGTGGCCTATTTGACTCTTGAAATTGAGAAGGGTTTGTTTGATGTACATAGATGCACCATTGTTTGGGGTATAAATATTTACAATTGTTATGTTTATTGATGTATAATTCCCTTAAGCAGTATGAAGTGGCCTTCTTTGTCCCTTCTGATTGACTTAAAGTTCACTTTATCTGTCATGAGGATAAAAGCCCCAGTTGTTTACACAATTCATGTGACTAATATGTTTTTTCCCATCCTTTCACCTTCAGTCTGTGGGTGTCTTTGCCCATGAGGTGAGTCTCCTGGAGACAGCATATTATTGTTGTTGTTGTTGTTGTTGTTGTTGTTTTAATCCAATCTGCCAGTCAATGACTTTTCATTGATGAGTTTAGGCCATTAACATTCAAGGTTATTATTGAGATATAATTTCTATTCCTGATCATATTGGTTTGTTTCTAGTTTTTAACTTGTCTTAGTTTCTCCCTTGATTGACTTTTCCTTTAGGGTAGTTCCCCCCTTTGCCGGTTTTCATTGTTTGTTTCATTTCGTCCTCATGGAATATTTTGCTGAGTAATTTCTGTAGTGCAGGCTTTGTAGTTACGAATTATTTTAAATTTTGTTTATCATGAATAGTTTTTATCTCATCTTCCAATCTGAAGCTTAATTTTGCTGGATATAGGATTCTTGGTTGGCATCCATTTTCTTTCAGAGCTTGAAATATGTTGTTCCAGGACTTCCTGGCTTTGAGGGTGTGGGTTGAGAAATCAGCTGAAATCCAAATTGGTTTCCCCTATATGAAATCTGATATTTTTCTCTCACGACCTTTAAAATTCTATCCTTATTCTGTACATTAGGCATTTTCATTATAATGTGCCTTGGTGTGGGTCTATTGTAATTTTTTACATTTGGGGTCCTGGAAGCCTCTTGTATTCAATTTTCTATTTCATTCTTTAAGTTTGGGGAATTTTCTGATATTATTTCATTGAAAAGATTGCATATTCCTTTGGTTTGTACCTCTGCACTTTTATCTACCCTGATAAATCTTAAATCTTTTCACGTTATCCCATAGTTCTTAGAAGTTCTGCTCATGGTTTCTTAACATCTTCTCTCTAAGGTGAAGTCTCTTTTCAAGATTATATATTTTGTCTTCATTGCCTGATGTTCTGTCTTCCAAGTGCTCTAGTCTATTAGTGATGCTTTCTATTGCATTTTTAGTTTGGTTTATTGTTTCCTTCATTTTGAGGATTTCTACATGTTTTTTCTCAGTCTCTGACTCTTTATTGAAATGATCTTTTACTTCCTATATTTTCCCTTTGGTTTCATTCCTTATACCATCCTTCACTTCACAGATCAGTTTAGCTGTGTCCATTCTATACACCCTCTCTGGCATTTCTTTCACTGTGATGCCAATGGATTTGGTTATTGAAGTATCTTGGTTTGTTTGGGGTCATTTGTTCCCTTGATTTTTCATGTTGTTTGTGTGTCTACCCATATAATAGTATGGATCTGAGGCAGTAGAGTTTCTACCTTGTGGACTTATAGTGGCCTTGAAGGTTTCCAGTACCTCACTGTTTAGGGGGAGACAAATAATAACAACAAACAATGGAAACAATTTACAACATTAAACCAAAAGTTTCTACTATGATGTCTATAATGTTAATTATCACAATAAACAGAAATGATATGACCAGTTATTGCCTATAATAAAAACAGCAAGTTGGTGAACAGAGAGAGAACAGATGTGGTATAGGATGTGATGATTATGAGAGAGGAGGAGAGAAGAAGTAACAAGTTAAAGGAAAAGTGAAAGAGAGAACAATAGAGATTGGCTGTTAGCAGAAAAAGAGTGAATCAAGGGAAACAGGTAGAAGAAAAAACATATATAAAGTAAAAATAATTAAAAATAAAAATTGTAATCCCAGCACTTGGGAGGCTTTAATTAAAAATAAAAATCACAAGTCTCTACAAAACAAAAAAAGGGCTGGGGATACTCTGATCAAATATACAAAACAAAAGTATACTGATCAAATATCAAAAAAAAACTAATCCATGAAAAATAACTGGTTTCAAAAATGCTAGAAATGAGAAAAAAGCAAATATGATTAGGTATCAATGTCCATGTGCCATTAAGGTCACAATTAAGCAGAGAAAAAAAGGGAAAATATAGATCTTGATGAAAAGTTAAAGAATTATTTTCATTGGAGTTCAAAAGGTTCTCAGCTTCTCAGTAGTCTTAGGTGGGGTCATCTACAGCATGATCATCCGCCCTATGGATTGCTGGAGTGAGAGAGGTAATCTCATAGGCAGAATTCCTGGAGGCAGGGTCTAGGCTTAGCTGGGCTCCAGGCTCTTTGCTGAATGCCAATTGATCTGGAGATTTTAAATTAGTGCACCTCCAGTGCCCAGCACTTGCTGATCCATGCTGCAAGACTGTACCCAAGGAATCTCCCCTGGGTTCCACTTTTGTGGTGTGGGAGCCAATTCTTAGTCCCCAACATCACCATCGACCCCATATTTCCTGGTCTCAGATTCAGTCTCCAACCAATCTCTCTCTCCCCTCCCCTCCAAGTTCCTAGTCAGAAGCATCTCTCCCAGGTGGTCCTGCAGGCAGTCAGATTGGAGGAGGAGGGGTAGAGCCAGGTGGGCTTCCACAACCAGTTGTCCCCTGTGTAAACCTCTCTCTAAGGTTGATTTTCTCCTGGTCACTTAGGCACACTCTATGTCATGCAGTGTGTTTTACTGGGCCTGTGTTTGGGACCAACTCAGGTTTGCCAGGAACTGGCCCCCTCAGCCACCAGCCCCCATGCAGCAACTGAAAAATGGTTCCTTCCTTTGTCCTCCACAGGCCACCTGAGGAGATGGCAGCTTCTTTCCCCCCACACAGATATTGTGCAGCACGTCTTTCAGGTTTGCCAGGCAACATCCTTGATCTCTAAACACTCCGTACCCTAAAACACCTTGGGCATCCCCAAAATTTAAGTTCCTTTAATCCCTTATCCCTCCACTGTGCTCACAGAGGGACCACCCTGGCTGGTGCTTCTGGCCCAGCAGCAGCAGTGGCTGTGATGCTGGGATTTCTTCCTTATTTTATTATGTCCAACTTTCCAAGTCCCCAATCTGCTTTGAATGTCCAGTTTTAATTCCAATAAAGTCCATACACTTTTTTTTTTTTTTTTTTTTTTTTTTTGTTAACCCACCTTGCTGAGAAGCTGCCTGTCTGCTTTCTTGGTTTCACTCTAAGGAGCAACCAGAAAAGTGACCTCCTCTATTCCACCAACTTGAAAACCTCGTTTGTATTATTTTATGGTTTCAAATGGATTAATATTTCTCTTACAGACTCGCATATGGTGCATCCTAAAGAATGTTCCACATGAACCCTAAAAAAAATATGTATTCAGGTGTTATTGAGAGGAGTGTTCACAGACGTCCACTAGGTTTGGATGGTCTATATTGTTGTTCAAATTTGTTTTTATCTTTTGCTTAGTGGTTTTATCCATCACTGAATGTGTGGAATATTGAGGAGGTCTTCAACTAGTATTTCTGGATTTTGCATTTCTCTTTGCATTTCTACCAGGTTTGTTGTCCTGTATAATTTTGTGTTATTTTACTGACAGGGATCCTGAGAAATGCATCATTCAGTCATTTTAGTATTATATGATATCTTAGAGTGTACTTACACAAACTAAGGGAATATTATTGTTCAAAAACATTATTATGTGGTGTATGACTATATTTTTGGTGCTTGGTTACTAGAAGTACATATATTTTGAATTGTTCTCTCTTTATGATGAATCGAAACTTTTATCATTTGCTATGATTTGGATAAATGTGTCCCACAGACCTATGTGTTAAAGGCTTGATCACTACTTCCTGGCACTATGGGGAGAAAGTGGAGCCTTAAAGAGGAGGGGCCTGCTGAGAGAAAGTCTCCTTCTTTGGGGCATGCCCTTGATGAAAATGTGGGACTCTCTCTTTGCTCCCTGGCTAATATGAGGTGATCAATTTTTTTCCACTAAATGTTCCCCAGTGTGATGCTTATTGGGCCACAGGCTACAAAACAGCAAGGCCAACTGCCCATGGAATGCAATCTCTGAAACTATGAGCCAAAAGAAGCTTTTCCAATTTATATGTTGATTATCTTAGGTGTTTTGTCACAGTGATGGAAAGCTGCCTAACACATCATTTCAAAATGTCCCTGTTTATCACTATTATCATTAAAAAGGCTATTTTGTTTGATATTTGTGTAAGTACTCCAGATTTATCATAGGTGCGGTTAATGTTCACATTTTAGATTTTAATGTATTTGTGACTGTGAAGTGTGACTCCTTCAACATATTCTTTTGCCCAAAGCAATAATAAAAAGCCTTGCAAGTGGCTTGGTCATCCCACTTCCACTTAATGTTAATATTTGTGCAGTTGAATTTGTCTGTCATTTCACCATTTGATATCCATGTATCTTAAGTATTTTTATTCATTTCTCACGAACACAGTCTGCATGTGTCACGTGTATATTTTCTAGTATGTTAATTCTCTTAATACTTTTTCCCTACAGTTTACTTTATAGTTGCTTGAAGGACCTACCATATACATCTGGTCTTACTAGAAACCACTTTGGAAACTACTAGCTCAATTTCAGTGAGATGTAAAAATGCCACCTCCGAAGTTATATTTACTCTTCTTCCTCTTTGTGTGCTAATTATTAAACATATCCTATCTGAATGTTATCCACCCAATATATGTTGTAAAAATTATACCTTGATATATTTAAGGAAATTTTTTTTTTGTTTTTGTGCCTTCAAAGACACTCATCTTTTGTACAATACAGAGTCTACCATTAATCTGATCTCATATCCAGCATATTCTACATCTCAGAATTTTCATTCTTGCAAATTTCATTTTTATTTTTATGTATCTTTTATGTCTCTTATGTAAATTGTTGAATATATGTCATATATTTGTAATAAGTGTTTTCAAATCATTGTCTGCTCATTTAACCTTAGTATCAGTTCTGGGTAAGAATAATTGCTTTTCTCTGCCTTCTGAATCGCATTTTATTGTTTTCATTGTATCTTTGGTAACCTTTTATTTAATGCCAGACATTCTGACTTAACAAAGTTAGATGCCAAATATTTTTGCACACTACAAACATTGTTCAAATCCTGGTACAAATGAAGTCATTCAAGACCTGTTTGGTTCTCTATGCTGTATCTTTTAACTTTTTTTTTTTTTTTTGTACTGGGGATTGAACTCAGGGGCACTTGACCACTGGGCAACATCCCCAGCCCTTTTTTTTTTTTTTTTTTGTATTTTATTAGAGACAGTATCTCACTGAGTTGCTAAGTGCCTCACCATTGCTGGGGCTGGCTTTGAACTCCCAATCTTCCTGCCTCAGCCTCCCAAGTGCTGGGTATACAGGCATGTACCACCGTGCCCTGCTTAACATTTTTTTGTATGTGGTGCTGGGGATTGAACCCAGGGCCTTGTGCATGTGAGGCAATCACTCCACCAACTAAGCTATATCCCCAGCCCTGTCTTAACATTTTTTTAGGTAAACCAGAAAGTGTTTAGTCCAGGATAATTGTTCACCACTCTGGACATGAGACCCTTCTGATTATTCTCTTCAGTGCCCAGAAAACTATAAGCCTTTCCAGTATTGCTATTGGAAACAGACACTCTTAATTGGTGTTGTGTATCCTTAGGCACCATTGTTCCTTCTAATAATTTTACTCATTGCAGTGCTAAATTCTATGTCCTGTTTGTTACCAGGTCACAACAAGATACTTAAAGAAATGGTGAGAGTAAGCAAGTGAGCTTACCTTACCTTGTCCACATGAGTAAGAGTCAAGCAAAGGTGTGCTCATAGGACAAGTCCTTGTCTGCTAAGAACAATTTGGACATCAACTGTTGACACACCAATTTGGGAAGCAAGACAGCAATACCAACAGAGTGCTTTGGACTTTTGTGGGCAGCCAGAAGAAGAAGCAGAAGAATTAAGAATGTTATGGATACTCTACCTAGAAATATTACCATGTACAACAAAACATAAAAATTAATGTTAACATAAGACCATGCATGGATTCTTTGATGTTCATATACCCTCATTTGTAATCCAAAGAGCATGGAAACATGTTTATTTTCCAATGGAAATTTTGCTTTTTAAATGTGTAGGGAAAGGTATAATACCTATGTGTTTGTCAGTGTTCCATAATTGTGACTAATGCTTGAGATTTAAAAAAAAAAGTATTATGAGAGGGAAAGCTTCATTTTGTCATGGAAAATATGGAAAAATATGGGAAATTGTGGCAATAGAAAGAGACAAATGGCAGTTTGAGAAGCAGAAGAGCAATGTTTATGCAGCACACTTGCAGCCTTAGTGGAGTCTTTTCCAAAGGCTGAACCCATCCCTTTGTTCTCAGTATCTTTTATACAGTGCAGAAATCTAGGTTTTAAGATTTTTTTATGCAAGTAGCCTGATCCACCCTTTCTCCAAGAAACTCTGGTTCCTGCTATAGCTGCTAGCCAGCATGATTGCAGAAGCCTAAACTAGCAGTTTGCATCTATTAACAGAGATAAAAAGAAGCATATCAGGAAGGAATTGCTGCTTCATTTGGCCTTGGAACTTTGATTAGTTGTCTCTATTGCTTTTGGACATGTTGCCAAGCAGTATATCATGGTGGTGACATGGTTCCCTGGCTGTCAAGCCACACAGCCAACCTATTATCAGCCACCCAGAAGAGGCAGTGGAGAGGTAGAGTGTCAGAGAGGTGGCTGGGTGGGTTGGAGCCCAGGCAGCAAGCCTAGCATGCAGCCCTGTGGAGCCACCATGCAAGAATGGTGGTCCTAAGCCACTCCAAGCCATGACAGGATAACCTGCCACCCTTGGGAAGCCAGACTTGGACATGGTACTGACATCTGCTACAGAAGGCCACTTCTGGAACCCATAAGCATAGATCACCCAATGACCTCCCTCTCCTGCTTCCTGACCTGCAGAAAGAAAATGGAAGTGGAGCAGATGAGAATAAAATTTGGGACTCAAACAGCATTAGTACATTCCAAACCCTAATTAGCATAAATTTGGACCAATAGCATTAGTACTTTTCCAAACACTAATTAGCATGAGTTTGAACAAATAGCATTATGCTTTCTTCAGATCTTAATTAGCATAAGTTTGGGCCAATAGCAGTGACCCAAGTGCTATATAAACCCATAGACTAGCACACTCTGAGGGGGAGAAAAATGTGCTATGGGGTTCTCTCTTGTGCTACAAGAATTCTGTTATTATTTCTGTTCTTCAATAAATCCTGTTCTTACACACTCACATGGATTTTATTCTTGAAATTCAGGAGACTCTATCTCAAAATAAATAAAAAGTGCTAGGGATGTGGATCAGTGGTTAAGTGCTGCTGGGTTCAATCCCCAGTACAAAAAAAAAAAAAAAAAAAAAAAGTAAAGAAAAGAAAAAAAAAAAATCTGGAAAGAAGAAGAAATTGTGAGCTGCTCTGGTCTGCTTCAACACCAGAGGGCATAGCTCACTATTAAGAGATATAAGGCTTCTCAGACGCATAGGCCTGCAAACTCTTGCAGCCACCACTCACCAGCAGAAGTAAAACAACTACAGTTTCACCTACCAACAGAAGCAGGTAATCATGTTTCATCTCAAAACTTGGGTTTCAGTGGGAACTCACAGAAGAGGAAATCATTATGTCAGCCACCAATCAATTACAGAAACAAGAATGGCAGGGCTCCCAATATCCCCTCCAAGGGCACAGGCCCCAGTGACCTAACTTCCATCCATTAGCCCATATCCTAAATGTTCCAGCACTTCCCAATACAGCCATGTGTTGGGGATCAAGCCAACATGTAAGACACTCAAGATCAAAACCATAGCAACCTAAAATAAAGAAATCATTTTGAAACACAAGAACAAAGTTGGAAAGCTTAAAATATTTATTTCAAGACTTATGAAATCACAGTAACCAACTAAACATGGCATTGGTGTAAGAACAGACACATAGATCACTTCTAACATAATTAAGTCCAGTTATGGTACCATACTTTTATTATCTTTTTTTTTTTTTTTTTTTTTTTTTTTTTGGTACGGGGATTTGAGCTCAGGGGCTCTTGACCACTGGGCCACATCTCCAGCCCTTTTTTGTATTTTATTAGAGACAGGGTCGTACTGAGTTGCTAAGTGCCTCGCCATTGCTGAGGCTGGCTTTGAACTCGTGATCCTCCTGCCTCAGCCTCCCAAGTGCTGGGATTACAGGCGTGCGCCACTGCGCCCGGCAATCATTTGGTTTTTGACATAAGTACCAATGTAATTCAATAGAGGAAAGAAAGGGTTTCAACACATGTTACTGGAACACCTAGAAATCCATATGGGAAAAGGAAATGAACTCAATCATTTTATCACATTATAATCAAGATTTAAATCACAACATATCTAATGCAACAAAGCTATTGAGCATCCTTTTACAAATATAGAGGAAAATTTATTGAAATTGGGTTAATAAAGTTTTTACTATATGAATGTAACACAAAAGATACAAAATATAAAGTGATGAAATGAATTGAGCCATGCTTAAAACACACCTTTTAATCACCATGGTGAAGGAGATAAGAACACAAGCCAGAGAAAAGGAGAAAAATTTTTGCAGGAAATCTATTTGTCACACAGCCAGTATCCAGAATATAAGAATACTTACAATTGAATAATGAAACAAACAGCCCTTACCTCCATGGACAAGAGATGTGAAGAACAGTTTACAAACAAAGCCATGCATTGAAAAGACGCTCACCATCAATAGTCTCCAAGCATGTACAAATTAAAATCGCGATGAGATACCACCTCACCTCAACTAGAATGGATAATGTTAAAAACAGTTGTAACAACACCAAATAATAACAGGATGTGGAGCAGCTGGAAATCTTACACATTACTGCTAGAAATGTGAAAAATTACAACCCATTTTGTAAAACAATATCACAAATTCTGACATCACTAAACTCATTGACCTTACTCAACAACCCCTGTAGAAGGCATTTATCCAAAAGGTGGGAAAACATACTTACAGACAGACTATACTGAAACGTTCACGGTGGCTTTATTTATAACAGAACTATCCTTGGAATAACCCATCTGTTTAAAACATTTTCAGTAGAAAATCCAATGGATAAACTAGTATTTCAGTAATACTCAGTACTAAAAATGAATGAAATATTAATGCACACAATAGCATAACAAAGCTTAAAAATAACTGTTATTCCAAAGCTGGGTGGAGAAGAGGGTCAAACAGGAAGGCAGGTGAGTACAGAGTTTAGGACAAGGGTAGATAAAAGCATATCCTGGTTGTAATGGTGGCTAATGATTCTAAACAAATTTACACCCCAAGTTAGTGAATTTTATTTCACATTAATCTCTTAATAGACTAAAAGGGCACAGCAAGGCAAAACAAAGTATTTATGTGATTAATAAAAATTGACAGGATTCCTTGCTAGCAGTCTTTCACCACAAGTAATTTGAAATGAAGAAAAGCCTAAAGTTTAATAATAGAAGATGGTCACTCATTTGTATAGAAAGGAATAGCTAGCAACAGAACATGACAATATTTTGCATATTTATTTCTGAATTTTTTAAAAGGAAAGATGACTTTTATAGCACAGTGCATTACACTGCCTGGTTAGGTTTACAGTGAACACTGATGTAGTATACATGGTGCTAATACCAGAGGGGTGGTTAACAGGAAACATGCTGCTGTATTTTACTGGATGTAGTTCAATGTTACCTTAAGTAGGTTCTGAAAAATTCGAGATGCAGGTTTCAATTTCTCAACCACAGTGAGAAATGAATGAAAATAGATACAACTAATAGCTAGTAGAAATGCATGACTGAAGATTTGAATGGTATGAATATACATTGTATACAAACAGTGTTATGTAAAAAGATGCTCTATATGTTTATTATGAATTATATTGCATACTACTATTATTAAAAAAAGAAAAAGAAAAAATAACAATAAAAAAATCATAAACACAAAATATTCACTCAAAACAAAGAAAGGTAGATAAGGGGCAACAGGACAACCAAGAAATGAGACCCTTCAAAAACAAACAGCCAAATGGTTAACAAAATACAGTTGTATTAATAGTCACATCAAATACATGTGAACTAAAATGCAAATCGAAAGGCTAAGCTTATCAATTGGATAAGATTAAATACAGGCATTATACTATCTATGATAGAAAGGTTAAATACAAAATTAAAATTGATTGGGAGTTAAATGATGAGGAAAACCCCATGAAGATATAAAACATGAGAAAGCAGAATAGTTTTATAATTATGAGACAAAATAGACTTCAAGACAGCAGGATTGCTGGACACCAAGAAGGACTTTCAATAATGAAAAGAGGAAAACTCAGTGGTTTGAATATGGTTTGTCCCCTCAGAAGCTCACATGGGAGCGTTTAATCTCCATCGTGAGGTACAAAGATCTTGGAAAGTGAGTCCAACTGTGGTGTTTAGAGGTGGGGGCAGTGGAGGGGTGATGAAGGTAAGATCAAGTCTTCAGGGTGGAGGCCCCATGTTGAATACTGGTGACTTTTAAAGGAGAGAGAAACCAGAGCATGAACGCCCACACACCCTGTCCATCACAGTGTGTTGTGCTGTTCTGCCTCAGGATCTGCCGCAAAAAAGCCACGGACAGTTGCAACTCCTCAACCTTGGATCTGAACTGTGAACCAAATTACACCTACTTTCTTTATAATTACCTAGTCTGTGGTTTGTTATTAACAATGAAAAATGAACTCAGACAGCAATATGCCCCCCATATAATACATAAGTCATAAACACAGATCACATAAGGATGTTTATCAATGACAGAGCATGTATAGGATGATGATCCCCTAAGAATACGTTCTTGGAAGTATGTCGCCCCCTCCTACCTCTCTAGCCCTCTCTCTTGTCCTTCTATCTTCCACTTTCTGTCTTCCCCCTTGTGAGGACACAGCAAGAAGGATTTTGCCAGATCCTGATTGCTTTAATCTGGACATCCCAGCTTAACCTTAACTGAGAAAATCTATTTCTGTTCTTTATGATTTACTCAATCTGTATTATCATCTTATTATCAGCACACATGGACCAAGACAGTCACCAAGAATGCATTCAAGCATATCCAGGATTCCACCAGCTTCATCTTTGAGAAGATCCTGTCCTGAGCCCTCATCTGGCCTAGATGCCTGCACACCTGGGGCGGGGCTGACATCTCCCCTCTCCTTCACCTCATCCTGGGCAGTCCTTTGCCTCTCTCTCTCATGCTGGCTCCTCTGTTGCATGGATCCCTTGAGTTCACTTTTGGTTTTCGCCATCATTCGCTTCCCACTTTGTCTAGCAGTATCCTATGGGATGTAAAATAGTGAAACTCTAAGCATCTGAAAATGTCTTTAGGACACCCCAGCACTTATTCCAACTTTGACTTGGTACAGAGTTCTGTGTTCAAAATATTTTCCTTCAGAATTTGTGTGGTATTGCTTAAACTTTTTATAGCTTTCCAAGTTGCTTTCCTTGCCTCTTGAAGTTTTTAGGTCTCTCCTCCTGGCTTTCTGAAATTTCATTGTGATGGATCTTGGTGTGGGTCTGTTTTCATCACTGCAATAAGCACTAGGTTGGAGCCATTCAAAGTAAAAACTTTTGTCTGTAAACTCTGAAAATGTTTGTTGACATTTCAAAATCATTTCTTTCTCTCCATTCTTTTGTAACTTGTATTATGAAGGTGTTAGAGATCCTTGATTGGTACTCCAGAATTCTTGTAGTTCTGTCTTTGCTTCTTTATTTGTAATACTTTGTGGTTGTCCAACCTTAATCTTCCAGCTCTGCATTGAATTATTCATTTATATCATCATCAACTTGTAAGATCTTTTGTTCTAACAATATATACATTTTTAAATTCAATTATTTCATAAATTCTTTTTTCCACATTTAGTTCATAAATTCTATAACTGTTTTTGCATATTTTAGATGTTCTTAAGAATTGTGGACATGGTCCTGTGAGGTGTCCTGATTATCTGCTTTCATGAACGCATGGAATTTTCTCACACTATAGATTAGGTGTTGTAGATTAGATTTCTCACTCAGTAGATTAGGTGTTGCCCAGAAAAGGGGGAATTTGGGGATGGAGTGAATCAGTCATCTTAGCCATATAAGTACAGACCTGAGCAAGAATAAAACTAATTTGTAAAGAAGCTGATGTCATTCATATCCACCAACACAGGAAGCTGGCTAGTGTTTTGTTAATTGAACAATTCCTTACATTTTCATGGGCAAAAGTATTTTTTTTTTATTTTTGTGATGTCTGCTGAATATGCGTGTCCCTCGTGACAATGCAGCTGAGATAAATTATTGCTGATATATTTGTTCAGATTGTGCCTTTCTTCTGTTCCAAGTTGTTTGCTAATATTCTATTCATTTTGATTAAGAATGTAGGCACTACAAAATAATGAATTTAACAAAGGAGAAAATCTGATCCTGACATCTGGGAGCTGCTCTGACACTTAGAGCTAAGGGTCAAAGTTGTTAAGAGTTGTTGCAGTGTGCACAGCGAAGCCATGCTATTCCCTGTTGGACAAAAGGCAAATTAAGAAGCAATGTCAGACAAGCTCATTCTGAAACACACAAATTGAGGTAAAACAAAAGTAGTACATAACAACTTTTTCTAAGCACATGAGAAGTAAGGAATTATGTAATTAACAAAACACTAGCCAGCTTCCTGTGTTGGTGGATATGAATGACAGTAGCTTCTTTACAAATTAGTTTTATTCTTGCTCAGGCCTGTAATTTAATGGCTAAGATGACTGAGTCACTCCATCCCACATTCCCCCTCTTCTGGACAACACCCAATATAAAGTGGACCCCTACCTCCAGGTCCATCCCCGATATCATCCAACCAAAGCCCCGATCCTATATCTCATCCTTTCAAACACCTTTGAACTAAGACAGTCCATAGTTTTCATATAAAGATAATTTTAACAGCCTTCCACCCAGGAGTCACGGTGTATCTTTCTGGGTGGGAGACTGAATATTTAGAACACACTAGATATGCACTGTCAGGAATAGTAATGATGAGCTAGACATAATTATTTACATTTCAATTAACAAAAAATTTTTAATTCAATCATTTAGTGGACCAGACACATTTAAGTGCTTAATAGCCACATGTAACCAGTGGCTATCTTATTGGGAGGTGCAGAGAGAGCACAGTTTCATCACTACAGTGTTCTCTCCAACAGCACTGCTGCCAAGCTAAGCTTAGGTTCCTTCTAAATCCATATGAAGGCTGAGCCCTCCTGACTAAGATTACTACCTTCTAAAGGAAAATCCAGAGAACTGCTGTGCCCAGTAGCCCTCTGAGGATGTAGTGAGAAGACGGCTGTCTATGAGGAAGTTGCCCTCACCAGAAATAGAGTTGGCCAGCACCCCATCTTGGACTTTTCAGCCTCCAGACCTGTGAGAAACAAATTTCTGTTGTTAATAAGCCCCCCGTTTGTTGTATTTTGATATAGCAAAGTCACAGGTTAAAATAACTACTCTTGAGGCTATCTGGGCCTTACAGACAAAGTCCACTATACCCATTTAAAATGAAAAGAGCCAATACTATTTCTCATGGAGACTGCACCCTAGTTGTGCCCAGGATATGAACACAGGCAGCCATAGAGGTTATGAGTGATTCTTTGTGCCTTCACACACAAACTGTTACCAGTTGCAAGGAGAAACACATGTCCCTCTGTCTCTGTTCTCAGAATAAGGACAGTTCTGGCATCAAATATTTAGGGGGTGGGTTGTCCTCCAGGGCAGAGCACTAGTTCAGTTTTGACAGGCAGAGCGTACAGCTCAAGGGACACTCTGGACATAAACAAGAGCCAAAGAGGACGGGGACAGTTGGGAACTCTCCGGTGTTTTTCAGAGCAGCATTTGTCAAAGTGGTCTGTGGAATATTTGTACATGCTTAGACACTGTCACAAGATATACAAAGTCCAAGCCAATTTTATAATGCTGCTCAGACATTATTTGCATGAAAGTAAAACTTAGCCAGAATGGAAGCTAACACAGTTATTGTTCTCTACATCACCTCTTAGTTGCAGAAGAAAAAAAATATCAGTTGCAATTAAACATGTCCTATTGGAATCATTAAAAATTATTAACTTTAACAAATCTCCATTCTAGGTTTCATATTTTCAAAACATATCATATGATTAAATGGAAAACCCATGTATATAACTTCTACTACATTCCAAATAGAAGGTTGTGTCTACAAAACCATTTTGTGAGCTGTATTGATTTCTTATTTGGGGAATACCAGTTTTACTTAAAAGAATTAATGACACAGAAACTGTGGTTACTCAGATTGTTGCCTGACACTGTCTCAAAAATAAGTGTGAGCTTGTTCCTTTAAGATAATCCATTGGCAGTTTTTTTTTTTTTTTTTTTTGTACTGGGGATTGAACTCAGGGGCACTTGACCACTGGGTCACATTCCCAGCCCTTTTTTGTATTTTATTTAGAGACAGGGTCTCACTGAGTTGCTAAGTGCTTCCCCATTGCTGAGGCTGGCTTTGAACTCGATCCTCCTGCCTCAGCCTCCCAAAGTGCTGGGATTACAGGCGTGCGCCACCGCCCGCCCGGCTATTGGCAGTATTTTTGACAGTGGTAAATTTAGAATTTTTTTTTTTTTTTTTTTAACTCAGGGGCACTTGACCACTGGGTCACATCCCCAGACCTTTTTGTATTTTATTCAGAGACAGGGTCTCACTGAGTTGCTAAGTGCTTCCCCATTGCTGAGGCTGGCTTTGAACTCGTGATCCTCCTGCCTCAGCCTCCCAAAGTGCTGGGATTACAGGCGTGCACCACCGCGCCCGGTGAAGAATTTTTGAAGAACTTCTATCCACCACCCTAAACCTGACAGTTTCCCAATACTTCCATCCTTTTCTGAGGCATCTGTAATAATATTAACAAATGTGGCTTTTTGATCATTTGCTGTTAAGTATACAACACTGGAAGAAGTATACAATTTGAGAAAACAATATATTGCTTTTTCAACACCCATACATTAGGATGAGATCCATTCAATGTGCAAGATAGACATACAGATTTTTTAATTTTTTTTTTTTTTTTTTTTTTTTTTTTTGGTAAAAAATATTTTTTTGTAGTTGTCAGTGGAATTTAGTTGTCAGTGGAACTTTATTTATTTACTTTTATTTATATGCGGTGCTGAGAATCAAACCCAGTGCCTCACACATGCTTAACTTTATATTAAGCAAACACTCCACCTCTGAGCCACAACCCCAGCCCTAGACATACAGATTTTAACATGGCAGAATATGAGCTACTCAGTGAGTTTTTCAAGTTCCATATTTCAAAGAACTTTTAAGTTAATATTTGTGTCATTTTAGTGTAGTATCAATGTTGAATAGTCACAGTTATCTGAAAAACTTATCAAAACATTCCTCCTACACAAATGTGTGAGACCAGGGTTTGTTTGTTTTTTCCAACTCACTTCTGTCTCCACAGGTTAAGTGAAAAAGTAGGTATAAAAATCCAGGTGTCTCCTAATGAGACAGACAAACAAAACTTGCAAAATGTGTAAAAAGATCCACTCTCCTAACTACACTGGTTCATTGTGGAAAATACTAATTTCTTAAAAAAAAAAAAAAAAAGCTGGGCTGAGGTTGTGGCTCAGCGGCAGAGCGCTCGCCTCGCACGTGCGCAGCTCTGGTTCGATCCTCAGCACCACGTAAACATAAATGCATTGCATTGTGTACAACTAAAGTAAATAAATAAATATTTAAAAAAAGCTGACAAGCAATGGGTTATTATCCTAAATGAATTAAAACCTTTTAAATGGATTTATTTTCAAATATTATGAACATACAGATATAATCCCCATAAGCGATATCACCTTTGCAGTTCACACTAATTTCGAGGAGAGTATAGAGGTCAAGAAACCAAAATGTTTAAGATGGTTGAATTAGTCCTTGGGCCAGGACTCAGAGAGACAATGTGACAAAGAGCACTGGGCCCAAGAGGATAGATGTCAAGGCAAAACCCCAGTACCCAGGGAGTGGCTTTCAGGGTCAAGGCCAGAGGGATTCTGGGGTGGGAACCTCAGCGTTGGATATTCCCCATGTCTTCAAAGTTTTACTTTCCATCTTCCAACATTAGTCAGATCCTCTGACTCTCAGATTATAGCCTCACTTTTCATTCCCATTGGGTGTTGGGATTTTAGAGAAGCCAATCAGCCTCACAGTGGTTGCCATTGCTAAAGTCCTCACACACACACACTGGCCTCAAATTCTCTTCAAACCTGGAGAATGGGGATCCTGAGGCCTGAAAGTCACCCCGTGCTGCTCTTGGGAGCCCTGGCCCTGACAGAGACCTGGACAAGTGATTGCTGGGCCTGCAGGGAAAAAGCCCCTACTGAAGAGGAGCTGGGGTCCACCTGGCCTCAAAACACAGAGGATGTGGGATCTATGCAACCCTGGTAAAGACCTCCTGCCCCACTTTGGCCACTTCTTGTCCTTTCATCTCCCTAATCCCCATCTCCCTATTTTCTTGCCCCTCCCCATCCCATTGGTCCCACCCTTCCTCCTTCTCACTTCCCTCCTTTTCTGTCTCTAAAGCCCAGGTGCCCCACCTCCACTCCCAGGAGCCCCAGCAACCTGGTACCTGAGGTCCTGCACAGTGGAGAGGGTGAGTGTACCAGGTCTCAGCCTCTGCATGTCCCCAGGGTTCCACTCCCAGATCTATTTCTATACCACAGTGTCTTGGCCAAGATGCCAGGAACATCATCACTGTCAACTACCTGGACAGAGAAAGGCTTCTAACACTTGAGAGAAGAATTAAAACATGAGAACTTTGCAGAATCCATTGTTTTCTGTGCTGAGTTCTTTGCAGGTGGGGACAGGTGAAGGCTGTGAGGAGCTGAGTGCGGACGGTTTGTGCCCAATTGGTGCTCAGTCCATTGTGGGCTTTGACCCTCAGGGGTCATCTTCCATTTTGCTTTGTCCTTGTCCCTCAGTTGAACTTTCTCCCACCACAACTAGTGAACACAGGGGCTTTGACATTGTCTGGGCTTTGCCCAGTCTCCAGGACCTTGGGTAGTGAGAGCTTTGTGTGGTTGGGTCAGCCTAGGATCAGGCCTGGCTCTGGCTCTTAGCTGCCAATTTTCCTGTGTTGTTTTGGTTTTGTTGTTTCTGTGGGATGTATTTCCTGTTCTTGTTCTTTTGTGTGAGTTCTGGTGTCATTCTCCTTTGTATGTCTCCTGCCTCTGCAACAGAAGTATGTTTCCCCAACACTGTCCCCACAAACTCCAGGGCCACCCCCATACACATGGGTTTCTGTGCCACCAAGAAGTGAATTTTCACTGGCCAGCTGTTCCAGGGCTGTTTCCTGAATTGTATTTCCCATCTTTTCCCCAATCGTTTTAAATGAATCAGATTGTGGGACTTGCATAAAGGAAGCATGCTGTGATTTCTCATCTTAGATACATTTCAGGTTGTTTTCCATCTCCTCTGCTCACCTATGCCTCTTCCTGCCCATAATCCTAGTAGTCCTCCTGATGGCTCCCATCCAGATGCATAGATTAATGGATCAGGGTCTAATTTAGACTTTTATTTGGCTGAGAAACAGGACCCATGAGCCTAGATGTAGGTGGGGATGAAGAGGAGGAGGGCAAGCATCACTGGAGAGAAAATCCCAGGCAAACCAGATCTCAGGGGACCTTGTGCTGCAGCTGCCTCAGAGGAGCCTTTGGTCTGAGTTTCCATTAATGAAGATACTGTCACTAGGTTAGGGAGGTGCTTTTGAGTGCTGTGTATATGACAAAAAAATTTTGCATTTACAACCCATCTTGGAACTAAAAACAGAGTAAAATTTCTATTTTCGTGGAGCCTGTGTTTTACTGGAAAGAGGCAGATGATATACCCTAAGCAGAGTAAGGAAAGTGCTCATGTGAGGAGGTGGTCAGTGTTATGGGACTGTGATCCAGAGTGCAGGTGTGTGGGCACAGGAAGATAACTATTTCTTAAGGTCACTGTGGGCCTTTGGGAAGGTGACAGGATTTTAAGAACATGAAGAGTTCTGTCATGAAGATTCTGGGGAATTGTTTTTCAGGCAGGGGGAACTGTCGGTACTACTGCACTAGGGCAAGGTTGTGTCTATGCATTCTGGAAGAACAAGGAGGCTTGTGTGACTGGAGGAGAGTCATCAAGAGGAGGTTATCAATACAAAACATGTGGGTCTGGAGGCGTTGGAAGGACTCTGTGAGTGCGGCAGTCTAGAGCAAAGACAGGCAGGGACAACCTTCTTTCAAGGGCTTACTCTGGCTGCTCTGCTGAGAGCAGTATGGAGAGGACAGGGGCAGGTGAGGAGGTGGGGGAAAGTGGGGAACCAGTGGGTCCCCCAGGATGGACATGTCCTTCACTTCACCTGGGTTGTGAGCAGTGAAAACAGTTGGAAGTGACTGGATTCTACACAACACTGAAGATGGACGTGACAGCATTTCCTGATGGACTAAATCTGAGGTATGAGAAAGAGGAGTCAAGGAGGACACAGTGAGTTTGTTCTGTGCAAGGAGAAAGAGGGAGCTGCTCTTCACAGATATGGGGATGACTCTGGCAGGGGCAGGTGAAGATAACTGAATGCATGGCAGGCGCTCAGCATAGGAGATGCTAGAAATGCAGGTGAGGTGGCTGGTTGGCAGCGGAACAGATGAATGTGGCAATATATAGGAGAAATTTCTGGACTGGAGAATTAGATCTAGGAAGTGCTGTCATTTAAATGATGGTTAAAGCCTTGAGAACTGATGAGGTCATCAGGTGAGACGGGCTACAGAGGGGAAAGGGAACAAGGACTGCGCCCTGGAGCTCCAGTGGGAGTGACCTGACCAGACCCCAGGCCCAGGGCAGACTGCACAGCACTGGCACCATGTCCTGAGGCAGGTAGACCAGGGAGTCCCAGACTTTCCTGCACTGGGATCTCCTGGATGTCACCTTAAGAAACAGACAGTCTGGAGGCAAGCAGAAAATTCCATATTTAAGAGAGGGTGGTGCTGATCTTGCTGCTCTGCACATCACACTTCCTAACTGCAGTGCTAAGAAGGGCGAGCAGGCTTCCCAGACTGTGCATTGGCAGCTTGTTTCATGCTTGTTCAACAAGCAGTTCTTGGTCTTGTGCGTCATACTTGAGGCTGCAGTTCTGGGGAGAGGTCTGAGTGTTCTGTAGTGAGCCCACAAGCAATGGCGCTACTGGGATAAGTAAGAACTGCTGAGGTCAGTGATCAGGTGTTCAAGGTAGGAGTGGTCTTACTTCTACATTTAAATATGGTGTTTTTTTCTCAGAAAGGAAATGGTAGATTAATCCAATCAATTATAACACCCGATTTAGAAGATAAATGTCATTTTGTGTCCCAGCAGGTACTGGCAGTTGGAAGGTTTAAGACCTTTGCTGGAATGTTTCTCATGTGGACAAGGTAAGGTAGAAGCTTACTTGCTTATTCTCACCATTTCTGTATGTATCTTGTTGTGCCTGTTAAGAAAGAAGTTAGATAATTTAGCCTTATAAGGAGTAAAGTTTATTCTAAGTCACCTACAAGAGGGGCTGGGCAGCTTTGGCTGGTTTAATAGATACCTTGTTGTTTACTCAAGGGCCCTATCTGAATAAAGAAACAAAAGCAACAAAGAAGGGATGTTAGCAGTCATTTGAAGAGGCAGTTACTTCCCTGCAAGTACAGATGCTGCCCTAAAAGAGCCTTCTAAGCAGCTAACACCATGATAGAGGAACAGAAAACAGATTTGCTCTCACTCCTTAAACACAACAATTCAGAAAGATATATGCAAAAATAGACAGTTACTCAGGTGGCACAACAAGGCCCCAGAGACTACAATCTCTGAGAAACTGGGAATGAGGAGGTGAGGCCTGCCATTGTCATATTTCTTCCTACAGAGTTTCCAGGATGCAGTGCAGGGAGGAGGAGCTCTAAGCAGCCCAGCTGTCTCAGTGATTCCAGCTGGGAGAGTTGTGAATTTAAGGAGTTCAAGACAGTGAGAACATGCAATGAAAGTACCTAGAGAAGGTTGATGAAAAAAAAAAAAAAAAAAAAAAAAAAAAAAGAAATGGAGGTCTGCAGCTCATCAGTAAATGCACATTAGAAAATTATCCAAGGAGAGGGAAAGAATGAGCAAAAATGACAAGAGGGAACAATGGTACTTGGGGATACACAGGGCAAATAACAGTGTCTGTTTCCACTAGCAATATTGGGAAGGCTCATAGTTTTCTGGGCATTGGATAGAATACTCAGAGCAGTCTCCTATCTGTAGTGGTGAATAATTAACCTATACTAAACACTTTCTGATTTACCTAAGAAATGCTAAAAGACAGAACAAAAAGGATGAAACTAGTTCTGAATGACTCAATTTGCTGAAAGAAGTTTATGGCATAAAAAAATATCTAGTACTAACTTGGTTAACTCATAATGTCTGGTACCAAGAAAAAAAATGAGAGCAAGAAAATGCAATTCAGAAGACAGAGGAAAAACATCAATGAGAACTAACCTAGGACTGACACTAAGATTAAGATTAGAAGCTGATGATTTTAAAGTGCTTATTGTAAGTATATGACATACTTTCAATGTTACATAAAAGATACATAAAACATCAAAATGAAACTTCCAAGGAATAAAATGTCTGAGATATAAAATATGCTGAATATGAGGTGGGATTAATGATAGACTCTGTATTATAGAAAAGATCGGAGATTTTGAAGGCATATAAACAAAAAAGTCTCTTAATTATTTAAAGGTATAATTTTTATAATATATATGAGATATCTGACATATTCAGATGGGATACGTGTAATAATAATCATAGAAAGAGGAAGAAGAGAAAATAGAGGTATAGATGTAGCATTTGTATATTCCTATATAATAGTTTCCAAAGCGGTTTCCAGTAAGACCAGATGTATCTGGTAAGTCCTCCAAGTGAGCATTGAGAAAACTTGGGAAAAATAATTAAGGGTATTAATATACTATAAAATATTCACTTGACACATGCTGAATAAATACAGGAAGAATTGATGAACAAAAAATGAGACACATCAAAAATAGGAGTAAAATGATTGACAAATTCAACTGAGTAAATATTACAGTTTTTTCCATCTTTCTTTTCTAATCTTAACCTTAATGTCAGTTTTAGGTTAGTCCTGATTGATATTTTTCTCTGTCTTCTGAATTGCATTTTCTTGCTCTCATGTTTTTCTTGATGGCTTTTAATCTGATACCAGACATTATGAGTTAACCAAGTTAGTACTAGATATCTTTTTACACCATAAACTTCTTTCAGCAAATTGAGTCATTCAGAAACTGTTTCATCCTTTTTAGCATTTCTTTTAGCATTTCTTAGGTAAATCAGAAAGTGTTTAGTGTAGGTTAATTGTTCACCTCTAATGGTTCAATCCCCCAAACCAAAGGTGGGTGGGGAGGATGACTATGGTGGTTTTCAAAAACTGAACACAAATTCCTTGATATTCAAGGGCTGGAGATAATTCCCCTCCTCACTAATGAGGCTAGACTTACTAACCTCACCTCTATCAGAGAGAATAAACCAGAGGTGAGAGTAAGCATCCACAGAGAATAAAATGGGATTTCCTGCTTGCTCTGTTCTCTCTTGGATCAGTCATTCCTGGGTAAGCACCTGCCATGTTCATAGCTGACCATTTCAGGAGATTCCCATATGGCCAGGAGGTATGGGCTGTGAAGGAGGTCCTCGCATGCTAATCAAGGCTTCCAGTTCTGGCCGATATCTTAATTGCAATTTCATGAGATAAGCAGAGGTCGATACACCCAGCTCAGCCAATTCTTGAACATCATTCACATAAAAGCAGAATGATGATAAATCCTTGTAAGTTTAAGTTCCTATGTTTTGGAGTGATTTGTAAAAAGAAAAAAAAAAAAAAACCTAACATCTGTAACGAATGCACAGGAAACAACAAGGTGATCAGCAGCATAATTCTTGTTAGAAACAATGTAGTCCAGAAAACATTGGAGTGATCTACCTCAATAACTAACAGAAAAAGGCTGCCAAATGAAAGCTATATATCCACAAATACTGTCCTTCAAAATAAAAGTGACATTTAAAATTATTTCAATTGTTTTTAGAAATCCATTTTAATTTTCTTGTTAACAATTTTGTTTTGCATTCTATTCATACAAGTTTTACTTAGGATTATGCAATCATCTTAACATTTCGTTCTACTTCCATTTACCAGAGTATTCATTCACACAAATATAGAAATCTTGTAACTCTTCAACCTTCTCTCTGTACCCTCCTTTAATGTTATAAATTTACATTTAATATACCTATGCAAGTTTCAATGTCCAAAAAAAGTTATGATTTGCCACAATACACAACAAAATTCAGAATAACCCCAGGTGAGTTTGGGTTGGCACGAAATAATTACACAGACACAGAAAGTACCTTTTTTTTCTTAGGGTCTGGTGATGGCTCTCGACCTTAGGGGTCTGTTGGAAAGAAAAAGACACCAAGCCACCTGAATTCTTTATTTATATAGGGGGCACACAAGGGGAGGGTCCATGGAACATTCTATCCAAAAAAGGTAAGGGGCTTCCAGCTGAGTATTACAAAGGAACAGAAGTCAGACCATTCCCATTGGGTAACGCCCACTCCCCTGCTAAGTGGAGATGGGGATCCACCTGCTTCCACACACAGTGGAAACCAATCTCCGCATTTCCATTGCTCAAAGCTAGGGGGCGCGCAGCAAACATGTGGCATCTCCAGACAATGATTTTAGTTTATTAGAGTAATATGTTTCTGAAATAAGTGGGAAAGTGTGTAAAAAAGAGACAGTCCTGGCCAGGCGCAGTGGTGCACGCCTGTAATCCCAGCACTTTGGGAGGCTGAGGCAGGAGGATCGCGAGTCCAAAGCCAGCCTCAGCAATGGCGAGGCACTTAGCAACTCAGTGAGACCCTGTCTAAAATACAAAAAAGGGCTGGGGATGAGGCCCAGTGGTCGAGTGCCCCTGAGTTCAATTCTCAGTACAAAAAAAAAAAAAGAAAAAAAAAAAAAAGACAGTCCTTTGCATTTAGCCAGATATATGCCACATCTGCTGCTTTTTGCCTTTCCTGAATATTTGAATTTGATTTGGCCTTCAAATCAAAGAATTCATTTACAAATTTTATTTAGTCATTTAGTAACTGACTTCTCTGAAGATCTGTTTATTTTCTTTTCATTCTTTTTTTTGGTACAGGGGCTTGAACTCAGGGGCACTCGACCACTGGGCCACATCCCCAGCCCTTTTTTGTATTTTATTAGAGACAGGGTCTCACTGAGTTGCAAAATGCCTCACCATTACTGAGGCTGGCTTTGAACTTGCGATCCTCCTGCCTCAGCCTCCCAAGTGCTGGGATTACAGGCGTGCACCACCGCACCTGGCTCTTCTTTTCATTCTTAAAGGACACTTTTCATTGACATTTGCCTATGGATTGAGTTTGTTTGTTTGATTTTTTTAGAGCTTTAAAAGTTTTGTCCCACTTTCTTCTTGCTTATGTACTTTACTTCTTCCAGGACTAGGCAAAGACATCCCAAGGAAGAGAACAGCAGCTAAAATACATCATGAACCTAGGATCAAAATCTGTACAGAATTCTAGGAAATCAACTGCAAAAACACAGAAAGTGATGTACATCTCTTCATGATGATTTTATCACCTTATGGGAAATCAAGGTTAGTCTCATGTTTGGAAAATTAACAGAATGAAGGTCAAAAGCCATGTGTTCATTACAGAGTATCCAGAAAAAACATTCATCTGAATTCAACTTCATTCCCTGACAAAATATCTAGCCTATTAGGAATTAAAAGGAACTTTCAACATGATTAAGGACAGTAATTAAAACATTCCTGCAAGCATCTGTCCAAAGGATGAAAGGCTCAACATTTCCTTCCTGGGATCAGCAACCATGAAAACATACCTGATCTCACACTTTTTTTATTTAATTTAATTCTGGATGTCCTAGGCAATTCAAGAGTCAAATAAAATGAAGTAAAATCTTACAAATAAAAAAGGGAGAAATAAAACTATCCTTATTTGCAGGAAGCATGAGCATTTACATAGAAAATGCTAAGAAACTCCCCAAAATTACTAGAGTTAATAACTCAGAGTACAAAAGCTTAATATGCCAAAACCAATTTTATTCCAGTGTTCTAGCAATAAGCAATAAGAACATGATAATGCTTTTCTTTATTTTCTTTTTTTATCAGTTCTTTTTAGTTATACATGACATTAGAATATTTTTACATAATTAGAAAGGCATGGGATATCTCTTGTTCTAATACAGTCCCCAGTACCTCCCCTGCCCCTTCCCTCCCACCAATTCCTGCTCCCATCCCTCTACAGATCTTTCTTTAATTTACCCATAGTTATTTTTTAATTTATTTATTTTGGATGTACACAACGGTGAGATTCACTGTGGTCTATTCATACATGTATATATAGGAAAGTTATGTCAGATTCATTCTACTGTCTTCCCTTTTCTTATCCTCCCTCCCTTCCCTTCATTTCCCCTTGTCTATTCCACTGAATTTCTGTTCTTTTTTATTTTAAACTATGTCCCCATTGTGGGTTAGCTTCCACATATCAGAGGAAGCATTTGACCTCTGGTTTTGGGAATGGGCTTACTTCACTTAGCATTATAGTCTCTGCATCCATCCATTTACAAGAAAATGTCATAGTCATTCTTCTTTATGGCTGAGTAATACTCCATTGTGTATATACACCACAATTTCATTATACATTCATCTATTGATGGGCATCTAGGGTAGCTCCATAGCTTAGCTATTATGAATGTGTAGGTATAAACGTTGAGGTGGCTGAATCACTTAGTATGCTGATTTCAAATCCTTTGGATATATACCGAGAAATGGAATAACTGGGTCAAATGGTGGTTCCATTCCTAGTTTTTTGAGGAATCTCCATACTGCTTTCATAAAAATCAGATAAATATATAATGTTTATCATATGGTAATGACTGCTCAATAAGGGGAAAAGAGTAATTCAGGGGGTGATTAGGTATGGTCATTCTCAAACACACTATTTGAACTGAGACTTGAATGACAAGAAACAGCCAACTATTCAAAATCTAGAGCAAACCACTCCAGTCAGCAAGAACAGTAAGTGCAGATCAGTAAAATAAGGACCAACTTTGCATGTGAGAGCAAATATTAGGGAGACAGTGTGGATAAGTTAAATAGGAGACAAAAAGAAGGCTATGTCATGAATGAGTAAAATCATAAGGACATATTGAGGGAAAGTGTAGTGATGCTGACTTTTTCTCCACTGAAACCAGAACTTGATTTGAGAGGTGAAGAAGGAAAAAGGCCATCATTTATTAAAGAAAACAAGTCATAAAAATATCTTAAAGTACAGCATGAGAAATATATAAGTCAATTATTTCTCATTAAGAATCATGCCTAAATTAATATTCTGTGAGTTTGAAGGATAAGATTACCTTGACTTTGTTGTTTTGTTTGTTTTGTTGTAGTTCCTGCTGTTACATTAAGAAGAAAAGGCCTATTGGGCCTAAAAGCAATTGATTTGCACATCATCTATTCTGTGACAATACCATCCCTCCTCAATTCCATGGAAGAAGATTGGATCTGGAAATTACGTATGTTACTAATAGAAGTAAAAGAAATTTTAAGACTTCCCTCTTCCCATATGTAGTGGATTGGCATAAAACACCTCTCAATCTCTTCCAGGGCATTTGTCCTGAATTCAGAAGGTGCAACCCTGAAGAGGACATGTCCTAGGTGACCTTTGATGTCATTCACATTTGACTAATCAGAAGCATTCTGGTGAGAGTCAGACATGATTAGGTGTTCTTTCAGCTGAAAAGTGCCTTGTTTTTCTGTGTCAGATTGAGGAGAGATCTTCACATCTGGTAACTGACATTAGGGATGCAAAGAGGCAACACACAGCGAGTCCACTTTACCAGTGCAAATTGATCAGAGCAGCTCACTAAATAGGTGGCTCCCCCATGTGGCTGTTCTAACCAATGTTCCCTGGTTAGAGAAGAGGTAGTGGCTTCCTGGTTGCCTTATTCCGTTCCTTCAATTCCCCTAGTAATTCCCTAAGGTACATTAAGCCTTGTAATAAACTCTCAGTTTCTTAAAATTAGCTAATGAAAATTTTGCTCTGTAGCTGTTCTTTTATCAATATTCCATGTCTGTCAGTTGAATAGAAGAAAACAATCCTTGATGGCAATTCAGCTCCGTCTTCTGCAATACCTATGATCTGAATGCCTATTGTTGAGCACTATATTTAAGAACGTGGCTTTGGGGTTTTTCTGTATCAGTGAATGGAAGACTTGAGCAACACTGAAGAATTAGCCGTATTCTGAGTCCATATAAAATTTAAATTGAGTAATGAGTAGGATATCTTAGAGAACCCCCTTTTTAACATGGTTGCTCTGGTTAACAGAAATTAGAAAACAATCATTTTTCTCTTGCCTCTGGCATAATCAAGAAAAAGCCTTGGAATCAAAACTTCAAAGTAGGCTGATTCTGAATGAAACAAGAATGGCAGCTATAGCAACATCCTCTTGGTATTCACTGGATGTCTCTCCCAAAGCTACAGAGAGTTAGAAAGGGAGAAGAAGCAATAAGAGCAGAAAAGGAAGAACCAATGCTATCTTTTTAGCACACAGTAGAAATGTGATATAGGAAATGCAAAAAATTCTAAAGATGGCTTATGAGGTTTATAGGAGTTTAGCAAAATTATTGATGTCAAGATCTTACATGATGAAGCATTCTATTTCTATTGAAAACACAGTATTGAAGTTGTTTGTTTTTTCCTACCAGGGATTGAACCCAGGTGTGCTTAACTCCTGAGCCACATCCCCAGACCTCTTTATATTCTATTTAGAGACAGGGTCTCACTAAGGTGCTTAGGGCTTCGCTAAATTGCTGGGGCCTTCAGTATTCATATCTGACAACTCACTTTAGGGATGTAAAGCGGCAACACACACCTAGTCCACTTTACCAGTGCAAATTGATCAGAAGAACTCACTAAATGGAAGGGCTTCCCTATGTGGCTGTTCCAACCAAAGTGGTTCCCTGGTTATAGAAGAGGTAGTGGCTTTGAACTCCTGATCCTCCTGCCTCAGCCTACTCAGGCTCTTAGGCTGGGATTACAGGAGTTTTGAAGATCTTTTAAGTAACATTATTGCGGAGTCGGTTCCTGCAGAGAGCATGGTCAGAAACGGAGCGCGATCTGCTCCTCCGGGTCCTCTGGGGTCCTGTGCCCCAGGCCTGCAGGAGCCCTGTTTGGGGATTGACTTGAATTGCGGTTGACTATGAGCCGTGGAGATTTGGGCATTGTCGCTTTCCGTAGTCTCATGGGATTTGTCCCGGGTTCTCGAGTGACTTGGCCGAAATTGCTGATTGGGTCAGTGCCATTTTGGTGATATCTGTGGTGCGTGTTAGTCGTTGTTAGAGCCAGAGAGAAAAGTTATCAGAATAAAAAGCTGTTTGTTTCCAGTTCGCCTCTGAACTTCTTCCCGCGGCTCGGTTGCTCCAAGCGCTTCAGGCGGCAACAGGTGGTGGCCCGTACGGGGAACTTCGGAGCGGACAGGTAAGAACTGAAAGGTCTCTAAAGATGGGTTCGAATATAACTGAATCCCAAGTGATAGAGGCTATGCAAAGACTCCTTGATATACCTGACTCTGTTCTCAGTGAGGAGTATATAGAAAAAAGTGAAAGTGATCAAAAAAGCGTAGCTTCCACTGGGCCAACTAAGACCAGTAAAGAGAGTATTAGAAGAGACCCAAAAATGACAAAAATCCAAGCTATTAAAGCTATTCGGGAGTTATTGGTGATAGCTGAAGGATACTTGCTCTTACTGGAACCTGGGCCTCAGGATATTGCTGTCAGTGAAATTAGCAGTGGTGAGGAATCTAGTAAAAGTGATCCTGAGAAAATGAGGAAAAAGAAACTAAAAAAGACCGAGAAAAAGGACCGTCAGGCAGAGGAACCACTTGCGTCCTCTACTCCCCCATGGGTGGAATCCATTACAGAAAATATGAAGGGTATTACTAGGCATTTGCATACCCTAGAAACAGAAATAAAGAGTCTTTCTGATCACTTATGCGCTCTCGAGGACAACTCACAGATGCATCGGGAACCGCCAGCATTTGAAAAGATAAATGGACAGAGGGTCCATCAGTCAGTAGATTTCAAAACAATAAAAAATCTCAAAGAGGCAGTAATGACTTATGGGCCCCAATCTCCTTTCACGTTGAGTATGCTGGAGTCCCTTAACACCTTTAGCTTAACCCCCTCAGACTGGAAAAGTCTATGTAAAGCAACATTAAGCAGGGGACAATTCTTGGTTTGGCGATCGCAATTCCAAGAACTTTGTATAGAAACGGCTAAAAGAAACGTGGCTGCAGGGTTTGAAAACTATGATATAGACATGCTCACAGGAGAAGGGCAATTCAGACTTACAGGCTCAAACAGATTATGACCCAGATGTATATGCTCAGATAAACACAGCTGCCTTAGAGGCATGGAAAACTGTACAAGGACCTGGGGATCTACAAGGTAGCTTGTCAAAAGTAATTCAAGGACCTAATGAGCCGTATGCTGACTTTGCTGATCGACTTTTGAGAACTGCAGGTAGTGTGTTTGCAGATGTTGACCAAGCTATGCCATTAGTTGTTCAATTAGCTTATGAAAATGCAAATAAATGGTGCCAAGCAGCCATCAGGCCATGGAGAACTAAAAAGGATCTTTCCGTATATATACAACTATGTAAAGATATAAATGACGCCTTTGTCACAGGAAATGTGATTGCAGCCTCAATGAGAGGTGCTTCCCCTCGAAATTTCACAAAGGCTAAACGTAGACATTATAATCAATCAAGATATTCCAGGCAAAATTATCATAATCAATCAGGCTATTCTAGGCAAAATCCCAAAAGAGAAATAAGACCAAGCTCATACCGTGCCCCAGGCCGCTGCCCCAGGTGTAAAAAGGGAAATCATTGGGCCAATAAATGCTATTCAAAATTTGACATCCATGGAAATCCTTTGTTCAGGAATTCAAAAAACGGGGCACGGGGCCCAATACCCCGGGGCCCACAAATGTACGGGGCATTGCAGAAGGAGTATCCTCAAGCATCCACTCAGATGCTTCCCCGACACAATCCCTACTACCCATCCACTCCCTCGCCAGAGGAACAAGAGGAAATGCAGGATTAGACCTCAGTTCCACCGCCCGAATAGTGTTAACACCTGAAATGGGGGTTCAACTGATTCCCACAGGAGTCAGGGGACCTCTTCCCTCGGGGACTGTAGGACTTATTATCGGGCGTAGTCCTAAAAGCTTATTAGGTTTGCAAGTGACCCCAGGTGTAATAAACTCAGACTACAAAGGGGAAATAAAAATAATGCTTAGCTCACTCCAAAGTGTAAGTTCTGTTAATCAAGGAGATAGAATAGCTCAGTTGCTTCTCCTTCCCAATTTACATAATTCATTTAAAATGGGTATTCCTCAAGAAGGGAACAATAGAGGATTTTGTTCCACTGACTCAAGACCCATGCTTGCTGGGTTCGAGACTGTTCAAGGAGGCCTATGTGTAAAATAAAAATCCAAGGAATAGAAATGGAGGGATTAATAGATACTGGAGCTGACTCTTCCATTATTAATTTACGCCAATGGCCCAAGCACTGGCCTCTGCAAAAAGCTTCAACCAGTTTAAGAGGCTTGGGATATAATAACCTCCCAGATAAAAGTGCGGTAATTTTAAAATGGGAGGATGATGAAGGCCATAAAGGAACATTTCAGCCTTATGTTTTACCTAATCTACCGGTTACTTTATGGGGAAGAGATATTTTGCAACAAATGGGAGTACACCTTGCAACCAAGCCTGCAGATGTTAAATGTGAAAACCTACAGGGTAATCTTAACCCTAAAAGAACTAATTATCAAAAAGTACAGAATAATCTTAACCCTAAAAGTAATCATTATCATAAAGGAAAAAGATTTTTTTTTTGGGGCCACTGAGAAAATAATTTTGAAAATACCATGGCTTTCTGATAAGCCAGTGTGGGTCCCTCAGTGGCCCCTATCTAAAGAGAAATTACAAGCGGCCCACCTACTAGTTCAGGAACAATTAGAAGCAGGTCATATAGAACCTTCCACCTCTCCCTGGAATTCCCCCATATTTGTGATCAAGAAAAAGTCAGGAAAATGGCGATTGTTACATGATCTTAGACAAATTAATAAAACCATGCAAGTTATGGGCCCTACTCAACCTGGACTTCCTAGTCCCGTAGCTATTCCAAAAAATTTCCATCTTATTACTCTTGATATAAAGGATTGCTTCTTTTCTATTCCCCTACATCCTCTGGATGCCCCCAGGTTTGCTTTTTCAATTCCTTCTATGAACAATAATGGCCCTGATCAGAGATATCAATGGAAGGTTTTACCACAGGGAATGGCTAATAGCCCCACCATATGCCAAATATATGTGGACAAGGCTATCCAACCCATTAAAAATAAATATCCAAACCTCATGTGTCTACATTACATGGATGATATTTTATTGGCCCACCCTAATCAAAAAAATCTTATTTAATATATTCAGTGATGTGGTAGAAAATTTAAAAAAATATGGATTATATATAGCAGAAGAAAAAGTTCAAACCAGATCTCCCATATTATATTTAGGATTTAAAATCATGGATACTTTTGTTAGACCCCAAAAAATTCTAATAAATAAAGAACATTTGACCACCCTCAATGATTTCCAAAAACTACTGGGAGACATTAATTGGCTTCGCCCTACACTAAATCTCACTACTGGCCAACTAAAACCTTTATTTGACATCCTTCGCGGAGACCCTGATCCATCTTCACCGTGAACATTGACTCCTGATGCTAGGAAAGCTTTAAAGTTAGTAGAAAAAGCCATCGAAGGAGCTCATTGTGATAGATTTGATTTAACTCAACCGCTGATGTTGATTATTATTTCTTCACAATATACACCCACAGGAGTATTTTGGCAACAAGGGCCTTTATTATGGATACATTTGCCCGTCTCTCCTAAAAGTATAATTGAATCTTATACCTCCATGGTGGCTAAACTTATTCTTCAAGGACTTAAGACTTCTACTAAAATATTTGGCATTCACCCTGCTACTATTATTACTCCCTATTCATCATCACAGACTGAATATTTATGCTTCAATGATAATGATTGGGCTATAGCTAAATGCTCTACTTCTGCAAATTTTGATAATCATCTTCCTAAGTCCCCTATATTATCTTTTTGTATTAATCATCCTATTATATTTCCACAGGTAATAAAAAATCAACCTATTCCTAAGGCATTTAATGTATTTACAGATGGGTCCTCAAATGGTACTGCTACAGTAGTCACTAAAAAGAAAATATGACTTACATAACTGCACACAAATCAGCTCAACTAGTGGAATTGGAAGCTGTGGTAAGAGCTCTGGAAAATTTTAGGGACCAGCCCGTAAACATTTTTTCAGATAGCCACTATATTGTACAAGCCGTCCCAAAATTAGAGTTAGCAGGACCAATAGCACCTCATACTCCAGCCTTTAAATTGTTTTATCAAATACAAAAACTTTTGTGGGCAAGAAAAGAACCTCTATTCGTAGGCCATATTAGAGCACATACTAATTTGCCTGGTCCCCTCCATGAAGGTAATCAAAAGGCTGATGAACTTACAAAAACAATATTTATACTTTCAGTGCTACAACAAGCTACTTTATTTCACTCCCAGTTTCATGTCAACAGCACCACCTTGCAACGTAGGTTTAAAATCACAAAGGAGCAAGCCAGAACAATTGTAATAGATTGTAAATCTTGTATGACACATTGGCCCAATCCTCATTTCAGCGTTAACCCTAGAGGATTAATGCCCAATCATTTGTGGCAGATGGATGTTACCCATGAGCCAAGTTTTGGAAAAATGCGATTTATTCATGTGACCATAGATACATGCTCAGGCATGATTTTTGCTTCCTTACATTCTGGAGAAAAAGTTAAAGATGTTACATCTCATTGTTTGCAAGCTTTTGCTGCATTGGGCATCCCCAAAATGCTTAAAACAGATAATGGCCCCGCATATACGTCCTCATCTTTCAAACAGTTTTGCGCAAAATTCAATATATCCCATAAAACAGGCATCTCATACAATCCTCAGGGTCAGGGCATTATTGAAAGAGCAAACCGAACACTGAAAATTATGTTATTGAAACAAAAAGAAGGAAATTGGAAAAGTCCTAAGGACAGATTGGCAGTTGCCCTGTTTACCTTAAATTTTTTAACTTTGGACTCTAATGGTTATTCTGCTGGAGACAGACATTGGAATCCACACCAACAACATAAACCCTTGGTTTACTGGAAGGATGTTCTTTCAGGTACATGGAAGGGTCCAGATCCAGTATTAATTTGGGGAACAGGATCTGTTTGTGTTTTTCCAAAACACGAATCCTCTCCAATATGGATACCATCTAGATTAATAAAACAGGTACCACATCAAAATGATCAAGATGAAGTTATTGAAGAATCAAGATTAATAAAAAAGGTACAAAATCAAGAGGACCAAGATGAAAGTACAGAATGATTCCCTCAAAAGAGTCCTTCAAAATATTTCACAACTTAAGTGTCATTCCTCCCGGCCGGGACGAGGAGATCTCTCTTTAGTGTGCACACAATTGTATTTTTTTTTTTCTTTTTATACATGTCTTTATGTCTGTACATTTGTCTACATTTCATGTTAATGTGACGTCACAAATATATGTTTGTATGTTTGTTCGTCTGTCCAGTGTGATGTCACAAAGAACAAAGCGCTTATGAAAAAGAAAATATATATATATATATGGATCCAAATAACTTTAATTCATTTTAGGTTAAGAGTATTCAATTTAGGTAAATAATTTTATAAATGAAGGTACTTTCAATTTTGATTATAGGTATCCCTGGGACTTCTCTTCAGCAAACAATATGACTAGTGCTATATAACCTGATATTTTGGTGTTTTGACATAAGATTGTTTATTTGTTATTAACTTCATTTGCTTAATAGCTCATTAATTTCAATTATCTCAACAGGTAAAAGATTGCTCTGTATACAGAGACTCAAGGGTTACAGCTAACAAATTATTTCTCTAAAGTGCCTTTACCTTTTCTTTAATCTATCTTTTATGCAGTAATTACCCTCAGTCTTTCTTTGTTTTGTTCTAAATATGATATTTTTCCAACTTATGTTTGTAGAAGCTCAACCAGCGATGTGTGTGAACAAAAATCAACTTTAATTTTCAGCTCAACCAGCGATGTGTGTGAACAAAAATCAACTTTAATTTTCTAATCTAATTATTCTATTTTGTAGTTTGACAACTCGCCTCTTGACTCAGTGCTGCAATAGCACTGCCTTTTCTTTAATAATTGATGCTTGAGTTTCTAGGTAGCGGGCCCTGAAGATTTGCCGGTGGCATTGTCTAAACATAAAAAAAGACGTCTGCTGCTACAGCTGCAGGGATCGCGGCTGCCGCAAGCATCCCTGCTGCTCAAGCATCAAACAACCTCACCAACAGTGTGGCCTCTGCTCTACATGCATGGGGCCTCCTACATCAACATGTTACAACAAATGGACATTTTGATCTTTCATTGTTTGGGACTTTATGGGACAATGACTTGCAGGTATTTGTCTAGAGAATTCAGAGTGTTACTTGATGGAACTTAGGGCAGCTGATTTGTTTAAACAATTTGATATGCTATGCAATTTGGCTCATCACCAAAAGGCTTGTCGCCTTAAAGCCGCAACATCTCCTCACAATTGGACGGCTGTTAGTCATCATACATAGTCGATCCTAAAGGGCTCCATTGGATGGCTGGTTAGCCAATGAGGGGTAAGATCCCCAGAGGGGGACAACCTAAGACAGGCACAGTGGCACGGGACAGTCTCATGTGGCCGACATATCAACCTAAGACAGGAGTCAAGGGCACAGCCTTGATTATCCGATGACGGGTAAGAATGTTGGTTGCACATAGACGTCCTAGAGCATTACCTCTTTTAAAACAAAAAGGGGGAAATGCAGGAGCCCTGTTTGGGGATTGACTTGAATTGCGGTTGACTATGAGCCGTGGAGATTTGGGCATTGTCGCTTTCCGTAGTCTCACGGGATTTGTCCCGGGTTCTCGAGTGACTTGGCCGAAATTGCTGATTGGGTCAGTGCCATTTTGGTGGTATCTGTGGTGCGTGTTAGTCGTTGTTAGAGCCAGAGAGAAAAGTTATCAGAATAAAAAGCTGTTTGTTTCCAGTTCGCCTCTGAACTTCTTCCCGCGGCTCGGTTGCTCCAAGCGCTTCAGGCGGCAACACAGGCCTGCATGAGGGGCCCAGGGACAGGCAGTAGCCTATGCTCTGCAGACCCCGGGAGCTACTGCCACGCCTGAGCACTGGCTGTCACGCCTGTCAAGGACCCCTGGCTGGGTGACCTGATGGCAGCAGCGACCTGTCAGACCCAGACCTCGAGGGCTGCGGGATCTCCCAGCCCAATCCTGTCAGTCCCAGGCGGAGCCGCTGCTGAGAGCTTGGCGCCTTTGGGTGGCGGTGGGCGGGGCTTGGCAAAAAGAACTGGCCCCTGGATGCCTTGGAGCCAGGCAGGGCCTGCAGGGCCAAGAAGGCAAGTGGACGCCTAAAGTTCGGCCACGCCTTAGCTCAGCAGCACCACATATATAAAAAATAAAAATACATAAAAACTCAGAACTGTCCTCTGAAAGTGACTTTGATATGGATTTGTTAGACCAACTCTAGGAGGGACGCTGTCCACGTTTGTTCAGTGGGTTAGAGGACATGGAGAAGCCTTTGACCTTGAGATGAAGGAGATCCTGTGCCAGATGGGTTTTATGTAAAAGACATTTTTTATAAAATAATGATTGTTTTGTGTGTGCATTTTATTCTTCATTACTGTATATATAGTTAAAAATGCTAAGAACTTTAAAAAAAATATATCTAGACTTTCTAGATGTACTAAAGTGTTGAGAGTCATCTGTGAGCTGTGTGTGGACTGTGTTGCCCAACCCAGCTTACAGAGGGGATAAGTTTGGCATGTGGAACTTCCCGTGGCACCCCCACAGGGATAGACCACCTGATGCAAGTGAACTTCCCCCTCAAGCTCTGCCAAAGAGCACACTGCACCTGAGATGGTGTGACCTGAGAAGATGTCAATCAACCAGCTGACTAACAGACATCTCCAAGGAAGACTCTGCCCTTGAAACCTTATCCCTTCCTTTGATGTACCCCCTTAAATAACCCACCAGAGCCATCTTTCCTTTGTCTAGTTCCAGCACCCATGTGGACTAGATCTATCAGAGGCTCCAATTTATGTAAATGTATTTCGGACTATTTGTGTTTTGTTCTTGACTAATTAATTTAGAATTTAAGTTTCCAGGTGTCTTACACCCTCTCCAACAGGAAGAAGACCCCCCTACGCCATGAGACGCTGGCTGTCGCCCCCATTACTAAAGTGCCTGATGTATGTTAAAAGTAGAAGTGGTGTGATATAACACATTTTGCAAATTTTCTTGTAAAATGTTTTGAGGGGTCAATAGCCAAACCCTCTGTTGAATAGTACCGATTGTGCAGTGGTCCTCCAGAGCAGCATGCCAGTGCAGTAAAAGCTGTTCCTTAAGTCTGGGTTTTGTTTTACTTTGCTCTGTATGATACTGTATATAAAGGACAAATGAGTCCTAATCCACATTTAGTCTTCCTAGATGTTATACAGGTTGCCAGTATATGACAAAAGTAGAATTTGTAAACAAATTTTGTATGTTTTGTGTTAAAATTCCTGAGAAGGATTGTCTTCTGAAAATTAGAGCATTATAGTACACTGGGTCAGTGAAGGGCCAGCATGCCCTTATTTTAAAGACATTTTCAAATTAGAACTATTGTTACATGTGTGAAGTTTATTCAAGACTGTCCTGTACATAGTGGACAAATTGAGTCCTTACTTGAAACATCTAGTCTGTTTAGATGTTTAGAAATGCCCAATGTATGTTAAATATAGAGGTAGTAAAATATCACTTTGTAAATATCTTTTTCCTAAAATTCATATGAAATATTGTCTTTTGGGAATGGAACTGTGAAACCACCTCTGTGAGCAGTGTATTATTGTCTGCACTTGTTCATGATGTGGAGGAGGGGGAGGGAACGATAGCAAAAGGTAATATGTTAGTGTGTTCATACTTGGACATTTTAGACATCAGTTTTCTGTATGTTTTGTGCATTTTGTATATAGTATATATGATGGACAAATGAGTCCCAATTTTGCAATATCTAATCTCTAGATGTTAAAGAGGTTGCCAGTGTATGACCAAGTAGCTAGTAAAACTAGCACATTTTGTAATTTTGTGTTGAAATTCATAGGAAAGCTTGTCCTCTGTAAATGATTTTTGACTATGAATTTGTTCAACTATCTCTACACATTACATATGCCTGTACATGTCCATTGGACTGAAAGTACAGAAAAGAGAGTGAGGAGGGAAAGGTTCAAGGACAAAATATTAGAAGATACCTCTGATTATAACAATTGTTACATGTGCAATTTTACTTACCAGTACTGTGTGCACATTGGACAGGTTCTGCATGTGGAATATCTAGTCCTTCTACATATTTAGATGTGCTTGACGAATGTAAAAGTAGAAGTAGTAGAATAAAACGTTTTGTAAATAGTTTTTAAAAGCTGATGTGAAATATTGTTTGGAATTGTTAAACCACCTCTGAAAAGAATGCTGTCTGTACTGGTTCACTGGGTTGAGGGAGGTGGGAGGGAAGTTGTTAGAGTGTGTTAGAAAATTTCAGCTTATCCATTGCCCTGTAATGTACATTTCACTTAACTTTGCTGTACTGCATATATTGTATATATACTGGAAACAGGAGTCCCAATTTTATAATATCTAGTCTCTAGATATTAAAGAGGTTGCCAATGTATAACAAAAGTAGAATTAGTAAGCTAACACATTTTGTACACCATATGTTAAAATTCATAGAAAGGCAGTCTTCTGAAAAGGACTTTTATAAGTGAAATTGTAACATCACATCATGTGACACTGAGGGGTGACACATGTGACATAGGAGAAAGAAGTGGAAGAAATGAAGGACTCTAGGCCAGAATTGTCCTATTTAGAAGACACTTTCAGATATAATCATTGTTACATATGTGTAGTTTATTCAACACTACTATGTACATAGTGGACAAATTTAAGTCCCAATTTGAAATATATAGTCTTCCTACATGTTTCAAAGTGTAAAAGTATGTTAAAATTAGAGGTATTAAATGAAACATTTTGTAGATTTAAAAAACATTATTTCATATTGCAAAACAGGAAAATACAAAAAACACAAAAGTTAACACTGAAAAATGATAATGGAATCCCGCTGTATGGAGATACCCCACCATCAGTATCACTATGTGTGTGAATGTGACAAAATATCCGAGACAATTTTGCCATCATGAGTGAAGGAAGGAGACACTAAAGACATTAAAGTGTGTGACAAAATATGTGGTATTGGTACAAGAGTCCAAAATATATACCAAAGAAAAGTAAAAGGATTACGGGAATAGGCTAACCCATGAAACAGAGATTGTCATGGGGCAACCAGTGAATATTTACTAAGCACTTACTGTATACCATAAGACATAGCATTTCAAAAGTATATAATATGATAAACATAAATAATGGCAGAACTCTAAGAAGCTGAGCTACTACTGATCCCTTTTTAGAAAAACCCAAGTAACAGGACATCCTTGGGATCCATACCTGTAAATGTTTATAATCAGACTGACATGGACATAACAAATCTCAAATGTATCAATACCTGCCCTAACTTTGGACAACTTTATTTTCCCTGATGACCCCTCAAAAGTAGATAGTAGTAGCAGATATGTTGGAAATAGGTATGGGAATCCTCTATTATATAGCTCCAATAGCTTCTGAATTTGTGTTTTTGTGGCTTTCCTCCTCCTCCATCTGGTAATTGGTTGCATAAATAAGCAATGGGAAACTGACTTCACCCAGATTATCAAATCCCACTTTCTATTGAGCAAAAGTGATTGCTCATTATACTTTTATTGTTGTTACACTATTATTTCCTTATGTTTTGAAGGTAGAAGAATTTATGCTTTCACCATAATTTGCAGGGCCAATAAGAACCACCCAAAGCAAATAAAGATAAATTCATATAACCATAGAGCTTAGATTTGGACGTTGATATGATTTGAAGTTCTCTTTCTATAATGGCACAAATGAAACTCCACTTGTATAAAAACTACATAAATTCTACTTGAAGCATCATGGGTGTGGGGGCTGAGGATCAAACCCAGGACCTCATGCATCCTAGGCAAGGGCTCTACAGCTGAACTAGATTTCCCCAGCAACAAACTGTTAATGGGCAGAAAAAGAAACAGAGAAGGACATTTAATATATAATGGGTTATGACATTTGATATTATTATTACTACTACTGTTATCATTTATCCAACCTTACTTTTTTCTCATACTTCTGTTTTATTTTGTTTTTTGTTTGAGAAAAAAAAAATGATCTGCCTTCCTGCCACAAAAATTGGTTCAAAACTAAGACCTGACTTAGAGTCCTATGTCCCATGGCTAAAATGATTGGTTGAGAAATTGGAATGTCACTCCATCAGGGCTTTCTCCAGATTGTTAAAATGGAGTTGACATATTTGGTCTCTTGCTATTCAGGTGATAGGCTGAAATTTTGAGATGTTCCTCTTCATAGCCATATTTCCAAAAGAGAAAATAGGGAGAACTATCAGGAAAAGAAGAACTCAGACAAACACAGAGAGCACAAGCGAGAGAGAAAGAAACACACACAAAAATGGACAGAGAGAGGCAGAGACATAAACATAAAAAGAGAATGCAGACAAGGAACAAGATGACAATAGAATGACAGAAAGAAATTACCATGAGTACACAGGCCAATGGATGGATTGAGGGAAAAAAAAAAGAGGTAGACAGATAGACATTCTAATGCAGGCAGTAAATAAAAGACATGAGAGAGAAGTTCATGGAGGAATGGAAATGGAAGAAAGTTAGAAAAACCATATAATATATCCCTCAGATAGACACAGATAGAGAAAAATGCTATGATAATAAAGAGACAAAAAAACTACAGAGTAGAAAGAAAAAGAAGTACACTGAGAGAAGAGAGTGAAGAGAGAGGAAGAGAAGGTCAGGTAGAAGGGAGGGAGCTAAGAGAAAAGGGAGAAAACGATCTCATTTTAGTCCTTGATCTAAGCATTTTTCAGAAGCCAACTTCATTTATGGCCTTTTTAATTATAAACCAAAAACCTAATTTTTTCCTTAAGACAGTAGAGTTTCCATCATATGCAATCAACATATACTTTCTAATAAAACCCCCACTGGCAAATAAATAATCTGGTAGTTCTGAGGCAATCCACGATAATTGTCTTCTGTCCTCATGTTCATAGTCAACACACCAGGAGACATTTTGGGGGCCAGGTTGGTTAATTTATAGTGTTAGGTGTTGTTAGGTAACATGACTGGCACAAAATAATTCCTATAGCTCAAATATGTAAAACTCATCAGACTGCAGGAGAAGCCAGGAAAGACTGCTGCACACAATCCCAACTTCCAAGCCCCCAGATGGTGGACAACTGAATGTTTTCATACCTTTTCACATTCCTACATAGCACCTGAATTAGACCAGGTATGGGGATCCAGGACTTCCCCAAGTCTCCTCACCTTTGGTGCATTACTGTACTAGCTCTCTAGAATCTGGTCCTTTCTTTGTCAGTATCTCCCACCACCACTGTAGAGAATCAGAAGAATGACAACAACAGTTCTTGCAAACAAGGCTTTGTTGCCCTTGATGAGCATGTCTGCAAACAGAACGTTCTGCCAAGAAGTATAGAGTAGATAGTAAAGAATCATTGCTTGCAAAAGAGGGTGTTTCTTTCTTGTTTCTTCTATATTAAAAAGAAGAGGAGCTCAAAGTGTTCTAGCCCTAACTAGTTTAATATATCTTTAGGGAAAGTTTATCTGGCTGATTGCTGATTAGCAAATTTGCGTTTGTCATTGCTACTGGCTATTTGCTTTCATTGTCTGTAAATGTTTGCTGATGGCTAATTGCCTTCTTTGTCTGGAAATGTATAAAAAGGCTAAGAGAAATAATAAAAAAAAAAAAACACTGCATGCTGATCCTGTGTTGGAGTCTGACCTACAACACACCACTTTTTCTCAATCAGAATCAGAAACACAAGGGACTCCCAAATCTATTTAATTTTTTTTTTTTTTTTTTTTTTTTTTTTTTGGTACCGGGGATTGAACTCAGCGGCACTACACCACTGGGCCACATCCCCAGCCCTTTTTTGTATTTTATCAGAGACAGGGTCTCACTGAGTTGCTAAGTGCCTTGCCATTGCTGAGGCTGGCTTTGAACTCACGATCCTCCTGACTCAGCCTCCCAAAGTGCTGGGATTACAGGCGTGCGCCACCGCGCCCGGCTAAATCTATTTAATTTTGAAAAAATATACATTGAAAAAAGTTTGACATTTAATTCATGGGAAGTCTTCAGACTGAGAACAAGATCAGAAATGTGTTGAAAGTACTCATGGCCCAAACAGATGTAGCAGGTAGGACAGGGAGCAAAGCTTCCAGCATTGGTGTGGAAAGCAGTCACAGAAATTCAGGAAAGACCAGAACAAGAAGACGGGGCATCTGCTGCTCAGATATATATATATATATATATATATATATATATATATATATATATATATATATTACTATATATATAATTCTATATAACCACATATGTGTGTGTGTGTGTGTGTGTGTGTGTGTGTGTGTATGAATGAAGAGGGCCGGGCATCTGCTGCTCAGGCACTGTGGGACTCAGATCTTGATGGGGGCTGGCAGAGGTGAAGCACAGGTCACAGACTAACTGGACAGTAAGAACTGTAACCTCCTGTCATCTCACCTAACATCAAGCACAGCAGCACTCTGTAATCTGGGGACCTGGGAGCATCATGCAAACCTCACTGAATGCCAGTGTTTGGGTGTTGTTCTGGAGAGAAGCTGTAGAATGTTCCAAGATATTCCCCCAACCAAAATCACATGAGCGTGTGACATGAAGCCAAGAACAAAGTAACTGAAGCATGTTAGGGTGTCCAGTCAAACCCAGCCAACTTCTTTTTCTATCTTATGTGTCACATTTCTGGGCAAGAGGAGTAAGGATCTTCCTTGTGGGTGGAGCTTTGGGTTGTTCTATCTTCAACAGGAATAAAAAGAGGAAAGGGGAAAAAATCTCCTTATCCTGGGCAAAGGAATAGTTGCTTCTCTGTCTCTTTGTCTCAAGTTCCAAAAGAAAATGAGAAGAATGTCCAGATTGCTCTCTCTCCTACTCCATTCCATGTGCACCAAGGTTTCACTGTCATGAAGGGAGGTCACCCCAAAGTCACTGAGTCAGTAAGTGAGGGTAGTGAGCAGAGACTGCATCTTTAAGGAAGTCACATGTTAACAACTGCCTGGCATAGGTAAGGATGGATTGAGAGCTTCTCTGTCTCCTCCACCACTGTCCTCTGTGATAAAGCAGCCCTGACCTGGGACAAGGAGTTCTCATGGTCTCCGTAATTTCTGCAGTCTACTTCTATCCCTAATTTGGCTCCCCTTTCTTATCTTACATAGATTAAAAAAAAAAAAAAAAAGCTATAACAGAAAAACTTAGTCCTAGCACCAGTCTTCTCCATTTTCTCTAGAGGTGACTTACCTTTCTTATTCCAACAGTGAACAATAAGGCCCAAGCCAAGAAAGATCAGTCCCAGCACAAGACTCCCAATTCCACTCAGCATCTTGTTCTGGGCAGATTCTGACAGAGTCCTCGTCTGGAAGCCTGGAGTCCAACCCATATATAAGAGACAAAGGTGCTCCATTACCAAACATAAGAGGGCAAAGGGCATGCAGAGACCCCAGGGGAACAGTGGATGGATGAGGGTTGGGGAAGAAGGGGAGAGTGGATCCCCAGGGTAGGTCCATCTGAAAATCCAGAGACCATCCCCAAACACCAGCCTTAATGTCAAAGCCCAGAATTTCACCCCTTCAGAAGATACACTGCCAAGCTGACCCTCAGCCTGGGGATCAGGTTACACAAAGCACTAATGTCTTGGGAAGAGAGGAGGTCAGTGCTCAGCAGGTGCCTTTTGACTGGAGACCACAGGATCTCAGGCCGCCATGACTCTCAGCACAGAAATGACCCCAGGAGTTGTGTAGGAGAATGTATGAATGTGTACAACACAGCAGAGAAAAGGAGGGACCCTGTGCCCACAAGACCCAAAGTCCTCCCTGCCCTTGCTTCTCTCTGTTGCACCTCTGGTATCAATGACCTGGCCCTTACACCATCCTACTGTGATGGGGCTCTGGAGGCTGGGGTGCTCCACGTGGCAAGTGTAGACATCTCCATGCTGGGGTGTGACTTCCAGCATCACAAGAATCTGGTAGGTCCAATCCCCATTCTGAATAAGTGGTGTGGACACGACTCCAGAAGTCTCTTCTTCTTTATTCCAGAACCATCTGACTTTAACTTGTCGAGGATAAAAATTTGTCACCGAGCAGATCAGCAAATTATGGTGGTTTAGGGGATCTGTCCTAGCTGGAGAGAGAGTGACTATAGGCTCCACTAGGATGAATGACAACAAAAGAGAAAGTCAGAGAAGAAGGCAGCAAAGAGGGTCTCACCACGGGCTTAAGTCCCTCCTTTGATACTAAAGTGGAGAAAACAGCACATATTAATTAGTGTTCACAAATACCAAAGGTTTCACCCATCTGTGGAAGATTAAAATTTTTAAAGAATTGATCACATAGAAGTAGAGGGTAGAAACGAGGTGCAGTGGTGCACACTTGTAATCCCAGCACTTGGGAGGCTGAGGCAGGAGGATCTTGAGTTCAAAAGCCAGCCTCAGCAATAGCAAGGCACTTAGCAATTCAGTAAGACCCTGTCTCTAATAAAAAATACAAAAAAGGACTAGGGATGTGGCCCAGTGGTCAAGTGCCCCTGAGTTCAATTACCAGTACAAAAAAAAAAAATTGTAGAGAGTAGAATAGAGATCACTACAGCCTACGAAAGGAATAGTGAGAGGGTGGATAATGGGAACCACACATACTTGGAGGGGAGCACTTCTAATGTCATATAGTTCAAGAAAGGATATTTACAATAACTAATTACACACTTTGTAATAACTAGAGAAGAACTGTTTGGGTTGCCAATACATAGAAATGATAATATATCAGGAAATAGAAATTATGGTCTCCCCAGATTGATCATAGCACATTGTGTTGAATTACAACACTGTACCTCATAAATAAGTACCAATATTATATGTTGATTTTTAAATGAAAAAATAAATAAAATTTTCCCATTTATAAATATATATGTCAGCAATGCATATACCATCATGGTTCCTTAAGATTATTCTGCCTAATGATGTCCTAGTTGTCTTGATTTAAGTACAGTCTGTGATTTTCACAGAATAAAATCAAATAACAATGCTTTCCTTCTCTGTGTTTCCCCCACTATGTGGTGCTACTTCACCAAAGGCTCAACCAAACATGGACTAAAACTGTGAATCAAAATAAACCTCCCCTCTATTTAAGTTAATTATCTCAAGCATTTTATTACAGTAACTCAAAGCTAACTAACACACTCTCCCAACTCTGTCCTACCAAGTCTTTCAACAGATTTTTCCTTGAATTCAAATGCCCTATCAATCTTACCAAAATCCTAGGTATCCCAAAAGTTGCCTTCCCCACAGTTCTTCCACGCTAGTTCAGAGGTGAGGCACTTTGATCAGTCCTAAACTCACCTCTCTGCTGAACAGTGAAGGAAGCCGACTGGTAATAGTTGTGTCTGCACAAGGTGTCTACATGGGCCCGATAACTCTGCCAGGAGGTCCTTCTGGGCATTCCAGCTCTTGGCACTTGACAGCCCCAGCTCTGTTACAGCCACGAACACCCCCACATCACTGTCAAAGCGCAGGATCTCCTCCTTGTTGTAGATTTGTCTGGCCACAAGCCTCACTCCCTGAGTCCCGTTGGTGAAGTAGCAGGTGCCCTTAAACTGGTACACGAAATCCTCTGCAGGAGAACCAGGCCAGTTAGATTAGCTCAGGCTCGCGCCCCAACCTGTGCTTGGTTGAGGGAGACACAGGGAGGAAAGGAACATGACAACACAGACCAGACTAAATAAAATCTGCTCTCAGCCCTCAGAAATTTATTCCCTGGATGAATGAAGTGATTTTTCTACCTCAAATTCTGCATTGATCATTCATTGGAGAAAATAAAAATGTCAAACAAGGGAAATCATGGAATAATGTTTGTAATATAGGAACAAAATGCCAGCATTTTCATATGCTTGATCTCTACATAACAAAAATCCTAAATAATCCACTAACAGAATTTAAAGTAAGGGAGAATTCAGCAAATGGCTGGATACAAGATCATTTTTAAATATTTTACATATAGATGGGCAAAAAATGTGAAAACAAATTTTAATTTTACCATGAAAAATTATGAATAAGTCTTATAAAAATATACAAGAATCCTAAAAGGGAAATAATTAAATTTATGAGATATATCAAAAGGGTCCTAAATAAACACCAAGATACACCTGCACATGAGTTGGAAGGCTCGATATTATAAAGATGGCATTATCCCAAATGGTCTTATGGATTCTTTGGGTATAATTTAAAATTCCTACCAATTTGTTATTACTTAAAATTTATAAGCTGATTCTAAAATGCAATAATGGTTCATAAGGCAAAGATGGTAATTAAACACCAAGTTATTGGTGCAGAGACATAGACAAATAGATGGCATAATATATTCCAAAATAAGTCTCATGAATCTATTTAGACTAAGTTTACAACTGTAGGTCACTGAGGAATGAATATTTTTGTTAATAAAAGATGTTCTAATAAATTGGTATATATCAGAAGCAGGGAGAAGAAATTAGGCATACTTCTTGTACCACATATAACATAGACCTAAGTATGAATGAAATACTACAAATCTGTTAGGAGATAAAACTTTTATCTTTTTGAAATAAATGGTATCCCATGTTCATATACATTTCAACTTTCTGGTTTCTCTTAGAGCCTTGCTATAGATCTATGTGGTCTAAAGAGTCATGAAATGATGGAGCCTCATCCTCATGATTTTCTGATGACTGTCATTTTTCAACATGTGGCTGGAAACAATTTAAAATACACACCCACCACTTCAGACACTTGACTTAAAGCACAACGTGCCTTGTATAGGAAACATTCCATCAGATCAACATCAAATTTTCTGTATCAAGTTTTTGCTTAGGTATCTGTCCTGGAGAAATACATTGCTAACTTCAAGCAGATGAAACTGGGACTTTTGTGGAGGCCCATCTTTTAGGCTTTGGTCAAATTCTTGTTCTTTAGTTAAAACATTACAATGGGAGCTGGGCACAGTGGCTTGGCTATCTATACACACTTGGCTATTCCACCGAGGGATGATGATAATTGCGGTGTTCATAACCACAAATGTTTATGTATCTCAGGATTGGGGGATGACATCAATTGTAAATCAATAATCTACTTGCAGAGGTTTTGGGGGGCTTCTCCATTCATGCCACCTGCCTGCTGAGTGGTTTTCAGGCCATCACCCTCAGTCCCAGAAGCTCCTGCTTGGCACAGTTCAAACATAAATCCCCACATCAGAGCCTGTATTCCCTTGTGTTCCTGTGGGGCTTCTACTTGTCCTCAAGTGCTTGTTTCTCATTCTCTTCTACAGCTTTCGCCAATGTGACCTAATATGTTCATAGGTTTATTACTAGATACTGCACAATTATACCAGTGTGTTACTTTCTAAGGCATTTATTTTCCATATTGGGTGTATTCTGGGATGTTGTTTTTCTAGGACTCATGGCCTCTGGTCCTTTCTAAAGTTCAATAAATTGATAAACCATGTCCAGGCCTCCAGAGTTCAGGCAAAGCCCCCACGTCTCTTCCAGTCCCTGTGCAGCACAGATCCTGGCACAGGACAGGGAGCCACCAGCACATCCCAAGAATCCTATGTGTGTGTTTTATAATGTCTGTGTTGTGTGATTTTCATAATAATTAGTATTAAAATATACCATAATAATACATACCCCAGAGTCATCAATTTGTGTGTGTGTGTGTGTGGTGTGTGTGTTTTTTTTAGAAACACCAAGTGAGACAATTGATGTAACACTATCACTACTGGGCTTGAGATTTAGTGGGTGCAAAATAAATATCGATCCTTTTGGCTTCTTTCACCATCCTCATAGCCCCCATTTACTATCAATACTGATTCGACCCTAACTAACCCAGAATTAGTAACAGTCACTGCCTGTCCTTACCCCATTCTTCCTCCCAAGTTCCATGGTGTCATCTCCATGATCCCACTGTTAGCCCCAAGGCATGGGTAATTGTGCTCTTCAGGTATTGAAGCTCCAGAGACCATAGCTGTCTTGAATATGAGATCCCAAGCCCCAAAGTAGATGAATAAATACTATTGGGCCCTGAAAGTCCCCAGAGTGGCCAGTTGTTTTAACTTAACTGGTGCTTCTCAATTACCTCATTTGCATTTGTACTATGTCTGGTATAGAAATTACTTTGTATTTTTCTTCCAATTCTGAGATCCCAAAGTCCTTTAGAGAAATTAGCCTCTCTTCCACTGCAGAGGTGGAAAAAAGGAATCTAGCAACACTCTAAGAAGGAGAAATCAGGACTCTCTTAAGAGTCCTTCCAAATTCTACCTGTGGTTTATTGAAAATACAACAGACCCAAGCTTAAGCCCCAGAGCCCCCAAGAAATTATTTCCAAATCTGGGCTCTGAAGAGCAGCTGTCCCGCACTTACTTGGGGCATCTCTTCCATGAGCCATGGGAGTCCTCAGCACCATGAGAACCACCATCACTACTCCAGCTTCTCTCCAAGGGTTCCTGGGGATTATCACTGTCATCTTTCCAAACTGGGAACAGAAGCAATTTAACAAAAGTACTTGACATTCAGCACAATTGACCTGACATTTCACTTCACAGAGATGAAAAGAAGGAAATCTCCTATGAATTTTAGGATTGGACAGTTCCCATGGAAGAAACCAATCAACCTAAGACTTAAGTTCTCATTTGTCTCTAGGTAAACATTTTTAATGAAAGTTCTCAACTCAAAAGTTATCCATTGTTAAACACACCACCAGTCATGTAAACCTCCCATCATGTACAAAGCCTCAATGAATGAGATCCTAATAAAATAGAATAAGTTAATCCCCGGTACTCCAATGTATGTATACTATGTCAAAATACACTCTGCTGTCAGGTATATCTAAAAAGAACACATAAAAAACCAAAAACTAAATAAATAAAAATAAAACAAGAAATTATAGAAACATTATCCATTGATCATCTACCAGGTGTCTAGTGGCAAATCATCTTCAAATGTCACTGAACTTTGTGAAATGCTTAAGCTATGTTAGGAAGATTCAGGAACCAGAACATAACTAAGGCATATCTTCTTTTGACATTTATTTAAATTCTGTTTCTGATGTTTGGGGTTTGATAGTGGCTAAGGATGCCAGAGGGCAGGAAGAAGTGGAATGCTATTCCTTAGGACATAAAATTATTATCTAAAAGCTCTTCATTCTTTTCCCTTAGACTTAGCTATGAGCACTATGAGCAGATGAAAAATGTATTTGTGGGGCTGGGGTTGTAGCTCAGCAGTAGAGCGCTTGCCTACCGCATGCGGAATCCCTCACAGTAAACACATTTAAACTAAAGCAAAAAATGTATTTGTATCACGTTGAAGAATTTATTGACTTTGTGACTCTGGATAAATTACATGATTTCTATTAACCCCAGTCATTTTACCTTCAACATGTAGACAGCTTCTCTTTGATACCATTGGTATTCAGACAAAATAAAATTTTATACCTATGACATATTAATTACAGATACTGGAAAAGATCTAGAACCCCAAGACAAAGCTGTGTTATGCGTTTTTAAAGGGGACAAAACAGAGGCTGTGATGAGGAAATAGGTGAGAAAAGTTCACTGAGTTATTTAATCAACTGTGTCTGTTTGCAACACATGTATCTTACATGGCATTCAGAGGAGGCCCTTAGGAATAGTTGCACAAGGATGACTTGGCACCTCTGAGCCTATGGGTACCCCAGTTCCAGCAGCAAGCAAAAGGTAAAATGTCGGGGCATTTGGAACACATCGGCTGAAAGGGTAAAAAAGCTCTGGCTGCTTTCCACGCCCTGTTACGGACCTGTTCTGAGCAGGGGGTGTTGCTCTGACTTATCGTGAGAACCGAAACCACCCTATAGGAGACTCTGCCAATAGGACTTGCCTCTTTCTGTAATCTGCTTGCTGACTGGCCCTTGTCCACTATAAGAATGGCCATTTTCCTAAATAAACCTGGGTTCCAGAGCTGAAGCCATCTGACTGGACTCCCTGGCATGGCTCTGAGTCTTTTGAATGTGGTGGAGGAGGAGCCAGCGGCCTTTTGCCTTCCCAGTCTCATCTCATTCGTTGAGGTATGCCCTTCTAGCCTACTTTGCTGGACAAAAAAGGCTTGCCCCGGGTCACAAAGGGTTAAAGACCTCAACCCCTTAATTTCCCGACAGTAAAATAGATTAACAGGAAGTAGATCAGGTTAAGCTGAAAGTTAACAGGAGTTTTTTGAAAATCTAAATCTAATCCAGAGAAGAATAGACATGTAATTATTATTATAGTTATAACAATTGATTCTAGTAGTATAAACAATAATAACTATCATTTAAAAATCTTAGCATGTGTCTGACACTGCATATTTAAAATATCTTTTCACAAGTAACCTGAACAAACTATAGGGTGATTATTATTATCTAAATTTCCAAAAAGGAAACCATGCTTCAGTCTGAGTAACTTGGCCAACATCACAGTTTATCATTTGTTTTAAAGATGTGCCTTTGAGGGGCTGGGGATTGTGGCTCAGATTGCCTAGCACTGTGCGCGGCCCCAGGTTTGATCCTCAGCACCACGTACAAATAAACACATTGTGTACAACTAAAGTAAATAAGTAAATATTTAAAAAAAAAGATGTGCCTTTGATATCAGTCTTAAAATTCATACAAATACTTTAGTCATTTATATTAATAAGTGTTTGAGCAAAATATTGAAACAATGAAATCACATAATTTCAAATAATACAGCCTTTGTAAATCCATCAAATACATTACCAAGAACAAGCCTGAGGGCTGTCGATGGAATTGGAAGAGTGACAGTGACCACAATACTCTATAATTGTCCTGAAGATTAACACCAAATTTTAATTTATGCTACATATTAGTATCAAATATGGATTTAGTTAAAGATAGGTATTAACTGATTTAAGTGCTTTCAAAGCCAGGTGCTATGGCACACACCTGTAGTCCCAGCTACTTGAAGTTCAGGACCAGCCTGGGTAGCATAGCAAGACCCCTCTCTTAGGAAAAAATAAGTGCTTTCACGGTACTTGTAATGTCTGAAAATGAGACAAACATTCATATTTTAACCCCCTCAGTTGCACTCTCCTAATGAATTATTGAGTAATTCCTTTAAATTTCTATTAAGCAAATAAAATCTTCATGTAAGTCTTTGAATTAATTAATTTGGCAAATTTATTCATTCTTTATATATCATGAATGGCAAATGACAAGACATCCACTGAGGAGAACAGAGAACTCGCGTTAATCAGACATGCCCCTTGCGCAACTATTGTAAGTATTTGGATAAATTTGGGGTTCACATAAGGAAATTTTTCCATAGTCTTCTTTTGGTTTTATACTGTCCCTATTACCTATAGCATTCTGATTTTCTGTTTTTTCAAACTTGAAATGCTCAAAAATCAATTGGAAGTATTCAATATGGATTCAACAACAATTTACTGAATGCCTAAAATATGCTGCTCTACATGCTGAAAATATAGATATAAAATAGCTACCTCTGCTGTGTAGGTATTCCATTGGGATAAGCATGCTACAATACTTTTCAAATCAAATATTTTGCCACCCATTACCACTCTACCAGGGGTGACAAATGTAACATAGAAGAAGAAAACGGGCAGGTTCGGGCATGGTCCCTGCCTCATGGAGCTTAGATTTCAACAGATGTGACCAAAAAGTATTTTATATTGTGTTAAGATCTCAGAGATGAGCATTAGAGGCAAGAGATGGTGCAAAGAGGTGTGAGCTTTGTGTGTTTAAAGAAAAAGTCCAGTGTGGTTGGAACAGAGTAAGTTGGTTGGATAATTGTAGGGAACAAGGTGGGAGAGGCAAGCAGAAAAAAAAAAAAAAAAAAAAAAAAAAAAAAAAAAAAAAAAAAAATTATGTAGGACATGTAACTCCCATTAGGAGTTTCTATTTCTTCCTAATGGTAATTAGATCAAATATCTCTACCCTAAAACACATGGCTGTCACATTTCATAAAAGTCATAAAGAAATATGGAAATTTTCACAGCAGTTTTTTTCTGGTTTGTTGTTGTTTCTTCTAACAAAAACTCTGTGTTCTTTTTTTTTCCCCTAGATTTTCCCCCTTTTCTCTATTTTTTTCTGTCTGTTTTCTGGGGTTTATTTGTTTGTTTGGTACTGGGATTAAACCCAGGGGCACTTTACCACTAAGCCACATCCCCATTCCTTTTTATTTATTTATTTTTTTAAATTTTGAGACAAGGTATTGGTAAGTTGTTGAGGATCTCACTAAGTTGCTGAGGCTGGCCTCGAACTTGAGATATTTCTGCCTCAGCTTCATAAATTGCTGGGATTACAGGTGTGTGCCACTGCACCTGGCTATATTCTCAATAACAAGGAGATAGCACCCAAGAGTAGAACCTGAAGAGAAGCAAACCAGGGGGAGAGAAATCAGGAATAAAAGTCACTATGCATTTCCCTTTCAGTGTCCTGATCCCCGCCCCCAGCATTCATGTCTCCCAAACTGTTTCACATCATAAAGAAATTTCCTCTAGGTGTCTATCCTGTTCCTCAAATCATATGCTCTAAACATTTCCTGAACCAGAGACAAATGGAGAATTCTGACCTTGACCCCATGTTTTCCTATAGAATATACGACATATATTTTGTCAGAGAAGACAAATGATAGTTATCCCTCAGATTGGTAGGATTCATATTATAGGACATACTAGAGGAGCATGGCTTCATGAAAAACTTAGAGAATCAATTCATTGGGCTATATTCTCATACCTGCACAGATGAATATAGCCCAATTAATTACACTTTATGTAAAATTAATAATGCAAAAAAAAAAAAAAAAAAAAAAAAGGGGACACAAAACACAACACATACACATATAAACACTCAGATAACATGTAAAAACTAAATTCTTTATCTGGGGAAGATGACAGGAAAGGATAGAGGACTCTAATGAATATGGTCAATATGGAGGAAAGAAAAAAAATATATAATTCAGGTAAGACCTTTCCAAAAAACAAAACAAAACAAACAAACAAACAAACAAAAAATACCCTGTGCAGTTCTCTGCTGGCTAACTTCTCTAAGAGAGGATGAAGTCTTTCATTCAATAATTAGGACTAAAAGAGTCTAAACGGAAATACGACTGGGATTCTACAAGCTGGTGGAAAGAGAACCAATCTGGAAATCAAAAAACCTGAGCTCTAGACCTGGCCCTGCCACTAAGTGCCTGAATGAACCCAGAAAAACAATTTAGAGGAGCATGGCCTCAATGTTTCTACTTCACTCTTTCTTTCAGCAAATATTTATCCAGTGGAACTGTACTGGGCAGTAGAAACTACATTAGTGGAGAAAATGTCGGGGGTCTGAGGGCAGGAGCAGAATTCCTGCCCTGGTGGAGCTCACTCTAGCAGGACTACATTAGGACCTACAAAATGCACGGACTGCCCCAGATCTCTACCTGTCTTCCAGCCTGAAGCCCTAGAATTGGGGCCACAGGAAGCAGGAGGGCTTCAGGGACTGGTCTGGAAAACTGCGCCCCCCTCTTCTCCTGTCCCTGGTTTTCCATATCCCTCCGTTGCCACTGCCAGAAACCTCGCAGCAAGACAGATGTGAGAAAGAAAGGAGAGGCAGAGGCTGCATGCAGAAAGCCCCCATGAAAAGTGGGGTTTCCATGGGGAACTCCGCCACAGCACATGAAAAACAATTTAAATTTCGGTTTCCGTCGCCATCTATTGGTCGAAGTGCACCATTGCATCCAGAGTAAGGACTGGGAAGGTGGCATAGCAGAGCAGGAGTCAAGTGCAATATAATGCTCTATAATGCTCTGAACTTTTTTTTTTTTTTTTTTTTTTTAAAGATGTTGGCGATCCAACCCAGGCATGCTCGGCAAGTACTCTGCCACTGAGGTACAGCTCTAGCCCAAGTTTCTAAACTTCTTTCATTCCAGAATTTTATTCAGTATTTAATCTATCATCTTAACTGTGCCCTTCATTGTGACATGAAAAACCAGTCTTCTTTTAAAAGCCCATAACCCGTTTAAGGATACTAGAGATGAGATCTTTATATGCCCCCAAAACACCACCCACAGAAGACCTGCGACTGTCCTCTCTCCCACCTTACCTTCCCCTCCCCCGGCACATTCTGGGTCAGAAACCTAAGAGGTCCCCACACCTCCCTGGGATGAGGATGAAAATGAAAACTTCTGATGAAACAAGATGACAGAGTGCAGCCCAAGCCAAACCCTGAGCGAAATCTTTGCTCTCAGGGACAGTTTACAGAATCTTATTCTATCTGGTGATGTAAACACCAGGGTGACAGGAAAGGAAAGAGGACTCTAATGAATGTGGTCAAGATGGAAGAAAGGAAACACATATAACTCAAGTGAGACCTTTCCAAGAACAAAAAGAAAATACCCTCTTCAGTTCTCTTTGGCTAACTGCTCTAAGAGAGGATGAAGAGGAATTATGTTTAACTGAGTATGTATTTAATATGTATTTAATACTAGTAGTATTGTTTGGATAAGATGTAAGAGCCCTCCTGCTTTGCATGGACCTAATACAGGGCATAAGGGCTAGAAAGGACGATGTAGATGATCTAGGTCTGTCCACACATTATTCAGATTATAATGTAAATCAATCAATGCTAAAAAAGCAAGAAACTTGGTCTTGAAGACCAGGAATGCCTATCACTGACAATCTAAATATCATGCTTCAAAACTGTTACTGGTGGGATGTCCAGCTGAGGTCCAGGTTCTTGGCTTCCCAAACAAACAAGTGAGCAAGAAACACAGAAATAACACACTAGAGATTTATTGAAAGGGAAAGGGAAAGTAGAGCAGAGTGGGTCAAGATAGTGTGACCCAAGGTCCCAATGTCTGGCGAGTCTTCTCTTACATGCTGAGCTATGCCTTGGTCCCCTCTCTGCACAGGCCTGATTGAAGATCATATACCCTTGACTCCCAATGGTTAATTTATTTTTACCTAGTTAGAATACAGAACCTGTGATGGTTATTACCATGGGCAATAAGCCCTCCATAGCAGGAGTTGTTATGGTAATGGAATTTATTACCATAACACACTCACATTGTACTCCAACCCACATTTTTCTTGTACCATGCATCCACTAACTTAACATCCCTAAACTCCTATCTCATTTTCTCCTAGGATACATAATCCCAAAATTCTTTTTAGGTTGGCTGAGGAGCTGTAGTTGCTTCAGACACGTTGGGGGTCTTTTTCCCTGTCTAATTGGAGATCATGACCCTCTCACCCTGTCAAGATGAGACAGCGGGGCATTGGGTCCATTTGTGGGATTGTTTAAAGCCCTGATGTAGCACCATCTGGAGATTGACAGCCTCTAGATGAGTAGAGATAAACTTTAATGTAGGTTTCACAGGAAGGATCTGAACAACAGAGCTAGAAGGAGCATCAGAAGGGATCCGCCAAGGATGGCTCCAAAACATAAAGCTGTAAATTTTGACATGATCCCTTTTTGAATCTGACAGTTGCTGACTAATCCTGGAGGCACAGTCTGCTAATTTCTTTGTTGCATCTCTAACTATACCAGATTGGTTTACATAAAAAGGGCATTTTTCTTCCAGGAAAAGACATATTCCCCTCTTTTTGGTACAAATATGTCTAATCATCTCCAGTTTTGGAGAGTGGCTGCTGTTAATGTGTCCACCTGGTTCTGGAGGGTAATTAGGCCTGTTGCTATTGCCTCTAGACTAGTAGAGAGATCTTCACACAAACCTGAGGATAGGAGAGGGAGGAGGACAGTCTCCTATCACTGTATCCACTCCAGCAGTTATCCCAATCCTACCAGAAGGGGAATTAATTGGAGTATTAGCTCTAATGGATACTGTTTTGGGGGCTAGATTGAAAGCCAGAAACACAGATCACATCTGTCTATGTAGAAGGTGAGGAAGATTTGTAGGTTTGTGAGATTAGGCTCAAATGGACTCAGGACAAACTTGTGACTGTGTCAAGAGTCCTTTGTGGTAGTTATTAGACTCTCTTGCACAAGAACCCTTTCTTTAAAACCACCTAGTTTTACTTACTTTTAAGAGGACAGATGCAAGTGTACATCACAAGATTGTCTTTCCTTTTAAATGTCCATGTATAGCTATTCTTTGGTATACTTGACTGTCAGGACTTTCAGACCAAATTGGTCAAAAATAGACCTTGTTCTTAACTATTTTTAGGGTCAGTTGAGATTCCTCAGGGATCACTCTTGGGAACTTGTGAAAAGAACCTTGGCTTCTTTAACTTACCTCTACCAGTCATGTCATTGCCAGGATGGGCAGTCTTCCTGACCACTCATGACTTCCTTTGAAAGCATCAGGGACATTTCCCTCTCCAATGATCCTCTTCTATGCAGAATATGCACTGGTTGGTTTCCTGTTTTCTAGGGTCCTCACAGCCCCCTGATCAGGAGGTCAGGTGACTTTTAGAGTTGAGGTCCCTTAGACTAGTCCCATCATTCTCTGGGTCCTGGCTGACCTTAGAGGGCAAGGGTCAAAATATTGTCTGCTTTTTCCTTAACCTTTTTATGTCCTTGGCTTTGGTCTTCAAGTTTTGATTTTAAATATCCAATAGGCCAGTTTTACCAGTCTTGAAGTAGTAATAAGGGGTTTAACTTTATAATTTTACAGTTATCCCTTTCATTTACTTAGGGTCACTACTTAGAATAAGTATTAGTACTAGAAGTCAGCATTATATCCTCTCAATCCCATAGGTGATAACTTATTGTCTATTAGAAGTAGTAGTTTGGCAAAACACTAACAGACAAGGATTTTTATTTTTTTTATTTTTTATTTTTTTTAGTACCGGGGATTGAACTCAGGGGCACTCGACCACTGGGCCACATCCTCAGCCCTTTTTTTGTATTTTATTAGAGACAGGGTCTCACCGAGTGACTGCCCTCACCATTACTGAGGCTGACTTTGAACTCGCAATTCTCCTGCCTCAGCCTCCCAAGTGCTAGGATTACAGGCGTGAGCCACCACGCCCGACTTAGACAATGATTCTAAAGTTTTACAAGGAAATACTAAATTAAATTAACAAAAGCAAAAAGGTTGTATAATTAATGCCTTTGAACCAGGAAGCATAATTTCTATAATAACACTAATGTATCTTTGGTATCCATTTAGCCTCCATAAAGACCCATATATTTATTCTACAAAGATCCATATATTTATCAACTCAATCACATATAAAATCATTTACAAATTTTTCTTTATTTTACAAACTTTAAATGCCTTTTATTACTTACCCAAAACCTTTACTTAATTTTGTATTATATTCCCTTTTATTTTGAGATCTCACTAATCTTTACAACAAAAAATTTTTTTGAACATAACTTTATTTTATCTTTTCATGAGTTTAACTTTCTTATTTTTTCATTTGCTCTTTTTATATATACATGATACTAGAGTGTATTTGGACATATTACACATACATGGAATACAACTTTCCATCCTTGTGGTTACATTGGTTCTGTATTCATCTATGAACATAGGAAAAGTTATGTCCAGTTCATTCTACTGTCTTTCTTATTCTCATCCCCTCTCCTTTCCTTCATTCCCCTTTGTCTAATCCAATAAACTTCTATTCTTCCCCCCTCCCATATGTGATAGCATCACATATCAAAGAGAACGTTCAGTCTTTGGTTTGGGGGGATCAGCTTATTTTACTTAACATCATAGCCTCCATTTCCATCCATTTACCAACAAATGCCATAATTTCATTCTTCTTTATGGCTGAGTAATATTCCATTGTGTATATATACCACATTTTCTTTATCCACTCATCTGTTGAAGGGCACCTAGATTGGTTCCATAGCTTAGCTATTATGAACTGAGGTATTATAAACATTGATGTAGATGTGTCACTATAGTGTGCTATAATTTAAGTCCTTTGGGTATATGCTGGAGGGGTGGGATAACTGCGTCAAATGGTGGTTCCATTCCAAGTTTTCTGAGGATGAACATAAGTTCAAATGAGTTTAATTCTAGATTACTTTGGTGCCATCTCAACATGAAGTAGGATAAGAGGCAGAGCCTTTATCTCAGGTGAGACAGGGCTCTTGACAAATTTTAATGTGTTGTATTTTTTTAAACTGACCTTTGCCTCTTTCTAAACGTTATTCTACAAAGTTATCATATATTGTTTCCTAACCGTATCTGAATAAAATTTAATATAATATGATATTATATATGAAGCAAAATCAAACAGAAAGGCTCAAGACTCTTAACTTTTTTTTGTGTGTGGAAAAAATAGGCAAAATGTATTTATGTTCCATATTGTCAAACTCTATAGACAAACCAGACTCTCCTTCTACTCTTTTAAAAATACATTTAAATTTAAATTTCCATCCCACTATAGTGACATAAAATTTTTTCATATCACTTATTGATGACAGGTTATCTTTATTAAGTTACAGAACAATAAATGCCATGAAGACAGCCAGGGTTGTAAAATAATCATTTTAAAGACTTTATAGATATTGGTTATAGAATTAAGAAGTCAAGAGTACTTGAATTTATATTTAGCAGTTGATGTTTTGTATTTTAAACTTTGCAAATTAATCGGGTGTCACCTCTAACAAACACATTTATAAAATGTTTATAGAATTTTTGTTAGATCTAGTTTACCCATTTTAATTGTTAACTTTTGATTACCAATGAAAATGAAAAACCAAGATATCAGACAAGCCTAGTTAATGTTTCAAGTCATCTTTCTCTGACAAGGAAAAACATAGACACAATACTTCAAACATTTTATAGAAACCAACACTCTTGATAGGCTGACCAACTAGAAAAACATGTGGATTTGTCATTTTTTAGACATCTTTACTTCTATCATTTTGGATAATTTAAAT